>BOPP01000115.1:3061770-3122284 GCA_017312745.1 Gryllus bimaculatus
GGCAGAAGCCGCGCGTTGGGGGAAAGCGACGACGGCGGCAGCGGCGGCAGCCTGCGGGGCAGATGGCCCTCACAAAGGCAGACGCGATTTAATGCGACACTCATCGAGCCCAGCCGGGCCGCCCCAGGGGTGGCGGTGCCATTGATGGCAGTGGCGACGGCTGTCGCTGCGGCAGCGGTGGCGACATGGTTCCCCCGCTGCGCAAAAATTGCACGCGAAAAGGGGCAGAAGCTGCGAGAGTGCGTCCGTGGCCAGCAATGATAGCGCCTTAATGGAGGTTAACGGGTGTTTGCCTCCACACGCGGAATGAGGCGGTGGGACAATGAGTCGGATGCTTTACAAGATGTGGTCACTTTCTTCCATCATGCTCATTTACTACGAACACCGAAGCCCGGGTGCTCAACTAATACAGAACGGAAACTTTCCCGCATTTCCCTGACGTAATTCATTTTTTTCACGACCATTCCGTAGGATTACGAGCTCAGCAGAACATTGTTACTTAGATTCACTATGATGGTAACTCTTGTAATACTAAAATCGTAATATCTACTGATAGGTCTAAGATGGTCGCAGACGCATTGGGTGAAGGAGTGTTCACAAACATGATTTCCACTCTCAAGGCACCGTTTCCCTCTCGTGCAATGAATAACCTCAACAAAAAGCAATGAACAACGCATATTCACTCAAAGTGCAAAGCAAAACCAAAAATTCCACAAACATTTCCTCATCTTTTGTGTCCAACCCCAAGCGTTACATTGCACATAAAGCAGAACTCCTTATGAGATGACGTGTTCTTAATGTTTAAAGACTTAGATTGTATTGTGATTCTTTCCCATTGAAACTTATACGCCTGATAAGTTCCTTACCAATGCTTTCGTTGAACAATTAACAGTTGAATACTCCAGAATCGTTGCAAGCAGTTCAGATCGCCGGTGGTTCGTGGACCGATTTTTACATTTCTGCTCCAGCAAGCCTCTTGTATTGATTGGAGAAACCAAGGAGAACTGCAAATCCGAGCAGCCGGCCGCTAGAATTTAGTCGCTGTCCGGAGTAGAATTCGATTTATGACACCATGTTATCTCGGTGTTTTGAAAATCTGCCAACCATCGGGACTCGAAATTTAGGACCTCCCGCTCTGAGAGACTACATAGGTAACAATTATTGCGATGGACACACCCTGTCGGTACAAACAGCTACGTATCCGTAAGAAAGAAGTGATATTTGTTCTATATCTACTGTGCCCACAGCCAAATATCTAGAGAAGCAATATACTGTCCTCCCAGTCGCGCACCTCACTGAGTCCCTTTACAACTAGGTTTGGAACAGCGTATTTGTCTCGGGACATCCGAGCAAACAATCCATTGTTGCCAAGGAAAACAAGGCGAGTGCACGTAGTCTTCATCGCTCACATTATTAATATACGCTTAGTTTTCTTATCGCAATGTTTTTAAAATACACAAATTATTGAAGAAATAAATAATATTATTACTCACCGGTACAATCATAATCATAGTCATATTTTTTCTCTTCTTCCTTCCAACATCACCTGAAAAATACAATATTTCTTACACATAAAGTAACTATTAATTTTAGATAGAATTACACGTTATCCCTTTCCATATTTGTTCGAAAACAAATACATCTTCAAAACAAAAGATGTCAAAAGATTGAAATACAATGATTTAGTACCAATAAGGCACCAAGTTTTTCACAGTAACACAGTAGAATGTAGCCTTTTGCCAATCTGCTTCATAAATATGTTTTCTATTGAATACGCCTTTTTCTGTTGCTTCTTCCGGCGCTTTAACACCTGGAAACATTCACATTTCGTCCACGGATAATTATCACAACATTCACCAGCTCGTTTTGATAAAAATTCTACAGACAAAAATCTATTCGTTTCTCTGAACACTAATTTCTTTACGGTGCGATGAAATTGCAAGATCCACCTATTCATAAGAAGTATAATACGATCCACGAAAAGCGTAGCTACGAGAAACGAAACAAATGTACTGAAATGCAAGTATGAAAGGCGAGCTCAAGTGTAGTGACTTCATTACAATCAGTCGCTATAGTCACTATAGAGAACAGATTTCCTAAATATGAATATTCTAAATGTGCAGCTTCCTTGTTTAATCGATGATTACGGTTTGTCGTTAGAGGTAACGTCGCATTTAATCGCAGCTGAACCAACAATACAGTCTGGATGGCGGATTGATTGCTGTATAAAGGACGCATCAACAGCAATTTTTGTTGGCGCCTTGCCGGATAATGTAAAACGGTAATAAAACTCAAAAAAGTCCATTGAAGATGCAATAATCATGTTGATAATCACATATTATTTAAATTTAATACTAAATGACCGTATAAAATCTATTAAACAAAGATGCAACAATCATAAAAAGTAATACTAATAATAATACTAATATTATAAAAAAAAAACTTATGCTGGCTCAAGACGAACGGCGAATACTTATGTTGCCAATGCAATAAAATGACACAAGACGACGACTTCTGAAACGCATTAGTTTAGGGGAAGTAGATTTCTGATCTCCGAGGTTCAGAACAAACGCTGGCTTACCATGTTCTCCAGCATTTAGCAAACACAGCTGGTAAGATATATGTCAGTAGCTCGATAGTAACGATCTATTTTACTTTCTCTCCTTACATGGTATGACGAAAAAGCATTAATATCGTGGATAGAGCGTGCGTTGAGGATTAATCGTACGTTGAAATTCCAGGTTCGATAACTAGGATAACGATCGATCTTTTGTTTCGTCTAGAGGTCATGCGGTATTCCGGTTGGTTTGAGTATTGCAGTGGAAGCTGCTAATATTACATCTCTATTGCAAGAAATATTCTTCACAGAATTCCTGAGTACCGATACCCGGTATCTATCTACCAGATACCTATCTATCTACTTACCTAAACCTATTCGATTTATTCGCACAGAAATTGTAATGTCAGTCATTGTATGTATGTAATCTAAGGTTCCTGTGACGCCTGTCAGCGACATTGGCAATTCAACCAATTTCGGGATAACTAAAGACATTCCCTGGTCAAGAACAGTCCAAACTAAAAGTTTGAAAGCTGACTTCATTTGAACGAATAAAAGTCTCGATTACATCAGTAACGTATCCAACAGCTTGAGTTGTTCATCCAAACTGATTTTGATATAAGTTTTTGTAGATTTTCTTTGCTTTTAGGGCATTTTAAAAAACATTTAAGAGCATTTTATTGATCATTTTTTTGCAATGTTTTAGGTCATCAAAATTCGCCCCTGCAACTGTAATAATTGTATGTGACGTGTAGGAAAGAAGTATAATTCCGCTACGGTATCTTGCACTCCAGAATCCTTAACCCATTCTTTCAATATACATCATTAAATTATGAAATGCACTTACATGCACATTAACATTTGAAAAGACATTTTCGGTTCCAAGTAATAGATTATGTATTTGTAACGGCAAATGAACTGCAGATTTGATTATTTTGTTTTGTTGATAAAATAATAAACCCTATTAACCATACTCCTCCCGCAACTAGCAAAACGAGCTCGACAAAACGTGCGCTTAGGGAAATTACATTTACAGTAAAAAACGAAAACATGGGACATCTCAGTGTTTGATCAAATGTTCAAGGGAAACTACGCGAAACACATGATAGGGATGATGTCCATTCACGCAAAAGTACAATATTTCTTACACATATATTGAGTATGTTATTTTCATGTTGTAATAGTGATAAAAACAAAGAAAACATTCGTTTAAGCAGTTAAAAGGAAATAACTATATTCTGTATGTATTTAATACTAATATGAATAAGCACTTGGAATATTTACCTTTTCGTTTTTCTAACGCACGTTTGCTACGAAAGTGGAATAAATATTTCTGCTAACTCAATCTTAATTCACCCTAATAAACTTTACTCATACAAATTATTTATCAGATAATCACACTACATATAACACTATTTTGCTTTTAAAATTAATATTTTTTGTTATTTCATACTAGGGAAATGCCTTTTTGTAAGAGAAGCATTGTCGTTATTCTGCCGTTTCCCATTCAGCCCCCCTGCATCCTCTTGCGGTTGGATGGATTTTGGAAACTTCGACTCATTGTCGGATCCTAAACGGGCGATCGGGACGACGGGCAGTCTGGTTCTAACCCACTTCAGATCAATCGGCTCGGATTAGGTCTTTAATCTCCAGGGTGAGCTCTGGGAGCCACGCTGGGTCATCCCCCACTACAATTCCACGTCAACCCATGCAGCTCGGTGGGGAGACCCCTTGTCGGACTCCAAGGTGGATAGGGAGCACGGAGGCGAAACTACGTTCGTTATATGCAATCTGAATTCTTTCCTTATCCTCTTCCGCAAGGAAGAGAGGTTTTGACTGAACTATTGAAATGATTAGGTTCTTCCTTCGAGAAGAGGATGGATCGAAGAAACAGCGTTTTATCTTAATGGCATGGGCCGAAGAAGGGAACAGAAGCAACAAGATGGAGTTTGCTTTGCACCAATCAATTTCTTTTAATGTGTTTTACTTGTATACAAAATTAGAGTTAGCAGTGCTGAAATTAATATTTTTCGAAATTTGGCACGTAAGGGGAGGGGTCGTTTTGTATTTTGCACAATTGAGGTTGCTTTTGTTTCTCGTATATCTCGGAAACTATTCGTCGGAATCATAGAAGACTCGTTCAGGAAGCTCGAAGCGGTTGTGCGACAAAGAAATTGTCCCATTCTCTCTCTGCAGCGCACACGTTGAAAAACTCGAAATAATATTGAAAACAGCCTGTAGATGGAAGTTACCACTCGTACTACCCATAACCTTGTGCTTTCTCTTTCCCATTAAATGCCACGCGTCATTGAGATGTTAAGGATGAACAAGAAGGAGCACGGGAGACATTCTCGCTCCTACTCTGATCTTGATGTTCAGTCTCCCATCCCTACCAGAAAATCATTTCTTGCAGTTTTCACAATCTCCGTGTACAACAGTATGTCCAAATCCTTTGTGCTGTTTTAAATGCCAAAGGTTCGACCATACACAACAAAGATGCATGGCAGAAAGCTCGGTACGCTCAAAGTAAATCAATGCGCGAAACAGAACCTTACGCTACACCCGAAATCTTGCGTGATAAACCGAAATTTCGATATAGTTATTTGAAATTCCTGTCCTTACAATATTCGTAAATCCCGTCCACCCTCTAAGGTATCCAATCGCTTTGACATAAATGAAATTGACTTTCCGAGAAACTCTCCTCTCCGACGTGTCTCCTGAGAATTCGCCCAGCAATTCTCAGTTCCGTTCATGCCAGCCTCAGTCTGAGGGAATATGGACGAGACTTCACCAATCATTGGTGTTTTGTCGGTGCGGGACCGCGTGAAAGTTTATTATACTAAGTCAGGATTGAAAGTCGATATCAGCTTTAATGTTAGTCGTCTTTCAAATAACACGTTTTTAGTTTTGGAATGTTGATTATTTGTTAAGAACATGCTACAAGACATATATGATACCTTAGTAAAATATATAGAGGGAACTGTGTAAAAGGTTTCATAACTGTAAGGGTAATACTTATAATGCGAATTTAGCTTTTTAATTCACAGATTTTCTTTCAAATAAAACGTGTTTATCTGCGGAAATCCACGAACTTCCTTCCTGCGGAAATCTTCCCAACTTTCCAGTGTAGCATTTTTGTTCTTTGTAGTTCTTTTTTAGAAAATTTAATACATGATTTTGCAACCTGAAAAGGTTTACACACACACACACACACACACACACACACACATACACACACACACATTTCATATTTGAATTGACAACCATTTACGGCCTTGGTCACGTTTTCTTTCTTTGGTCACAACTTGAGGCAGCAGCGCAGGCGATGGAATGGCAGAGCGGAAACAAAGGAGATGATGCGAGGGTACAAGGGGGAGAGGAGGTCGAGGGTCGGAGGGGGCAGAACCCGTCGCAGCTGTCTGCCCCTCCAACCTCGTCCGCACATGAAGCGGCGCAGACGCAGGCGCCACGGGGGCCTCCGCGGACCCCAAGCGCACGACGAAGCAATCCAGCAGGGCTTTCATTCCGCCACTCTGTGTGCGCCGGGGGACGCAGGGCTGCGTCCGAGCGGGGAAGGGGGTGCCCCGGCAAGGCTCATTCATTGGTGAAACTATTCCTCACATTCCTGAATATGCCTGTGTGTGACTGTGTAGCAACTCACGCCATTGAAATTCACAGGCAACCTATGAATTAAATTAGAAAAGAGGGTGTGAAAATCCACTCTGTGCCGATGCTAGCACTCCGTCGGGTGAAGCCGAAAATTGTACCTCAGTCAAATACGGGACGCGAGTCACATAGACAACATGGCGCGCGTCACGTAAGCACACCGAGCGTCAGCGCCGCGTTAACCGAGGCGAGCCAATTAACAGCCGGAACGTACACCCCCTCGCAGCATATCAGCGCTATACAAAATGCCTGTCTGATCGGGGTTCTTCGTCAGACACCTGCGAACTGTCCAGAGGGGTATTTCGTCCACGATCACTCCGCCACTGATAACGTCTGCCGCATTTGGAAACGAAAAGGCCGGAAACATGATTTCTGAAACATCCCGGCCATCCGGAAGATTGAAATTGCAAATAATGAATATTTAAAATAATTCCAAGTATAAAGACATCGGAAAATTGGACTGTAAAAATACTTCTTATGTATGAAGTGATAGTTTAAGCGAGGGTCAGGAAGCTAAAAATCTGCGAAACAAATTGTATTTTACGCCAGAATCATTATTAAAAACGTAATAAGTTATTTTGCTTGGGGGCACTGTCTTACCCGGCTAGAATTTCTTACCCTTTAACAGTTTGAGGTACTCGTACGGCTCCAGAATGCATCACTAAAAAAATGATTTGCATTTACATTCTTAGGCCCCCTTCCATGAAATTTTATTTAGGCATATCATATTTCATGAGTATAATCATTTTCAGTTCATTTTGAATTCTTGAAATCTATTTTTGAGCGACTGAAGGTGCGATCGTCTACGACTTGACCGTATTTTGGGGCGATTACGTACATTTTCCACGAGGAGATCTTGGATTTTTCCGTCAACGAGATAATGGCTACAGCACAGTAAGGGTAACATTTTTACGGATTATTTCAACAAAATTGAAGACAGTAATTTCTCAAATCTTATATAAGAAATAAGACAATAAACTTACTGAAAAATATAGATATGGTAACAACATGCGGATAGACAAGGATCCATCCATTTCTCATCACTAAATTTGAACGTACGTACGTATATACGGAGTAATTACGCATTATAGAGAGTTCTGTAATGCTGCAGAAAATAGATTTCGAGACTTAAAAAAAAAAGTCTGTCCGTGGTCGTGAACAACACTCGCACGTAAACTATGCAAAGGATTTCTAAACTGAATACTCCCCGGTCGATCTGGCCTTACTCGAAGTTCTGCGATTTTGAATAACGTCCTTTAATTTTTGACGATAATTAACATAACGTCACAACACAATTGTAATACACAACTGTAATTTTATAAACGCATCCTCATTACTACACGATATAAATGAACGTCCCTTCGAGCAGTCGGGCTTATTGTTAGTACTCAACGATAATCTTATTAAAATTATCTATATCGTCACAAATTCCAACCTGGTAAAGATTTTACAAGTCAGTCCTCTCGGTAGCAAATACATTTGCGTTCGAATTCGTCGGAAGGAGTATCCTTCGCGGCTCTAGCAATGCAGTCGATCATCCGTCCTGCCACGTGATGCACCCGTGACCTCAATGTTGACTGCAGGGGTTGCATAGAAAATTGTAATTGGGAGGAGTGAGCGCACATTGCAACCGCGAGGGGGAGCGCGCCTGCCCTCTCGACAGCTTGATTGAAATTAACAAGCAGAACCATGCGAATTATTCGTGTGCGTCATTTGGCTGATCATGGGGATTGTGATTTCGTAGGCAAACGCGCGGACTGTCTCTATACTGCAGAAACTAGTTTTAGTTGCCGTCCTCTTATGTTTAATTATCAAGGGTGACGTCAGTGTTCAATGCGTTGCATATGCATTTTAAATCGGGGCTTCTCTTTTGTGATACAGTGAAGGTAATTGTATAAATGATGCACATTATTGTTATTATTATTATTATTATTATTATTATTACAGGGGGAATACAGACAAATTTTGGGAGGGGAAATTAAGAACGTTTTGGTCGAATGTCATATTTACAGATTTTGAAAAATGGCTTCACTCAGCTCCTGCTGCGCTGTGATTTTATTATGTTTAATGATCTGAAAATATTTTTGCTTGAAAGTTCCGTGACAAGTAAAAATTAATAGTTACTGAAAAAAGTTGGGGGGAATTTCCCTCCCTGTGGATCCGCGCATTATTATTATTATTATTATTATTATTATTATTATTATTATTATTATTATTATTATTGCTCACGAGTAGGCCGACGTGGACTACACGTACATGCACCCTGCCAGTACCGGGCTCGGTAACATTCGTATCTCGGAGGCAGGGGATGTAATTGATCATAGGATCACCATTTAGCTAAATCCGATTTTTATCTCCCAGGGTTATTAGCCCTGGGAATCTGGAAGATGAAACGATGACAGTAAAGGTTGAAAGGACGACACACATACATACACAACACAACCATGCCCGAGGCGGGACATGAACCGGCTATCTTCTGCCCCGAGACAGCTACGGCATTACTGCCTTAGATATATCGGCCATCTGATCGACTATTATTATTATTATTATTATAATTATTATTATTTCAGCAGAAGGATATTACCCTCTTAAGCGTTTATCGAACTCAGTTGCGGGCTCATTGGATTGTGGGTCGGCAGAACTGGAACTACGCGGTGGCACCAGTAGAGTAACGGAATGAGTGCGGGCCCGCCCGCAAAACGTTACCCGAGCCCTATTTATATGTGTGGAGCAAAGAAGCAGTGTTAAGACCTTAAATAATAAAAATACACACTAAAAATAAGCATTTTTACTCGGGCCCGCTCGCATAGTCGGCCCGAATGTTACGCTACTGGGTGGCACACACAATGACCAGAATCAGCCAACCGCGCTCGGGAAGGATTCGAATCTGGAACCCTTTGTTTCCCGCTGATACGAGAGGTACATGTACTAGCCACCTAGCAGCCCAGCGGATATGTCAATAACTCCTAAGTATTTTTACTTTTTCTTATACGTAGTATAGAGGATGTTACGTAATGCTGCAAAATATCTAAGTCGATATTTCAACAGAAATTCACTTTCGAGGACTGATACCATGTTTTCAAAATGGCTGCAATTTTTTCTTTGCTAATTACAAACATGTGTCACTTTTCGAAAATTTAGAGGTTTTACTGGCAATTGGACCAGCGTCGTTTTTATAAGCTATCGGTGATTGATTAATCGATCACAAAATATCAATTTTAGTGAAAATCGTGTGTACGGTGTCGTTCACTGATTGACGCACACTACTAAACAAAAGTGTTTTGTCAGGAGCCATAGAGTTCGGTGGATTCTAACTGCACTACTTATTCGAGAAAGTAATTTATTGCAATCAGGAGTAAGAAAAATGTACTTTTTTCGATTTTCAGGAACCAAAACTACTTCTGAGGAAGAATCGGTATGGGTTTAGCATTTCATAACTCTATACTACGGGTATACCAGAGAAATTTTAAACATTCCAAATATTTTTAGGCACCCTTCAACTACACTATTATTAATAATGATTTTCAAGTAAATTTAAGTTAAATCATTAGAATTTTCTTAGGTTTCATTTTCACTGTATCATTTAGAATCCAAAACGCGTGGTATAAAATAGACGACTGGCGAATGCTTAGAGCTCTGAAGCCTACGCGTGGAGGTTCAAATATTTGTCAAAAAAGGTATGTATTTAATTAGTATCTGTCTAGCTTTGTTTGATGATATTTAAAGAGATAATTAAAATATTACCAGGATACAAGTTGCAACATCATACTATTGCATAACAATTACAAATAATACGAGAAAGTATGTTCTGTTTCATCACAACTAATCTGAAATCGCGTTATCATTTTACGATAGAGAAACGGATAAGAAGAGAAAAGTATTCGTAAGATACATTTTTTAGCTTCCTTTTCTCGTTTTTAAATTACGAGTACTTCATTTCCTCCGTCCGTAGCAATTCGTCCCATTTCATCATAAACTGTACAGAAATAATGCATAACCAGATTAACGAGAAAGGGAGATACCATTGACCGCATGGAAAAAAAACGTCATTAGCTTTTTCCGTTCTCTCCCAGTAAAAAGCCTTCCTGGCGATCGTTATAGCATTAAAGCGTGCGACGATAAGAGCGAAATGGGATAATGCCTTGGGCGAAAGCAGCGCAGGCCTTGGGACGCCTCGTCCTGATTTGCGCGCGTTGGGGAAATTAACGAATCTGCAAGTGCAAGAACAATACAAATTTAAGCTGATGTGGCTGCTGCTTGCGCCAAATTAATTCTCAGAAGGAAGGGTGGAAAACACAATATGGGTCAAGAATTGAAGACTCAGCATGACGTCTGAAATTTCGTAATTTTGAATCACAACTAGCAATGACAAATATCTTTCACCAATAGTTTTAACATAAAAAACTGTTGGTAATGACAATTTTTTATTGCCACATTAGTATTCTTATTCCGAAACAACTGTTTCATTATCCGTATAGTATACAACGCATACATGCATACTATAACGCATTACATGCCTTGTAAAGCTTCACGTTCAAAGGTAAAACAATTGTGGTGTATTGTTCACAAGGGGGCAAAGGGCCGTGCCTTCCCCTGAAAAACGTCGAAGCCGCCATGAAACCTCACCTTATAAAACATTTTATTTATTAATAAGTCCATCTCAGATAAAAATGTCATATAGAAACTAAGTGGTGCTCCAGACACGCACAGTTTCTCAAAATAGTTATTTTTCTAATTTCTTTGCTCTGGGGCATCCTTTCGGTCTTGCTAGCTGCCACCTGTCGCCGTCTAAAGTATTTTTTTTTTTAATTTTTCTCATTTTTTGTTTCCTGATGGTAGAGCCAAAATATTACTTTAACAATATTACAGAACACCAAAATTTCGTCCTGAATGGAGATTTTCTTGGAGAAATTTGTAGCCTTTTTTAAGAATATGTCGTATAAGCGTTACTGTAAATGCGAAATTTAAAGTTCATTGGAAGTCATTTGAAGCACTTCTACTCATAAATGAAATAACGTATTCAAATCGCTGGAAATGTGTTTGAAGTCTGAAGAAAAATTGAGCCTTTTTTTATTTATTTAGAAAATGACATTTAAGCGTTGCTGAAAATATGGGATATTGAGCTCATTTTCACAGAAAACTTTTGAGTTTTCAAGAAACGTAATAAGACATTTGAATTATTTATGACAAATTCAATAATCGCCGTGAATGTAAATATTAACGAGAGACAAATATGTCAAAAATTTGAATTTAGAACACGCGATTTCTTGTGTTCTTTGTAACAATCCTTTTCTTATGTTTAGGTATTATGGCGCTGTTAGCATTGCTTAAGGTCGCATATCAAAAGGGCGTGTACCCTTCAATATTTTGCCTTGCCATATTGATTTAATAACTAACTTTATGCCGCCTGTATCAGACGTGGCCAACTTGTTTTATGGTGTAATTTACTTTTTCCGTTACAACCCACTGCGAGCTACTCTATACAGGTCGTTCGCATGTATGTATTCTTTGGCTTGGTGATAGTCTAAAGAAAGTTTTAAAAACATTAAAATCGTATTGTGTATCTGTATTTCTTTTAGACACACAAGGCATTTTGGTATACAAAAATTACGAAATTTACCACTGAATGTGCGTCCCCAATAGTTCACTGTACTTCACCATTCATTCCATTATAAGTGCATGCATCAACAAAATATACACTGCAGTAATGTGTAAATGATTTTGAACAAATCCGTACGGCTTAAGAACAAGGGGGTCTAAACGCTCGGTCTCGAACCACTGCACGTAGGGCGAAGCCAAGAAAACAGACGTGGTGTTGATGTCCGTGGAAGAAATGACAGTGACCGATCCGAAGGCGTGTCAGAATCATCTCCTCGTGCCTTGACCCACGAGCTGAAACCAAGACTTTATGGAATACTTGATTCTCGTGAGTTTAAAAACTGAGCTCTGCCACACGGTTTGCCATGCACTGAGAATAAGTTTGATGAACAGTATGGTACCGTTTGTTGGGACTGTGAGCATGTCTACCTCAGTTTTCTTTGTGGCGAGCTTTGCTGCCTGGTCAGCCATTTCGTTCCCTATAATCCCATCGTGAACAGGGATTCAGCAAAAAAAAAATATATATATAACGAGGAACATGTGAATTATGTATTTGGTGTTGGATGATTGCCAGAGTGTCACAAGAAGAGAAGCAGGGGATAGATTCAAGCGAGGTTTTTGAATCTCTGCAGATCACAGCTTATTTTAATGTCGTCGATTCAGCGAACTTAAGTTCCTCCAAGAGCGCATATTTTTCTGCAGTATAAGCGCTGCACGAAGAGTCTAGTCGATGGCACTGTGGCAGTAGAAGGCACACCCTACATTACCATTCTGAGAGGAACCATCAGTGTATATGAAGTTATAGCCGGGATACATGGATTTCGTCTCCTGGAATTCCGCCAGAAATGTACTGGGGGGAGTTGAGGATTTGGGGAAGTGTAATAATTTGAAGTCTATTTTAGGCCGGACAAGCTTCCAAAATTTCGGGGGCGTTTCACAGGGATGGGGAGTTTTATATAGAGTTTCTGTAAGAGTATGTAGAGATGGATACCCGGAGGATGGGGCAACGAGGTTGTGAGTTCGTACGATGTCCTGTGACTTGGGTGAAGAACTGCTTGGCGCGAAGACGTATTTATAGCTGATACTTTTGCACAAATAGACGATTACAGTATCTTGCCTTCGGTTCAGGGATAGTTCACCAGCTTCGGCAAAGAGGCATTCAATGAGGGTAGGTGTCTGTGCTGATCCGAATACCGGTATTCTGTATGGTATTCAATAACCGGATGGTCGATGGTGACGCTGACCTATAAACAATACACCAATAATCTAAGACAGGACGGATTAGTCCTATTTAGGCGCAAAAGATATGTCTGCACCCCATGATCTACCGGTAAGGGTGCGAAGGAGGTTCAATGGTGATACACAGCAGCTCTTCAAGTTTAGAATATGCTTTCGCCACGTTAAACTCTTGTCGAATGTCAGGCTAAGGAAAGTGACAGATTCGACGAACGTAAATTGATTCCCCCCCCCCCAATAAAAGATCAGGATCGTTATGGAGGTTATATATTCTAAAGGACATGCAACTGGATTTTGAGGTGGAGAAATTGAATCCAGTTTTATCGCTCGATTCTTGCAAGTGTTGAGGACTACCTGTAATCAACGAAGAGCGATGCTTTCACAGGCTCTCGAACTACTGATGTGATACTATTGATAGTAACGGCAAACAGAATGAAACTCAGAATTGATGCCTGGGGAACACCGTTTTCTAAGTGGTGACTTGACGATAACGTGTCACCCAGTTTGACGCGGAAAGATCTTGACGAAAGAAAATCTATTAGAGACGAAGGACGGCATTCTTTGGATTATCTTCTTCCCAAACGAAGAAACTACTCAAATCCACAGTTCTCTCAAAACATCGCTCTTCCTTTCGGAAGAGGGCAAGGGGTGTGTTTTGTGCTCCGTAGAATTGAAGCGAATTCGTCTCCGTGGTCCCCACCCACCATGGATTCCAAAAAGGGGACACCCCACTGGGGTGCCAGGGTTGACACGATTATACAGTTGGGTCACAACACTGCCCCGCTGTGGATCTCCCCGCTCACCCTGGAGTTCAGTACAAGACCTAGTCCGAGCCAATTGATTGGGAGTGGGATAGCTCCCGACTGCCCGTCTAGAAGAGTCCGAGGAAGCAAGTGAGTTGGAACCCTACATGGAATGTCCCCAAAATACGTAAACAACGTATCCCAAGGTGCAAAGCAGAAAATAGCACAAGGAGTAGTTGGGAAACAAACAGGCTCCCTAAACTACCAGGACACATTCCCTCCGACACGGGTCGCCATGCATGGAAAAAACATGGGTGGGCGTTCTGCAAAAAAGGGGGCAGTGAAATAGAAGGGGTAGAAGAAAAGAGACAGGATATTATAAATGAACGATAATAAACGATAGGGAAGATGATGACTGGTGAAAGAAAGGAATACTTAAGAGCACTCCCTGCATCCCCCTGTCAGGAGGACTCACATCGACGGGTTGTAGAACTAGCAAACAATTCTAAAACTTTATTGTAATGTTAGTGTCATAGTCAAACTAATTTATTTCATCCATGTGCAAAACTTAAAAATGTCCCTTTTTAAGAAGGCCCGTTGGTTTGCTTCTAAACATTTAGCTTCACTGTGGGCACGTTTTCTCGACCTCTCCTTTTACTAATTGTGGTAGGAGTATGCCGAGGGTGGTGTTTACTATTGTGTTAGCAATACAATAAAATCAATTTGTAGTTAGTTTACACAATAAAATAAATATTAATATTGCCCAAATAATATTTGTCTGCTTGACCTACTGTCAGGGGTGAGGGGGTTGCATTATCCAATCAGAGGCTTCAAATTCTGATGTCACTGCAGAGTTGCCGATGCCTATTAAGAAAACAAAATACATCTCAGAGCGCCAAGTAACAAAATTGAAAATCCACATTTGACAGGATTGCTTGTTTGGTCGTGGGTCGTGAGAGCGTTTATGTCCTGTACTGTTGTGGGCTCTCGTGGATATGGAAACATGGAACAATTTACTGTCCTTTAGTGCACACGACGAGAATGTTTAAACAAAATATTGAAGTTATGTTATAAAAAATAGTTTTAAAATTTGCCTATATTTCATGCAAAATTACGCGAAAACCAATAATATTTTTGAAAAGTAGTACATTACGCTATTTCATTATATGAATTTGAACAAAAGATTTCACTAAGGGAAAAATCTCCATCTTTACTACTATAGTTGTAGGAACACGCCGAAAATTTGTGAAATGTTATTTTTGAAAATAACATATTTCAACAAAAATAAGACCCCGACATTTTTTAAAGTACTTTACGTTATTTGAAATTCCCAGGGCCACAAATTCGTTCAGACCGAGTGGAAACAGGCATAGAACTAATTTTTGGGGGCCCCTGTTCCACTGAACTTTATTTTTATGACATTTTACTAGTAAATGAAGAAAATATTCTACAATAGAAATGAAAATATCACTTAGATGGTATAACAATTAAATACAATTAATTGTATGTAATATCATTAGACATATGAGTTGGAAAGCTCTTTCCTCAAATGTCGTAAAACCATTTCCAAATTATTAGGTTAAAAATGGGGAAAATTGCTTGAACGAATGTAAGGTGTATTACGCGTGTAAGACATCACGCCCCCTCCTCCCGCCCTTTGGGTAGCCTCTGCGCACGTCTATAATCGGATAACAAATTTGGAGAAAATAGCTTGAATGGTTTAGGCGTTAGCGCTGAACACAAACGTTTTGTCATCAATCGATTTTTCTGTACAGAAAAATACATATACATTTGAGTCTTTATACTCAACAAAGACTCCGAAACAAGAATTACGACTAAACTTGATAAGAAGTAAATTACTACATACAGGAACAAGTACTTTTAACGACGTAAGGATAGAAAGTAAGTCCACAATTTCGGATAGATTGGAAACTTTCGATAATATCCAAGCAATGCACAATTAAGCACTCGAGCAATTACTTCCGACCATGGAGTACGGCGACATCCCCACCCCAAATCATTATTGAACAGCGTTCTCTATTCCAACACAGATGAACAAATGGAAATCTTGCGACATCGACTGTCTTTCATAGTTATGAACAAGTCCTGGGGAGTATAGTTACACTAAAGCACTCGATCTGTTCTACAAGCCGTTTCCTCCACCGCCGTGTAGACTCAATGTGCTTCAAATTGGGGACGTCTCGGTCATTACATTGACCTCCAGACTTCACGGTCGGTCAACTCACTTATAATCATTTACCCTCTAAAATGGGTGCAAGTAAACGCTCTCGCTACACTCCGTCGCCAAAGCCCGAGGAACCAACGTCTCTGATTGGAAATGGTAAACCACGTCGTCGAAAGAGAATTCAGAGCTGTGCGCCAATTCATCACATTAGTTATCCAAGAGTAAAGTGACGAAGGATCCTAAAATTTCTCACCTACATGGCGTGAAAAATGAAAAAATTAAACAAATTTACACAAATCGACTGTTTTTTTTTATTTTTCGCTTATTTTTTTTTCTTTCTGAACAAATACATTCATTTCTTTTATAAATAAACAATTTACATGTTTCTGAAGTGTTTCTATGATTTTATAACGCAACTTTTTACATATAAATATTTTTTTTCAAACCAACGTTCGAGGGCTTATTGCGGTTCAGACATCCATGAAATTTATGAGACAAAATATGCTTACAATTGCCTTAAGAGCTTATTTTCGAAGTATCGACGTTTCCTTCCCAAGACACTTGTATAATTGACCAAATTTGCTGTAGCGAGACATACTGACCCACGCCAGTGCCTGTTTTCGATCACGCACCGCGGTGGCACAATCAGAATTTCAGTAAGACACAAAGGGGTGTCGTGGCCGGCCCACAGACTGCGAGATTGCAATGGAGGCAACGTGAAGGGCTTCAGTGAAGTGGTATGTCATTCGAAAATGAAATAATCGTATTTCTTTTCTGAATGTAGTTAAGTAAGCTCGATGGATTTACTAGCGTGATGGGTGGGAGGGTAACCTTTAAAACAGAAATATCAAAGACCAACCTAGGGAAAAGGTCACTCCCACGTAAATCGTCGAGAGCAGTCTACTCAAATATCGGAGATCGAGAAGGACTGCAGAGCGCCAGATGACGGACGAGAAAGCGTTTGACACCACGGAAAATGTTTAATTCCCAGAATTCGGAGGAATTAGGTTTTGCTGGTCAATAATATTTTAAAGAATAGTACCTCTCAGACAGGACATCGTGCCACCCGTGGTGGACATTAAAGTCACCAACAAAAAGAAAAGTCTCGGGAAGTTGGGAGATATCTTCAAGTTGTTCCTGTTACACCTCTTGGGCAGGTGGAAAATACATATTACGCACAGCAGAACTGGTGGTCGGTTTAGCCGTACGTACACGGTCTGCAGGTCGGTTTGGATGATGTGTTTCTCGGAGAAGGAATCACGGATAAATAATTCGATACCACCATGAGTACAAAGCGAGCCATCTTAGTCGAATCGATACGTATGAAAACCGAGAAGAGAGCGAATATCGAGGGAGAAGAGTTTCCTGCAAGGAGATAATAAATGGGTTATGCCTAGATATTAACGTTAGTTCTGAATGGGAACGGAAACCGTTAACACATTAGAGAGCCATGGTTGAAATTTGGGACAATTTCGTCTTTTCCTTCTTCCTCCTCACCTTCCGCTAAGTGCTCCGAGCACTTTCACGCGGTTCCTCGTCCGGAGCAATCGTCCTCACTATTGGTAGGAGGGCAGTCAGAGTTGACGGGGAATCCCTTATGATGGGTGATTGATATCTATAAATACGTTCCTTGACTCTTATTTCATTGCCATACGAATTTCAGTATTTGTTGCCACGTTAGATGTCTTCCTACCGTACTTCGTTTCCGACGAAACAATAGTTGACTGCAGTCAAGACTTCAGGCGATATCAGACAAGCTACGTCGCACATTGAAGGTACAGTTTTTTTGGGTTTCGATTAGGCAGTTCGATGCTTTAGAAGTTTTTAACACGGTACTGGAGGAAGACCAAGAAAAGTTTACAGGAGTTTTCGCCTAGTACCGACGTTTGACCTTGGGAAAGGACATCTTACTGACTAGGATCTTCTGAATCTCCTCTTCAAGAAAGGTATGACACTTGGAGTTGGCCGCATGATCTCCATGTTCTTCATAAGTTTTCACATGCACCACTGTTGCGTATGACATATTTGGCAATTAGAACAGTGCAACAGTTTAGGCCCATACTGAGAAGATTTTGGAAACAGCAACTGATTCTTTCTGGGAAGGATGGAAGAGTTAAGGTCAAGATTAGAGTAGGTGTGTGTATCTCTCTCCAATGCTCCTTTCTCTTGATCCTCGGTGACACCCTGACTTTGAAAGAAAGAAGTTTCTCTCCAATTTCAGATAGGAAGTCATGGTGTATCAGTCCCCTCACATAGGCTAACTGTAGGGTGAGTGGTGACTTCCATCTGGAGGCCGGCAATCTGCTTAGTTTTAAGATAAGGTACTTTCCATCTGCTCGTCGGTATGCGCTTCAAATTCCATTGGTCCATTTTTCGACGCATACCGCCTTCCCAAACGTATCCACTAAAACTGGCGGGAGACGCACCGCACTTATACTTGAAATTATTTCCATTCCTCGGCCCATGCCATGAAAAAATGTGGTTTCTTCTGTCAGGCGTCTTCATGAAGGAAAAACTATTCACGTTTCAAGATGGTTCATTCAAAACATGTCTGCCTTCGAAAGATGGTATTTTTTTGGTTTCATACGATGGAAGTTGTTTCATCTCCATACTCCCCAGCCACCATGGAGTCCAACACCAAGACAACCTCACTGTAGTGCCAGGGTTGGCACAGATATAGAGGAGGAATGACAGCGCTGCCTCGCAGTGACTTCCGTTCACCCTGGAGTTAAAACCTAGTCCCAGTCGATTGATAGGGAGTTAACTTCCGACTTGAAAAGGCATAGGCTTAATGTCGAGTACTAGAGTATGCATTACATACACACCATGACTCTCTCGGTTTCGCACAGTGAACCAAATATATCCCCAAGGTTTCGGCGGCATACGAGTGCGCGTGTACAGACCCCTCAACCCCCAGGTCACCATGCACGACAAACTTAGGTGGGAGTTCAGCGTAGAGAAAAGGCAATTAAAAAGCGATAAAAGAATGGTGTCACGAAAGGAGAGCAAGAGAATGGGAGACGGAGAAAGGAACACACGAGATCCTTCTCTGCCCCCCCCCAACAGTACCTAGACCGATCCAACCCCACGAGATACTTATGAGTTTTCAATGAAATGATACAATCCTTTAGCTCCAGACTGGAGTCGCAACGATCAATGATTCTGAAAATGAAACTTCAGCTTCCTCGCCGGTAATGAAACTTGGTCACGCCGATATTTGCCTCATCTTAATGAATACTGGGGACTGACTGGAGTTTGCCGCTTGAAATTTATACAATGACTATCACAGAAGAGCAAGGCATTTCTTCTTGCGACGTTTTGCCACACTTGACGCGGAAGGCGGTGGAGGGGCAGACATGCTGCTCTGAACAGTATGAGGGAACTTCCAGCATTTACAACACAATGTTCGGGGTGTACGCACATAAAGGTGATAATAGCCACACGAGTCGTGTTCCGGAAAAGAAGTGTTGTCAAAAGGATAAGTTAAGATCAGCATGGAAATGGGTTTTTCCTTCGCATATTTCTTCCAGTTTAATACTGTACATTTCCTTTGATCATGTACACCCCTTTGTGTCGGGAATGATTTCAATTCATTTTCTGTCGCCAAGTCGTAGGTGACAACTCACTTCTCAGAATTACGCTAGGATAGGTAGACAACTTTAAGACTGGCAATCTGTTAATTTAGTAATTTTGTCAATATGTTAATCGTATTTTGTTCCTCAGTGCCAGATTCGAGGACGATTACCATTTCTCTGACCGCCTGAAGTTTACCAAAACAGACAATTACTCAGGTCAATCACACACAGATGATACTGGGTGATCCTTTTCAGTCCCAAAACAAGCATTCGGCAGCTTACCATAGTTTAAAAACCGGTTGAAATCAATGTTTCTTTCCATTGACCTTCAAGAAGTCTCCTTTTGGAAAGAGAGTGGAGAGTGGTTTTTGAATGCATAACGAGGATTACAATTCATACCCGTTGTTCCTAACCACCATGGAGCTCCACAAGGGGACATTCCTTTGGGATGCCAAGTTTGCGACAGGAATATACTAAGGAGTGATATGGCTTTTTCCAAAGAGCACATTCGCAAGGGGGTCACTATGAATTCAGTCAGTAACCTAGTCCAAGCCGATTGATCAGGAGTGGGGTATCTCCCGACTGCCAGTCTAGCGAAGGCCGAGGGCAAAGGTGTATCGAGGCACAGACACATACTTTCCTGCAGTCACCAGGACTCGAGGTTCACACTACAAAGTGTCTATCCCCGCGGTTCCAGTGACAACCGGAAGTGAGCAAGCACTGATCCCGCAACTTTCGGGTCACCAATTCCCTTTGACACGCGTCGCCATGCACGGCAAACACTTAGATGCACCAGCATTCAGAGAAGGTCAGAAAGGGAATAAAATCGCCCATTCACGCCGCCCAGTCGTAGAGATACAAGTAAAAAGAATTTCATAATACCAAATTTCTGAGAGAAACAAATTAAATATAATACATTTAGGCAAGAGACTATGTCAATACCACATAACTGTCAGATTAGACACAATATCTACAATCCATGGCATTAATGGAAAGTAGGAAATAATATTAAAACCTGCTTAAAAATATCCACGACATAAAAAGTCAGAGAAAAAGTTAGAATTATTGAACATATGAAAATAAAATAGAATGCAAACGAAATTACAAGTGGAAAGGCAGAGTTGAAGGATACACATGTATAGAGGCAAGTGTTTATTGTTTAAACGATAAATGCGAAAAATAATGCTTTAAAGCGATTCCGAGTTTTCTTCACTTGAGTTGTTGGTACTCAGAATTCACAGGCGAATTTTCGGGCAAAGTGTTTTTAAAGCGAACTTGGCGTATTTTTACAATAAATTCGAATTTTTACAATATCCCAGTGAAAATTGTGGGTAAATACGATGCCAACTCTGATTGAAAGTCTTGTTTTGACAATTCGTGGAATTGTAAGTAATGTCACAGTGTATTATGATCCTGAAAGTTGATCCTGCCCATATGGATTGTGTAACGGAACATGGAGGTTATCACAAGGGCTCCGTGGGTTATGCGACAACCGAATATCCTGGGCATCGTGGACCTAATCGTTAGTTGGGAGGATGGGTCGGTCGACGACTTACTATTTACATGAGAGCTAAAGAATTTGCCAATGAAGGTTTATGCGTTTCTGAAATCAATATTCTATTACGCAAATTTTGTGATGTGCGCCTCAAGTGAGAGACAAGAGACACGGTAGTATAAGAGGACTATTTGAAACGTGAATTAGTTCCAAAGCACCAAAGGGCCAAGCAACATTAGAATATTCGTTCGAGAGCACAAATCATAGCGAAGATTGAAAAAGTAGAATTCATTAAAGATACTACTAAATGTTTCCCAAAGCTAATATCCCGACAGAGAAGATTGACCAACCTTCAGTTCCTGAATGCCTTCGAAAATTTGTTCCAGGATTGAGACCGATTCTGATGTGACTTGTGCTGTGCTATCATTCACAAAGTAAATATGATACAAGAGAAATTATTCATTTATGATAGTACCAATCTATTTGAAAATAAAAGAATAACAAATGCTTATTGTCATTTATTTATAATTTATATCTCTTTTAAACTAAAAATATATTACAAATTTAAATACTCGATTATTCTGATCTACTTTCGAAAAAATAAATACAGCGAAATTACTGAGACATTCGTTTCCCTTTCTCTCGATATAAAGTATTTTTTTCACGTGAAATTTAAAAAAAGTCTTCAAATAATCCCGCATCTACACATGTGATAGCAAACATTTTAAAATTAAGTTTACTTAAATGAAACATGAATTAAATAATGGAGTATATTCAGTAACTAAATGTCATATAATGATACCTCCAGACTGAAGACCTTGGAGATTAGTGTGTGTGTGTGTGTGTGTGTGTATAAAATATATGAGGTGTATACATTATATACCGGAAATATTGGTCGGATGTTATCAAAATGGGTTCGAGAAAATTGTATAAGTACAGACTATATTCACATTCCACACTTCAACATAGGGGCTGTCAATAAATTACGTAACACAAATAAGTATTTTGAATACCTCCTCTCCCTGTAATGCTTTGAACCACTCCCTAAATACCCGAGTAACGCTTGGGGCAAGATCCCCCCCACACACACACACACACACACTTTTGAAAGAAGGAAGAACGCGAACTTTCTGACAATCCGCCGTCGTGGATGACGCATGGGAGTCAGTCTACTGCGCAAATTGGAATCTAGAATATACTTCAGATAAGTTTTGAATATTTTCTTCGTATTTAACAGATTCAATCAATATTTCAGAGATGAAAAAATATTTTCACATATTGTAACAATTTATACATCATAACTTTTAATTTATTATATTTATTTTAATTTAGTATAAGACAAAATTTAGGACATGATTAGAAGCAGAGTGAAATATGACATACATGGGAGGCAAGAATAGCACTACAACTAATGAAACATTTAAACAGGAAAAAAAAGGAGAAGAAGAAGAGATTCATTTAACCTAGAAACAATGCCAACATCAATCTCGATAAAACGTTATAGAGAGAACTGAGGCACAATCCAGAAAATGAAGAATTAGCTGATGAATAACAACTGCAAGTGATATATTGCATACACTTAAATAAATTAAAGTCAGCCCTGAAAAAAATTAAAATTAAAAATTTCCCTGATTAAGATGATAAATTCCAAAATGGTAAAATATTATGGAATTCTCTAGAATCCAGAATGTTACATTTCTTCAACAAGGGCAGGAAAAATTATAGACCACAAGATGAATGGATAATAGCAAAGGTTGTTTAAATATTTAAGAAAGGAGAAAGAGAAAATACATCAAACTATTAAAGTGTCAGTATACAGCTAACAAACTTTATAGTAAAATAAATAACAAAAGGCTTTGAAGTATCTGATATACTAATACAGGAACAAGTAAGCATCTGAAAGGGAAGATTATATACAGACAATATATTTGCAATAAAACAGATAGTGTTATGTGAGAATTCAATTCGGAAACACAAAGCCTTCATGGACTTCAATTCCACAGAGATGAGTTGTGGCTATTATAAAAAAGGCAATACTTTAGATGAAAATGCTTTTAAAAAAGTACAAAATGAGTTAAATTATTGAAATATTACCACTCAATATAATTAAATTGCAAGTTTTCATGATATATTGCTTTATTTCACTTCTTTTAAAAGCTCTATTTATTTTACACATGCCACTGCAGATTTATATCACCTGAATTTCTAAATTGTGAAGTGATAACACAATTCTATTATGTTATTGGTAACACCAGTCTCTCAGACCCTTAAGACATTTTCAAGTTATTTGCACATTATTTGAATTTTTATTGAATCCACTTCTTGAATAACTAATATTTCATACATTTGAATCACATTTTAGATTTTTTTTTCATTGAAATTCAATTTTTAAAGCAGAGTTGTTACAGGAATGTCTGAAGCTAGTGTGAAATTCAGTTTCATATTTGCTTTTGATTCTCCAATATTATAAATTTGCACATAACTAGTTACAATAGACAGTAATAACTAAGGAGCGGATTTCTGTGATTTTGCATATTTTCATCTATTGCTTCAGTGCATGTACGATATTTCTTGACAACATATTTTTTTAATGATTCAGAAGAAATACAACAAGATATACACTGTAATTCACTAAGATAAATATTTACTTCAATTATTTCTGTCACAAAGTAGTGTAAGTATATTATATTTACCCAAAAATATATCCTTTTATTCCAAGCATGCTTCTCCTACATTTTATCAAGAAAGGCTAAATATTGTTAAATTTAATTGCTTATTAAATTGCATATTTCAGAATTTTTGGGTTATAAATGCATCTTTTAAAAGCATATTTCAAGGTTTTTTTAGGACATAAAAATCCTCTCCCTAGTAATCACAACTTCTTGGAATATTCCAAGCTATTCAGCCTGGACCAACCAACGGCTGACTTTGGCGAGACACTTATAGGCTTGCTCCCTTTTGACATTTTCAACTAAACAAAAAACTAAATAAAAAATCAAATAATCATAACATACCTCAGTTGTTTTCTAAAAGAATGAAAAAATATTTGAAACGCACGAGAAAACCTCTTACTCTGAAAAAGAATATTCTAAAGGTAGAATTTAAAATATACTTATGTTTACAGAAGTTATGTCTTAGAGACTGGGGTTACAACGTAAGGGTTAACGTAGCACATGATGATTTTTTTGTAAATTTCATTTTAAAAAGAAAAGCAAAAATTCCACCCCAAATATATGTAGACCCTAACCCCACTTAGGGAGTACAGGACCTTGGCGTTCGTGGTATCCCAGTGACCCCGTGAGCTATGCTGGCTGAAGCATAGCCACCGGTAGGGTAGGGCATCTGTTGCCAGATAGGTCTAAAGGGACCAGATGAAAAAGTACTCCAGAAGAGGAAGGTCAATGATCCCTGAGGGCAGAAGAAGGTAGAATCTCAAGGGGGCAGAGGATTTGACCTCAAAAACAGGTCAGAATGGGCCCTACTGAGACTGGCCCGTCTCATGGCAGCCAAGGAGAAGAGTGGTCTGAAATCAGAACTCCAGGTCCTCCAGCTTGGGGGTTGGGCATGAGTGTCAACAGCCCCTTCTAGAAAAAAAAAATCTAGTTGCAAAGCCAAGGAAAATCTTCCAACATACTTCGTTTTTAAGTGTCCAAAAACTAACAGATATAAACACTGACACTATTGGGGATTGGTCAGAACTAGTATAAAGACAGCAGTAGAAGAAGTTAGGGAAAATGTCAACCATAAACTGAGAATATTAGTATGTTGGGTAAAGATAAAACAGATGTAAAAAACAAGGCGTATCAACAGGCCATAAAGAGGAAGACCAGAGACTTTGAAAAGAATTATAAGAACCTCAGAACGGAAGAAAAAAGTATTCCAAAAGGAAAAAACTTGCAACAATAAAAACAATTAAGAAGAGGCTGAGAAAATAAAAGACTGGAAACATTCACCAATTTTACAAGAACATAAAAGAACTAGTTTCAGCTTTGATTAAAATGTGAAATGACAAAGAGAGCAAACTAATAACAGATAGAAGGGGAATACTAGCGAGATGGAGGAAATATTATGATGAACAAATTAACTCTGAAAAAAGATTACATTCTAAAGAAATAATTAATTCTATAGAAATAATGAGAAAGATACATAACAGAAGAAAATGAGAGATGCAATAATAATGAAATTGATCCCACTTGGAATGAATTTCAGGAAGATATATAGAAATTGAAAAGTAATAATGCACCTGGCAAAGATAGAATTGATGTGGAAATAATAAAAAATGAGGGAGAAGTTTTAAAAATATACCTTTTTGAGTTTTATTAAACATATTTGGAAAGAAAAGATTCCCAAGGAATGGAAAATTTGTATTCTGTTTTTTCATACATAAGAAGGTAGGCCCCCTAAAAATGTAATAACTACTGTGGGATCTGTTAAATACCTCCGATAAAACATTATGGAATATTTTATTTTCAAAATTAAAACCATTTGTGCAAGAACAGTTAAAATGAGGCAGGCTTTAGAGCAGGAAGCTCAACAACATACCAAATATTTATTATCTGACAAATTTTGGAGAAAACTTACGGATATAACATACAAACACATAATCTGTTTGTAGATTTTCAAGTGTCCTGAGACAGCGTAAATAGCAAAGAATTATATTGAATAATGGACGAAATGGGAATTGCAATAAAGCTTATTAGACTGGTTAAAATGACAACGGAGGATAGCAGTTCACAGGTCAAATTTTAATCCATCCTTTCACAGCCTACAGTGATGCACTAGCCTGTCTGCTGTTTAATATAGCTTTAGAAAATGCTCTCAAGAGTCAAAAATACAGATAGAAAGTTACATATTCAACAAAAGTGTGCAAATATTAGCATTTGCAGTTGATGTGGATATTTTAGCAAGATGTAGAAAAGCACTTTTTGAAGTATCTACAACCCATTTCAAAAAAAAGTTACTGAAAAGAAGGTCATTCAAAAAGATATACGTATGCAATGGATGAGGGAGGTTTTCACATTGAAGACAGGAATGTAAGCAAGGGGGGAAAGAGTAGATAGGAAAGGGAATACTCTCACAGAATTGATGAAATGAAATTTATGAGCGAGATGAAATTTATTTATTTTAAGTTAGGGATGTGTTAAAGTTAATGATAAATATATTAGAAAGCTATGAGAATTTATTCAAAATTTAGATAAATTATATTTTCTGATTCAGCAAATTAGGTACAGAAAGGATTGGACATATCTTGTATATGTCACTGAAAGTTTATTAAGTACTACTAGATGTTTCACACAGAGGTTTTAAAGGAGCTAAGATTACATACATATTATTGAATTTCCCCTAAAGACTAGAAAGGGAGGAAATATAATCAGCATACGTACGAAAACACTGAGTCAAGAGTTAAGGGCCTGAGAAATATGGAAAAGTTGGAAAATAAAGTATTTCTTAATGATAATATTTGTATTTCATAACAATAATATTAACAATATTAATATGAGAATGTTTTATAAAACTATTTGGTTTTTAAATTACGTAAAAGAGGGATTAAAAACAAAATCAATCCATATTCTAGGAAACATTTTCGATATAAACCTCGTACTAGAAAAGTAGATATTATGGAAATTTAGGAACTGTTTACCAATTCCCAAGACCTGAAAACCCAACCCAACATCTCCTACCCGTAAGCCAACACTATATACTACATTATGGGCTAATATAGTCAAAACTAAATACATTAGGTTGCAAAGAAGATCAATAATAATGAATACCAACCACTTATAATAGATTATTTGTTTAAAAACTTTACGTACATTCTTGGAACAAAAATAAATACTTCAAATAATATCAGTGAAGAAATACAGGCAAGTATTAATGGAGCAATTAAAGAGGTTTTTTTGGCCTTCACATACACATTACATTCCAGTTGATTTCAAAGAAAAAAACTGTTGTATAAAACACTTATAACACCAATAGTAACATGGGACTGAATGCACGGCAATATCTCAAGTGGATGGAGTGAAACACATTTGAAATGATGATCCTTAGAAGAATTTATGAACTGGTACATGACAGAGGAATGTGGCAAAGTAGATACAATCGTGAATTGAATGCATTGTATGATGAACCAAGACTTAACATTGGTTATCCAAATTGCAAGACTTTACTGGTTGTGACAATTTAAATGGATGGAGGAAGAGATAATACCCTGAAGACTGCTAATGGAACCATCAGCTGAAAGAAAAAGTTGGGGGAAAACTAAGGGTACAGTGGTTGGATGAAATGAATAAGAACAAGAAGAGTGGGTATAAGAAAATGGTGTGCAGCACATGATAGAGATGGGTGGAAGACTCTCAGGCAGTTGTGTTGCCAGTAATGACGGTGCCATAGATCATAATAATAGTATTACAACTCTTTGAGCAAACTATCTGAAGTTGGAATATTTCTTAGTTGTAATATAATAGAATTGTTAATAGAAGTACATTAAACATTTCATTTATTTTAATATTTCTTGTAAACATATGAGAAATAAAAGTGTCAATATAAAATGGTCCAGTAGGTTATGTAATTTAATATGGCAGGCCATATGTGCCCTAAGGGAAACAGGTTGGCCAGGTTTGATATATGTAGTTAATAAAATGAGGAGAATTGATGAGAGATAGAACACCATCAAGAATCAATACTAGAGTGAACCGACATTTAGTTTTTTGCTGATGATCTGCAATCTTACAATTGCAAATGGCATTACATAGGCTCAATGAACTAATACATTTTGCCCGAAAATATCAATAACAAACACTAAAAAATAGCTTTTTCAAGGTATTCATCCAATAAGAAACCAAATAGTTTAAAACAACAAGCTGATAGAATAAGTACCACTTTTCCAGAATTTAGGTTGTGACCAATATAATGAGCAGAATTTAGGTTGTGACCAATATAATGAGCCAAAATACGGATATACCCAAAAACAAGACTTAAAAACTATGTCGCATACGAAGCAATCAATAGAAAGAACAAGAAATAAAACTAAATGAAAATTGTACAAAGTTGTGTCAGTTTTCACTTTACTAGTAAAGATGAACACTTCACTAACTTTACCACTAATAATGGCACAATTAGGGAAAATTTTGATGAAAAGTAGAAGAAAGTACAAATGATTTAAATCAGTGTTAGAGAATATTGGCAAAAATGGTTCGATTATGTTCAAAATATGCCCAAGGAATAACATACTAGACTTCAGCCAGATTGTATTGCCTGTTAAAAAATACATACTTAAAAATCATATTGCTTGTGGACTACAATAGTGGCATCACTCAAAAATTATTAATTTCGTGTTAATGGACTCTGCACAATTGCAGATTGGTCGACCTTCCAGCAACATATCTTACAGTACAGTATTCCACCAACAAATGGCAGAAGTGTAAATGCAAAAATAAGACATTTTAATAGAAGATGAAAACTTCACTCTTTTATCTCAACACTCTTTACCTCACACTTATAGAGTTGTGCCAGTACTGCAACTCGTGAACAATATATTTACATCCCAATTATTGGACTCTACTGGTAGTCGCATAAGTCAAAAATTCATAATTTGGATAAGAATGCATTTCAAGTTATATGAAACACATTGGCTCAACAGGGACCTTAGTCTTTACCAATTCTCAAAGCAAGGAGTTGAGATCCTCTTTGGCTCGCCCAAAACCTGCTATTAGATCCAAACAGTACCCTCTACTTGCAATTAATCTATGAACTTCTCTCCCACGACTCTCACCAGACAATATGAAACTGGAAACTAAGATGAAAAAGAAACAAAATGTTCTAAAAAAGATGTCAGAGACAATGGATTAAATTTAGGTTTACTTGTTGATGCTAAAAATCAAAATCAGTACAGGGCTTTATCATGAGAAGCACAAAGCAAATGAAATTGAAGATACAAGAACGTAATTGGAAATGTATACATTCATTCAAGTGTAAGTAATAGTAATAAGAGCATACCTCACAACACACAAATAATAGTTAAATGCTATAAATAGTGTGCCAGTCCTTGAACTAACTCTAGAAGTAAAATAAAAACAGGAAAAATATGTAATCAAATTCCTTTTATAAATATATGCAATTATACTCTATGCATTAATTTGCGAGATCGGTACGGTGGCCTAGCTGAAATGGAAACTATTTTTATTTTGCTAAGTATATTATATTATTAGCAAGAATAATAATAACAATTAAATACGTTACAGGAAAATGAAATTACCTCCTGCAACCGCTCTCGCCAAGTTCTCCAAATGGGTAATACTTAATAACCAGAAGGACAATGCATTAAATAATTTTAGTTCACAGATTAAGAGTCGCTTGGCTCTTAACAGGATACAGAAATAAATAAGGTTGAGTGACAAAGCTACAAAGTTCCTTGTAATAAAATTCACCAACTTATTCATTCACGGTTTTGTGCACATAAGCTTGCATTTCGACACTCTCCTTCGAACTTACAAACCCTGCCTACAAATTTCATCACAATCAAAAAAAGTATAATCAAATTAGGCTACACTATAAACATATTTAATCACTTCAATATACAAGATCTCGTTAATCATTAAAAATATGAATCGTTACTTATAAACTCCATATAGTATGAAGAAATATTCGTTTCAATGTAGTAACGCAAATTGTTTAAACATGGTATTCTTACTGCAACATACAATTTTTACTTCAGACATACATTTCTATTAAATGCCCTTATGCCGACACAATTACTTCGTCAAATAAACACGTGTGTGTTGACAATGCTCACATGGCAATGATTGGTTCAAGATTGGATACTGGACACACACACCCGCAGCAATAACCATCTTCATCGAAATGACATAATACTACTAAATCACAAATCCTTATTCAAAAATGCTAATTATCAACGGCATAATTTTATGTTGTCACATCTCAGTAACTGTACCTTGTACTACAAATACACGCAATGAACAATCCAATAATAATATTTTAAATTCACTTACTGGTCAAATAAGCGCGGAAACTACGGTAGACAGTAATCATGGCTACCACATTTACAGGTACATTTGAGGCTTTAACTATGTGTAAAATATATCCAACTTTTCCGGTAGCTCACTAAAATTTAAATACGTGGTAACAAATATTTGCAACAAAGTATTATATTGACGAGATATCACGGAACTTTCTTATTTGTCAATTGTGTATTTCTGAAATGCAGTATGACCACTTGCAATGCGCCAAGATTTAAAAAGTCGCTCCGTAGGGAACGTGAACCGGGAGGTGTCCAGAACACGTGCCAGGTCCTAATAGTATCGCAAGAAATGACATATATTAATTAAAGCTTCGCTTGCAAAAGTTATTGAAAGTACGTTTGAAAAAAATGTTAACATTAGGGATAAAAAGTAATATTTTTAATGCGTATCTTAAATATTGAAATTCAGTCATCATTTAAATTCAGCACAGGAAACTGCAAACATTCTTTTTAAAAAAATATTACAAAAATGTGTAGGCCTAGTATTCATTTATATTTTTAAATATTCATACACTTATTATAATTAATACATTATACTAATTTAATTTTTTATTTTAATAATTTATATTTATAATAATTTATTATTATTTTACATTAATTAATACATACATTTGATTTTTTATAAAGTAGCACGTGAGCATCATCACTAAGGACATGATAATATTTACTTCGAACTATTTTCAAAATGAAAAGATAGTGACTTGTATGAATGACAGTTTAGTGCTTCTTTAAATCAAATTTGTGAACGAGATGCGCTCTCAGAACCTAAACAAACCGAAAGAAAGCAAATGTAATTGTAAATAACAAATGCCTCGGCAACCCCATAATACAGCCCTAAATTTACTAATTTTCTACGAAACGCCTACGCACTCATGAGAGCTTGCCAAACAACACTTTCTTGCCAAACGTTAGGACGTCATTCTGGGCATCTCCATAGCGGACTATCCTGTCAAAATATAAATTAATTTGATAATTATTTTATTTTGTAAAAGTAAAAAAAATTCCAATAATTCGTGTTCGTATTTATACAAATTGAAAATTATAACAGTATAAAAATAATGGTAAATCGAAAGTTTACTGTGCCCCTTCCTCGACTCGAAAAATTTTGTTCATCTGTAAGAAGTGGTTCTCAACAATGTGAACAGGAGTTTAACTGTTTATTAGACATTATTTTCTGGTCAATTTGTATTTCATTCATTCAAGGAATCAATGAATTATATCAGTTCGTTTCGTTCTCGCTAAAAATCTAATTTTATAGTCAGAGCATTTTTACATCAAGTGGTCCGCGACTGCCAGCTCCGGGAGAGGTGGCTCAGGGCATCAACTGATGTCACTGCAGTGCCTCTGACTGCGAGGTCAGAGCACGGGGTTGGGTCGAGCGAGGTCAGAGTTGGGGGGAGCGAGGTCAGAGTTGGGGGGAGGTTCAAGCCCCAACGGTGACACGATTTTCGACGCTAGCTGGTCAGCTTTGTTTCGATTTTTCTATAGTGACCGATGACATTATGTCATTGTTACACCTCCTGTCTTATAAAATGAATCTTTTTGACAGTGGTAAGCTTATTTCTGAGGGCATAAGCCCCGTTGAGGACGTTTGCGAATTAATTAAAAAATATTCATTTTATAAGGCAGGACGTGTAACAACGACATACTGTAGAAAGATCGAAGTATAGGTCGAATTCAATCGCTGTCTGGACGAAAATTCTTGTGACCGGCTGCTCTGATCGATAGTTTTCCGTGGTTTCTCCGTTCAACATCAGGCGAATGCTGTAAACATATCTTAACAAACGGGTCATAGACCACACGTGATCTTCCTTGTCGACCCTTACACTCACGTACACTACACTACCACACTTGTCGGGAGCTTAGAGCTTGTACATATCCAACAGCTTGAGTGGTTCATCTGAAATAGTTTTGATCAAATTTTTTATGTCATTTTTCTTTGTTTTAGGGCATTTTAAAGCATTTTAAGATAATTTTATTGATAATTTTTGTCAATGTTTAGGTCTCCGCGTAATTCACCTCCGTGTAATAACAACTTAATAGTTAACGACGGAAAAGCAGTTTCAATGCATTTTTGCGTTTCAAATCCTCAATCACATGCTCCATTGAAAATGAACAATATGCAATTAGCTGATGTTAAGGTAACAAAAACTTTGTCTCTCAATTCAGTCAAATGAAATGTACATATAACAGAATTAAACACTAAATTAAGTTCATTATGATACTGTGGCGTCATACGGGTGTAATCAGAACACCGACGAGAGTGGTTTGTAAAAACAGTAGATTTATTCACAATCTAGACCGTAGTCACAATTAAACAATTACACTGCTAATTACTAAATAAATAAATAGAACCCACTACTAGGAGAGATAATTTACGATCAATGTTCCCTGTGCGGAGCACCGCTCTACCCTGAGACCATCTACATGTCTCGCTAGTAACGACAATCAATTGCCGGCCCCTTGCTCTCGTGCACCTACTCGCACAAACTCACGCACCACCTGCCGCCGACGCTGCTGGGAAACAAGATCGGGGTATTGTTCTCGTGGCCTTCTACAGGCCCTTCGGCGCTACCTGCCGCCGCCATTGCCTCCACCCTACCCCGCCTTACCACGCCACGTCCACGGAAAGTCCCAGTGCGCCATCACTCCACCCTTTGTTAAACATCCGGCGATGCCCGCCGTCTGCTACGTGCTTGTCTCCGCCCCTTCCCACGTATGGCGGGTTTGCGCTGCTGCGGCAAGTGGCAGCGGGCTCCCGCTACGCGAAGCGGAGGGCGTACGCGCCACCGCTAGCAGAATACAGCTTTAAATGGTAGCCTTCCCACTGCGCGACGGCCGCAGCGCAGAGCTGCTGGTTATACCTGCTGCGGTCCCTTTGTCCGTCGTCGTCGGAGGGTCGGCGAAGAGACCTGCCGCTTGACAGGCGCGCGCTGCCGTGGCCACGTGGAAAGGCGCTCTGAACGCGACACGACGCTACAATACGAATTTAGAATTCTTTCAAATTCTGTCAGCCTTCATGCAGCTCGTTGAATGTATTTTGCAAATGTGCATTCCCGTCTGAGATATGGCATAGTATTCTGGGGAAGCTTATCATGTAATACCTCAAACTAATCATGCAAACCTTTAGATTGCAAAAGAAAATTATTCGAATAATGAAAAATGCCATTTGCGTGATCCATGCAACCCTCTCTTCATTCAGCTTGGAATCTTACCATAGCCTTGCCTATTTATTTCCGAATCTGTAACATTCATCAAAACTGACTTACTTAACGGTGGGAACATATTTTCAAGCAATACCGATATTTATAATTACAACACACATCATAGAAATCACGTTCATCAAGTGTCAGTATCAACAGCTCACTACCAGAAATCCAAATACAATACATGTAACGTTACTTTACGACGAATTGCCAGATGACATTAAACAATTGAAATTGGTACACAAATTTAAGTTAAAAGTAAAATCTTTTCTGGTGCATATCTATTTTTATACAATTAGAGACTATACTGATCATCAAAAAGAAAAATAATGTTCATTTTAATGAGAGATATACTATTAATTAGTTTATATGTGTATTGTGTATATTTTTTAAAGAAAGACTTAATATGTCTGTAACAAATAATGTACTTCAGCTACCGGGTCAATAACCCCATCTCGATCAGTTTTTTGTCTAGTTTCCCTGGTAAACTGAGCAAAATGCTGAGATGGCCCCTTGTTTTGCTTCTGGACGTAAATGCAGCTTCACTATGCACACGTTTTGTTGATCTCTCCTTTTGCTAGTAGTGGTAGGAATAGAGGTAAGGGCGAATTACTATTTTGTTAGTAATGCAGAAAAACCAAATCTGCAGTTCGTTTAACGTTGCAAATTCGTTTTCTATAACTCGGGAACGAAAATGTCTAGTTTTTCAAATGTTGCTAGTTTCGCGCTTTTAAAAAATTTATATTTATTTATCTTTAACTTCTACTCATCTTACTATTGATAGTTAAAATGATGGGAAGGGATTCTCGAACTTAAGAAAACGTGCGCAGATGATCTCCTCCATACGTCACATACAGTTTTTACTGTTTTTTGACTACGTAAATCTAAATCTTACGCGAAACAACAAAACAAATAAACTAGTGGTGCTAAAACTACGAATCTTCTCGCTCGTATTTTCATGCAAAAATACGTGAAAAGTACTCAAATTTTCAAAAAATTGTACCTGACCTTATTTCAAATTTTATTTTTAAGGAACAGATTACATTAGGGGGGATCTCAATATTTAATATTTTAGTTGTAGGAAGGCTCCGAAATTTTTTTGAACTTTTGCAATTTTCGAAAAATCAGAGTTTTTAAAGAACACGAGACCTGTACCATTCTCTTAAACGTCCTTCTCACTATCCAACAATAAAATTTAATCCTAAACGATGAAGCCTTTTTTATTTTTATTTTAAATTTTGAAACTGTTCTAGGTTCTTCATGTAAAGTATCCCCCAAAATTAAAATATCGCTTTGAAATTCAAGGGCCATGCCAAGGCAGTTGGTATTTGAAGTGCCTTCAGTTAAAGTGGTATGTACAATTTAGATTCCTCGAAACTGCAAAATTCTTGTAACCTTCGTCCTTCAGACAATTATAAGACTTCCAATAGCCCAAGATCACAACCATGATTGTATAAATCTGTGTGTGTGTGTGTGTGTGTGTGTGTGTGTGTGTGCGCGCGCGCGCGTGCATGAAGTCATTTCACATGGAAAAAGCACACTATCGTCTCCTCCTTAATTAGAGGAACAAATGGTTCTTTTTTAATTTGCTGTGGAATGCTTCGTTACTATATAGTTTCTTGACGATTTCTCTTCTGTAACATCCAGCTAGAGCTTAAAGTGAATTTAAACGCTGAATATAATACTGAGTATTGCTAAAGATCTACTCTACCTTTCCCAGATGCAAACGATAAGTTCAAATTTGTGAACTGAAGGAATTGGGCTGCGTATTAACGAGAGCTCTGCATTGTGTGCGACCCTACGATCATGCTCGAATTCGTCGGCCTTCTCGTCAGAATGTCATGAACTCGCTGTAAGCCTATAATAACGCAAATGATCTACCGATTGTACACAAGTGCTTCGAGTCATGGAATAGAGCACACAGTTCCGGTGACATACCGACTGCGAAGAAATTGAAACATTACAAAAAACGCTCACTGCGCCAATCGATGCTTCTGATGCTAAGACGGCAAAGATTCACTTATTATTTATATTTTGAGGAACACGTTGGAATATTTTTCCCCTATGGAAACGACTCACTGTATAAACTAACCACAATATAGAGAACTGAACGAAAGTGGAGTCACTACCCTGAAGAAACCTGCTATATGACAGGCGAAATGTCAGCCTCTCAGCCAAAGACGCGGCGTCACGCGGACAGTCAAGGTCATCTTCGCGATCTGTCGCAGACGCCTTTGTGTCATAATGTATTGGTTATAAATGTGCGTTTATCACAGGTGCTTTGATAAGTGTGCGACAAGAAGCCACGAGTGCTTTGAAAAGTGTCAATAAATCCCCGACTCGTGAAGCGAGGAGGGAATTTATCTGAGAATTTCCAAAGCACGAGTGGTATTTAATAGGACTATTTCATGAGTAATCTTGTGTCCAACAGAACATTGAATATTTGGCGCATATAGTCCAATATGCGCCAAATATTGAAAATGTTAAAATCAAAGAGTTCACGTTGTAATACATAGAGGGTTTATTGGACATCGACTTAGCGATCGATGTATACCGCCTACTAACATTGATGATGAGTCACAGTTCGGACAGAAGGGAAAACCGGTAAGAAAAATATGATAGAAAAAGCGATAAACTTTTTGAGATACACCACCCTCATTGGGGCATTTTGAATGTATCGTTAAACACTATTGGTTTTAATTTCACGAGTGGAATAGTGGAAGTGGTTTAACTTCACGAGTGGTATAGAAGAAGTCGTTTAAACCGGCACTTCGCGCCGCTCCGGCAGTAACTGCGTAGTTTGAATTTCGGGGGCTTCCTTAAAAAAGTGCTTGCTTATAAAGATGAATTGGTAATTATGCGTGGATAGACTCAAGGATGTTTATTGTGAACGCGAGGGCCGAAGGCCCGAGCGAGCGAAGATATATAACTTGCCGTTTAAAGTAAATTGGCATTACAATGCGGCGGGGACAAAGCGTATGAAGGGCGAGCCATGAAAATCGTCTATGTACCCTACTTCAACTACGTTTTCTATTTATTACTACACATTAATTTTGTTTTTCATATTATATGGTTTGAGTTTAACAATTTTTTATGTTCATATTATATTTATTCCTTGGAGAAGAAGTTTTCTATTTTAACTTAAAAATATATTCTTCTAAGAAAGAAAAAATCAAATCATTTGAGTCTACGCACATGATTAATTTGACGACGACAAACTTCTGTAGCAGGAAAGATGTGCTTTGCGAGTATAATGAATTATTTTATATGACATAAATTTTGTTACTACTTTGTTTTGTTGAATTGTTTTGGGATGTACAATAAAGAGAAAATTTAACCAAATATATTTTAAACAACCATACATATATTTAAACTTCAGTTTCCATATAATAAATTATCTACCATAATCTTTTAATGTTAACATTACTATATTTAATATAGCATGTTAATTATATACTTCTAAATAAATTTTGAGTAACACTGTTGAAACTATATTTATTCAAAACATGTAACAAAGCATGAAGTTACCAACCATATCACTGAAAAATTATAATTATCAATGATTTATTTCATTGGGACACATTTCTTTACCAATTTCTATTCATTATGGGAAAAAATGGATTAACATGAATTTTGATTCTTATCTGCAGACACAGATTACAGTAATTGGTACAGTGTTATGACAAAATAAGAAAATAGAAATTATAAACTGTATCTGAAACAAAGAATGGTTCTTTAATCATGCTTGTTTTAAATAACTCAGAAGCAGAACTTGAAATTGGCAGAAAATCATATTGTTGTATTTTGAAGCAGACCAATTGTTAAAATACTCAATTACACTAAATCACTGTCTCACTTCTGAAATGCACTTGGTTCAGTCTGTGGCAATTACCGGGTTCCGAGTTAACCAAAATAATTTGTTGTTTACATTTATGTGATAAGTTTAAATAGTGATTGGGTTTGTTTTACAAAAGATTTTGTTGAAGATATGATTGCTACACATTCTGTTATGTGGAATACTCATAACTTTTACAAAAAAAATATAGTATTATTATGCTTATTATATATGTTTCACAGAAAATCAGAATAGATATAAATAAATGTATAGATATATTCTAAATTGTATAGTCTTAATTTTCAGTTTTTTCCATCATTCTGCAACTACTATTATCACCACAAATATTGAGGTATTTCATAACTTATTTTTTTAATTGTAAGTTTATGTACAAAAAACTGGGCAGAGACTAGATTTGTGGAATTTCCATTCTTTACCCATTAAATCAAAATTTATTACACAATAACTTAACTAAATCTAAGATACTTTTATACATTCATTTCATGCCCTGGCACATACAATTTTATTAATGTTTTCTGTAATTATCAAAGTTATTGCTTTTTTTAAAAATTCAATGTGTTTTCTAACAGAGAATATTTTCTACACAGGCTACAAGGTACACACAATCCAACAAATCAGCTTGTCATGTATAAATGAGTTAAATATTTTTAAATATCTAATACTGTAACCTTTAAGCTCATTACAATGAAAATGAGGCATGTTCACTCGTGACATTTATTCCAGTTCATTTGTCAATATGACATCAGAGTAGAAATTGGACTAAAGGAGTTAATCTTAACCAAGTGAATTACAAAACACTTCTATTAATTTGGAACGTTAGGGAAATATATCAAATTGTACTTTACACAAAGAATTGATTTCAATATTGTCATATTGAAATAAATCTGAACAAAATAGTATAATACTATGATGACAATGACAACACAATAATACAAATATGGTGTATGAGCTCAATAAAGTGTTTGCACATACACATTGCATTGATAAGGGAGTCTAAAAACTGGAAACAAGGTTTTTTATATCAGGAACATTTTATTGATCATACCTAACCAAGATTTTATATACATTTGTGGCATTTAATATTTTCAATGCTTCAGAAGACGTGATTATGATTGTTTAAGTTTATTCTGAGGTCAATATTGTGCCTAAAATCATAAAGTTGATTTTCTCATACATGCTGCCATTTGTACAAAGTATGTCTCATCCCTTAAAGTTTCATTAGAACTAGACTTCTTGAACATATTGCAATTCTTAGTTGTTTTTTTTTAATATATTTAGGTACGAGCAGCCATGCATATATGTGTACCACTGAATACCCAGAGGTAGTTTATAATTCCGTTGTTAACAATATGATTGTTATTTTAATTTGTTCCTGAAAGTCTTGACAGTATTCCTAGTACTGGTCTTAGAAAACAAAAATTTATTGTAAAATGCACGTCACTAGCAACAGATTATACAGCTTTGGCGGAATGTTTTAATTTTATTATTTACATAGTTCAATTAACATACAATCACTAAATATCATCTATGTATGGGGAAATCTATTACACAATTTACTCTAAATTTTCCTATATATTAAGAACAACCTTCTTCACTTAAATCCTTGGTTTGTGAAAGATATGTTAAAACATATACTAACACACAGCTTTATGTATTAACTCCGACAGAACATATTGAAAATGTTTTATTTCCATTTTACTTTGTATGGAATGAGTCTATATTTTGAAATGGGAGCAAAACACAAAACAAAAGTACATTCATTGTTTAGTAGAACTTTCATCAAAGTTTGCATTTTCCAGTTTCGTTTATGAAATGTAAGATTCCTTGCATTGAATTCACGATTTTTTACATATCAAACTCATACACCATTTTATATGGCATATCTTCAAAATGTACAGTGTTTCAAACAGATAATTACCAAGAACCAAAATTCAATGCTCCCTTAATGCAAATTTGAAAATTGTTCTAACTGAGAACAGTATAATTTAACCCAAGAAAGTGCCCTAGAACTATCTTATTTCAAAAGTCTTTTCAGAAATAGATTAATGTTTCATGAGATAAAGCTGTTTTGAATTTTATCGATCATATTCAAAACATGATTAACATTGAAATAATTGAAAATTGTGAACCAGGCAAGAATTTAATAGAATTTCTTCAACCTGAACATGAAATTATGAACATTTATTGATTTTTCATCTGCAGATACACTTAAATTTTAGAAATCTCAGAAGCAGTCTTATGAATTTAATAATTTATACTTCTGTAAGATCAATTGAACACTAGAAATCTGTAATATTAACATTGCCAAAATTAATCCAGAGCATGGAAAACTGACATAACATTCTGAAGAAAAATTGTTACAAGAAATTCGCTCAACAAAAATGTTCACTACATATTATTAAATTTTTTGGCTATCCTAATTTGATAAATTCATTAGTACCATGTACACTGAAAACTAATGAATTATTTCTCATGCTGATTACCTTTTATAACAAAATTTTCCTGCTCATAATTCAAATTTTGAGAGTTGAAGTATATGAATAATGGTTAAAACAAACAAACTGTTAATTTTTTATTAAAAAAGGATAATGCAGCACATTTATTTTAGGTTTGAAACAATGTACGTTTCGATATTTCAAGGGGTGATGAACATATTTATAATCACTGTCATCATTCATAAACTTAACCATCATCATCTTCATTAGAGTTGTATATTATTTTGCTTTCCCGTTTTTATAGTTGGAGGGAAAATTTGTATCAATGGAGGTTTATAAGAATGACATAAATAAATAAATCCTCTATTTTTTTTTATTATATACATAAAAAAATAAATAAATCAACTAAACGTGATGAAATATTGCTTTTGAAAAATTAATTCCCATTGTCCTTAGTCAGATGTTTGCATTGTAGTTTATGATGATAAAAACTGAGGCACACTTTTCTTTATTGTGAATGATTTCTGTTTTCTGGTGTCTTACTAGTGCAAAAAGAAAGTATTTTTACACAGTGGTATGTTCTTAACAATGAACTACTGTAAATTATTTTTATGAAATGCATTTATTCAAATTCAGAGAGAGGGTTCTTTTTCTAAATTTCATGTTTTTCTTCATTTTTTCACGTTTAAAACTTTTTCTAATTTAAGAAATCTTATCATAAATTAAAAGGATGTTCGAGAAGAGGGCACTGCTGAAATTTTGATTTTACTAAATTTTTTCTCTCCCACTCTCTGAATATATTGCAGCCACACTTGAATTAAATTATGAAGCACATTCAATAACAAGATGTTATGTCATAATGATACCTCCAGAATGAAGATCTTGGAGATATGTTTGTTTGTGTGTATGTGTGTGTGTTTGTGTGTGTGTATGGGCATGTGTATATGTGTGTGTATCTAACGATTTGAATACTTTTTAGTCACATTGACAAATATCATTTCTTAAACACTAATTCATTAAATTCTCATATACCCAAAACCAGTTTAGTCTTCAAAATTGTTTTTTTATAAACTTGATATCTATAGAAAACAAATAAAGTACCATCTGCAAAAGAATAAATGTGTGAGGTTGGTTTGGCTAAAAATAAGAAAAGAATTAATATAAGTATCTTACAATAAAAAATTGGAGAATTGAAACAAATGATCATATTTTTGTCTCCAATAGGCCAAATAATTCAATATAGTTTTTCATGAATATTGTCATGATTCTATATTCTCAACTACAATGAGATAACAGTGACCTCTTCTGATATGTACCTCTTTTCTAAATAGAATTTGTGCTAGAACTCTTTAAATTTGCAATGTTTCTTTCTTGATTTTACTCACTGAAGCCAGAAAATCAATTGAATTTTTCATTTCTACTTTAATTTTAGTAATTTTTGTTTAATCGTACTAAAAACTTTGCAGCGAAGAAAAATATGATAATTCAACTTGTATATTCAAGAATGTATTACTAACAAAACTTTCAAGTTGGTAGTGATATTTTAGAACTGTTTTCACTACAATAATGAAATTAAGACATTTGATTGTGAAGTGCATAAGAATTAATGATTGAAAAACATGCATATATCAATGAGATATAAAATTTTCCTACTCTTGTTTTAAATTTAGAAATGAAGAGCTAGGAAATAAAACATTATTCAATAACAACAGATACAACTTATATTAATTAATTTTCATCTCACACAGTCTCTTTCTTTTTTATACTTCTCTTTCATTGACAATTAGTACACACATGTATCTCATTCACAGTGAAATCAATAAAAAAAAAAGTCCTGTCCCAACACATTTACCAAGTTCTGAGAACAAAGTATTTCAGGAGTGAAGATGATGATGGTGGCTAAATGAAATTTATTTTTATTACAAGTGACTGAATTTTTGCAATAGTAGCAATAGAGTTTCGAGTCATTTTGAAATGTGAAAGAACTCTTAAAAATGAATAATAGGGAAATATTTTTTATAAATGAAAAGGAAAAAAAACTCTTATAATTGAAATGTAAAGTAAATTGGCATGCTATTTCTTCACATGTTTTGCAAACTAATTGAAAATGATCAATAGTTAGACAAACCATAAAAGCAGAGGAAGCTATATTTTGTTTAATGAAAATTCAATTACCAGGAACACACTGAGCTTTCTATTCTTTACGTTCAAAATAACTGAGGCCAATTAAAAGCTTCCCTAAACTAGATGATGAAAGGATTTTTACAAGATTACACTTTAAAGAACAATACTATCACTGAAAATCAATCCAAGACTCTAAAGCAACAGAATTTGATACCTACTCCACTATAAGTAATTGTATTACTTCAAAATATTTGATATGATACATTATTTTCATGTTTTGATAATTTAATAATAACCTTCACTTTACTTGCATTGTTCTTGTTTATTAATGTCTACTACACCATTATAACTCATTTTTCTCAATAAGGGTCGGCAGTGTTATAGAATTCCACACAAAGTACTGTACATTGAGCTATTTATATAACATTCTTATAACTGCTCCAAACTGAAATTAATTTCGATTCTACTTCTCAAATGTAATTCTTCATTATACAATATTTCTGTCTTTTTCCTGGCCAAGACCATCAAAGTCATGCCATGTTGCCTCACTTATTATTCATACTATAAATACAATTTATTACAGTTGAATTCATACACAAACAAATGTACTTATATTTAAAAAATGAATAAATTATTTCAATGTATATTCAAAGAGAACAATCGTGCACCTACCCCAATTTATTTCAGCATGGACATAATTCACATGTTTTTTGCTCAACTATATCACACATGATGTAGAATCTGTATGCAGAAAAACATTTTTACAGCTGTACAAGTGTCAGAATGAATTTTTAAATAAAAATTCATTGACCATAACACACAAGAATGATTATCAGTGTCGAAGACAAAGCAATAAAATTATGCGTTTATGAATGTAAAATGCTTATTATACTTCATTTAATTAACATTATATTTAGACATGCTATTCAGAACAATTTTTGATATGCAATAATTCATTATGAAATGTAGAAATTTATTATCTGTTCTTCTGCATATATGAAATTATATCAAGATATTATCTTTGTCCATTTTTGTTTTGGACATAACCATGCAGCTGAGCACTTCTGCTGCACTTATAAAAGTTGCTGCATGTAATATCAACACTAATTGTCATTTTCTCATATGAATCCATCTTTCAAAATAATATATCATTGTGACATCAGATTTTTTATTTTAGACTCATAGTGCATTTATTTCTGAATTACACCAGTGGTTCAGTCAGTGAATGTCTTTCACTGTATATCTTTATTTTAATTATTTCATACTCATACAGTAAAAGAGCGTAAGCAAGATTCAAAATTCTTCTCTGATAACAGTCTAGCTAAACTTCACTGTCCAAATCAATGAGGTATGTGTTCACAGCTAATTGCAGTACATTGCATTTGTGGAGGTAGATGCTGGCATACCATAGCTTAATTGCACAATACTCTATTACACCTCATTTTTTAAAATACTGACGTCAGTGAAAAAGTGTTTCTTTTCTTTTTGTTCTCTATATTTTCCATAACAATTCTAGAATTGTACCGAGTGTAATGTAAAGACTGGAATGCCATCTACTGTTCTCCATTGTAAGCACAATAACATCAAAAACAACAAAAATACTGTTTTTGTTGAAAGAAAATGAGAATTTTGATCTGCAATTATGTAAGCGAATATTTAGGACAAACTGTAAAGAGAAATGCTGCATAACACATAATGCTGTAAGACATGTAACTATATATTATTTCAATATTTAAACGTTAATACCATGGTTTTTCGAGCTTCCAATTTATTTGATTTTTCTAAAATTAATACAACTTGCAATGAACAGAACATAATTATTCAATATTGCCTGGCATAATAGATGGGTAAGTTTCAAGCAAAAGAAAATTTGTCCTTATGCAATAAACAAATATTTTATATATAAATCATGTTCAATTTTATGACACAATTAAATAATTAGCATACACGGAACTGAAAAAGGAAACATGCTGACACGCATGTGCTGTAAAAAATTCTTTAATCAGTGTAGATATCAACCATAAAGTATATTTGATTAAAGCAACAGACACTGGACAGACTACTGTTGATTCTGTTTGAAGTATAAGGTTAGTTAACTCCATTTAATGAGAAATTATACTTTCTCTGAAATGAAAGTGTGGATTAAAAGTTTCTTGAAAGTAATAATGTTCAGCTACTTCAGCTGTAGTAAATATGTTTTCAGAAAGCAGTTGCAACAAAAATGTAAGAATTATTTTAAAAAAAGTTTACTTGGATCTAATAGATAATTACTTATATTTTGTTCCTCTGTGCATTAAAACTATTTATAACAATGTTCATCTTACAATTAGAATTTCAAACAAGTATAAAAAGAAAATTTTGACAAATTAAAAAAGTTGTCACTATTAAGAGATTTTTGTTAAATATATACCGAAGTATGTGAGTGTGTGTTCATACACATATATTCCTCTAAGGAGAATGTGACAATTATAAAAATGTAGATGTCATCTTCATTCTACAACAATAATGAAAATTTTTCTCTGCGAGTATCCAAAGCATAGGCCAGGAAAAAGGCAAGAAAAACTAAACAGTTTAACATAGGAGCTAATGCCCATGGACTCCAAGCTGAATTTCTTAATGATATTTCAATTAACTATTTGTTCTGTGTGTATGCGTTTGATTTGTCTCATGTAACTAAATCAAAAATGGGTGAAATCTTTTAATTTTCATCCAATTTTGCCTCTTGTTTTTGTTTGTTGTTGTTGTTGTTGTTGTAATTTTATAGTACTTTCCGGTACATATTTGTTGAATATGTGCTCTTTAAATTCAACACAAATTCAATATAATCCAGTAAATTTCAGAAAACTTTTAATTATTTTTCCAGGCTGTTTCAGAGGCACATTACAGAAAAAAACAGTACTTATTAATTGGAGGTATGATATTTATTGAATCCAGTTTTGAATTATTTGGGTTAGTACATAAACCAGTTCTGCTTCCAGAACTAGAGATCATGCCAATCCTGCCAGAATTCTATATTCCTTGCTGAAACCACTCATCTACTTTACCATATTTAATAAATTATTTTTCATTTGAAATGAGAAATGTCCACTGAGAGGTACTACTTCCATAGCAACTTTCAGTTCAAACAATATTAAATATTTAAAATTTCTGAAAATACTAGCAACTAAGTGCATAAAACAAACAACAAATAAGCCTACAGGGTGAACATGGCCACATCCAGATATGAGCTGCAGAACTGCATCAGATAAAATCCCTTTTGGTTTGCTACATTTATTTTGCACTGTTATCTCATTGTAGCCATTACACTAAATGTGCGGGGCCAGACAGTGAACAATGCCCTACCTACCATTTAGAAGCCTGTCCTACACACGTTTTATCCACACAATCATACAGTCTTTTGAATCACTTAAACACATAATTTTATTTTCCTATAATCTGATGTTCGGAGTTAACATACACTCACACAACCTGCACTGCAGATAACGGCATGCTATTGTGTACTTTCAGTCTGCAAATGTAATATACAAGTTACATTGGAGTTTTTACATATACAATAAATTGGTAAATCGTTGTGATCAATCATTTCCTGAAGGATATGGATTAACGTATTCAACGTCTGTTTTGTAAAAGCCATGTTTACTTTCATGGGAAAACATTTTAATAGTCCTTTGGCTGTATATGAAAGAAAAATTAAACACACGATATGGTACGTTTAACAATTTTGTCATTGGCCATACTCATACTATGCCTCTAGCACTTCCTCACTGACGTCCGGGACCATTGATAGGTCCTCAGCCATCTCGTCGCCTTCTTCAGACTCAGGGCCCTGCTCCATTGGCAGCCCTACAGTGGTACTCGAGGCGAAGTCTCGTTCCTCACCCAGCTCTTCTATTTCATCTCCATCAATACCTTGTTCAATTATTTCCCTTTTGATCATATGAACAAGGCCATCATTGTCTCCAGCCATTGAAGAAGGAGGGACATTCTCTTGTTTGATGAGCATTAATGAGCTTTCAGCAGAGGTTCTGTGAAAGGAGCATGTTTTAAATAATGAGATATATCCTACTCCATTTAAATTTGATACAATGATTTGTGAAATAGAAAAAGAGAATTCATAATTATTACAAAATATTACATTGAACAAAAGCCTCTAAAACAAAGAAGTGATAAAATACTCACCAGTCAGAAGCTACACAAAAGAATACATCAATAAATAAGTTGAATCATTAATTCATTTAAATTTTTCACAAATATTTAAAAAGAAACATGATTTGACAATGTTACAAAGCTAAAACTGTGTAGAAAGGAAACGTGTTCATTATAAAACTAGAGTCACATATGATCATTATGATTTAATTCATTTCTCACCTGTGTTCTGCTGGTGGAGATGACACCTTGTCCGGACTGGTTGTTGTGGAGGTGCTCATAGAATTGTTATGAAATCCAATATTGTTTTCTCCAAGTGCTCCCTGAAAACAAACAGTTTTTTCAAATTCAGTCATTTAAAAAGTAATATCAATTTTTAACAACTACATAATTTTTTCCAAGAGTAATGAAATGTCTTTCAATTTATTATCATGAACACATAAAGTATTCTTTCATTCTTCTAAATATTTTAATTAAAAAAAATTAAAAGCATATTTCCTGGCAATTTTTTGTATTTATGAATTTGGCATTCTTTATTGTAACATTTAGGGATATGCTATATCTGCAACTGTCAGTAGCGGATCTAAGGGGAGAGGGGTGCATGGGTGCCATGCCTCCCCCCAAAAATCTAGAGTATTCGTTTGTTACCCTCTTTTATTTGCCAAAATTGATTTAAATATTTATTTTTGTCATAATTATGTAATTATTTAAAAATAATATATATATATATATATATATATATATATATTTTTTATAATATATATAAGCCACAAAGTAATATACAATATGATAACAAATATGTTTCATTATTTGACAAAAAATCAATGATCCCCCCTCCTGCCCTCCCAAAAGATGCGGGTGATTCCGCCCCTGACGACTAGAATGGTTCAAATTCACATAGTACCTGCATTAATTTAACCCTGCAGCACACTCATTCAATCTCTTAGATGACTGAGCTCGTATTTTTTTCTGTTACGCTTTCATAGCAACAATGACTATTAGCCAGCTATTCGGCATCGAGCGTATAAGAAGTAATCCTCAATTAAATATTGACTTGTCTCGTAGCGTCGCAGTCGGACATTGCCTTTTATCCGTGACGTTAATAATCGGGGTTCCCAAATGGTCATCCACCTGGGAATCTGTGTGGTCTCGAATTGCTTAACTTCCGTGATTTCACGGAATGTAGTTAAGTTAACAACGTCGGCATTCTTCTGTTGATGGAGCATCACAGAATTTTTTTAGAACACCGTCCTCCGTTCATTGCCTCTGGGTTATTGTTCTCAGATGTCATAGTTTCCTGTTTGTGTCAATAGGCTTTATACTGTCGTCACCCTCAATCAAATCATGCATGGCACAGCATTCCACGGACGTCGATGTCAGTAAATGTGTTTTATGTGCGTTTGTGTTTGAAACACCCAGTAGACAATTTGTGAAGCAAGATACGTTAAAATTGAGGGGAATAAAATTCATTTGAGAGATAACCACATTCTCAACTTTTACTAACGCATGTGCCGCAGGGTTGTTATCAAGTATGTGAAAGCTTAGGTTCCCATGCCCGGAGTCCCTAGAATCTTGACTTTCCGGGAGACGCCGCGCCCTAGGAACAATTATCAACATTTCGGCCGTCATACTATGACCTTCCTCAAGGCGAAATGCGCGGAGGTGAACTGTGCTTGTTTATAAAGTATGAGGTCCCCCCCCCACCTGGCTGGTCGAACGATTGGCAAATGCATTAGCCAATCAAGGCAATGATCCTCCTGAAAGGGGTAACAGAAAGGGACCGTCCGTGGTCGGACGACAAGGAGCAATGGGAACCGTACGCGACTGGGCCTGGACTGGGCGTCGCTGGGTTTGCAGTAAAATAGATGTTTCCAAGCCTCATCGAGACGCAGGCTTTGGTTGGCGTTAAGGTTTTGAGAATGATTAATAATTTCCACATTACTTTTATCTTCCTTGGCCCCCAGCTATCTTCCCTGGCCAAGAGGAGGGTGTTGTCAAAAATAATGGTGTGGCGGATGCTTTCCCCGCATTGGCCGATCGTTGGACCAACTGGCTATGGGGGTGGAAGGCAACCTCATTCTTAATATATCCGTGTGTAGTCCACCTCCGCGCATTTCGCTCTGAGAAAGGTTGAAGTATACGACCTACGACGCGACGTCTCCCACACAACCAAGAAGCCATCATAAATGTGGAGTGGCACTTACAGGGGATGACATTTTTTTAAATATTATGAACATATTTTTTAGACATTGGTATGAAATAACATAACTGCTTTGAACATTTTCTTTATGTGTGCATTTCATTATTTCAGCATCATTCATGAGTACTTATTTTTTAAAAAAAACCTATGCCCTGTTACTATAATCTGCCCATCATTTTTTTAACAATGAAATTTATTATAAATGGATACATTACATTATATACTAAGATAAAAATTAGTATTTTGTTTTAATGACTAATGTGGTTCTTATATAATTAAATCTCAAAAGTACCCTGTAAACCTCTGGTTGAGTAAAAGTGAGAATTTCAAATAGGAGATAAGGAAAGCCAATTGTCTGGCAAACAATAAAATTATTTTTATGTATGCTTTCCACAGAGTGAAAATTTAGATGAAGTTTGAATAACATGAAATGTTAGTGTTCTTTATTTCTCAATTTCCATTCTTTCTTAATTGTGTATAACCATTGCACCCAGTTTTGCAGTGGTAAGTGGCTTGTTAAATAATCTTAATATTTTTTTATGTTATTTGCATGTTTTACGTCTTCAAATAATCAATACATTAAAAGCAGTGATATAAAATAATTTTTTAACATTCCAAATATGAAGGCATGTTCCAGTTCATTTAACTGAGTGCATTCAAATAAGATGCAGTATATATTATCAGGGTAATTTTTGAGTTCAGTGCAGAAATATTTAGAAACTAGTCTATTATCACTAGTAAAAATTTCATAAAGATAGATCATAAGACTGATGGTTTATAGAATAAAACATTGCCTTTTGTCATGAAATAAACAATACAGAAGCAGAAATGGAAGAAAGTGCCAGACCAAAAAAGAGAAGTGCTCCTCTTCAGCAACATCAAATGAAGAACCAACAAAGTAAGAAGATAAAATAAAGACGTAATGATAGGAGCAAATTTTGTTGAATAGATTCTACAAGTGATAAAGAAATATACGGATATATATCGAAATACATGGAAAATTAGCCATATCAACAAATTCTGGTGACATTAGAAAATATTTACAGAGGATTGGAATTAAAAACAGTATTTGTGAACAAACGACAATTGTTGAATATAATAAGTATATCTTTCAAAGCAGAAATTCCACTACAAGAATTACAAATGGTAGAACAGGAAACTTTTTTCCACAAGGAGTGCTGATTTGGTGTATAACCTTTTGAAGAACCTAAAGATGACAGGAGGGTATCAGACATCTACAACAAATAACACTGTCACAACAAAGAAGAAAAACAAAATAATAATTCAGTGTTCTATTCTGACTACACAACATATTAGGGAAGAAATTAACAATATATAGAAGCTACAATTATCTGGAACCCAAGCTTGCCTGTCAAAAAATTGCTACTTTTCGCTGCAGCATTACAATACTTTATCTTCACGATGAAAGAACATAGTATGCAAGGAAGTAAAAATTGAAATAAATATTAGTAAATGCAAAAAACAGAAATAGTTCTGGTCCAGATCTTATTAGTTTGCAGTTGTTAAAATACTGAGGTGAATTTGTAGAGATACCTAGATGTCTCTCAATGAATTAATTATGGGGAATTCTTACAATTACACAAGATTGGCAACTGAAACTCACACAAAAAGGGAGCAAGAAACAAATGCAAAAACTGAGTGGATGCAAAAACAGTAAACATTGTAAACAAATAGAAAAGTTACAAAGAAAATGACATAACAAAAGAACCCAACAGATTTCCTTCCTCAGATCCTGAAATTTAGACTAAGAGAAAGGAAAGAACAAGGCAGTGAAGAAAAAAGATGGAATGACCACGAACACCTTAGTAGTGACTAGAAGGATAATGAAAACAAACAAACAGGGCACTCCTTAAAAGTTCTTGATGATAATGATGAATGATTGGTACTAAATAAACTAATTAAGAAATGGTATAAAATAATTTTGAGTGAAGCTACTTTCATTTTATCTCACAATCACTTCAGAAAGAAGTAGTCAATAGTAATTATTACAAGTCTTGAATCCATATAGAAATGACGGGTGTAGAAATTTAGTTACGTTACCTCAGAATAATTCTCACATTGGACATTCTTGAAACATAAGAAGTCAAGAACATTTCAGTAAATATTATTCTCTAAGAACCATAAAATTAAAATAAATGATTTTATGATATATTGTGGTATGCATAATTTGCTTAGAAAATATTAATTTTCCTTGTGAAAATATCACTATTGTTTCTGATCCTACTCATTTCTTGTGAAATGAGGAATGTCCAATTCCAGAAGTACATAAAAATGGTAGTTCTGCATCACATTTGAATGAAAAAAAGCATATATAGTAAAAAAAAATGTAGTTATGATTTTTTTTAAACGTGCACAAATACTGCACTGTTTTCTGTACTTCTAACTGGGACTTCATATCTCAACTGATTCAACAAATAAGAACAATCTATGAAACTGTGAATATATCATTACATCATTAGATTACATCATTACATCATTACAATTATGCAACGAGTTCCCAATGGAATTTAAAATTGAAACATTTGTATAAGATTTATGACTTAAGAATGGGTCAGGTGGATTCATTTATTCGGCTGCAACTTTGCAGAATTTGAGATTAAATGTTTCTAATTGGTTAATATGTGTTTGTAAATATGATAACCAAATATTATATGATAACCAAACCTAAGCTTATTGCTCACATAAATAAGGAATGAACAAGTGATAATTACAGTTCTTAAATAATTAAATCAGAATGCAATTTATATATTCTTCTAATAAACCCTAATCCATTATTTGATACAAATTTAGTAGTTCACTATATAATAAATACATTTTTTGATGCACATTTGACCAATTCATTGAGTGGACAAGTATACTAGGATACTGTAAATTATATTGTTGTAAACCATTGTATTGTCTAGTTTATTTGAAAAACCTTTGTTATAAAATCATTTTCACTGCACAATTTATTGTTACATGTATAAATTGGAAAGGTTTAAAAGACAGTATAAAATACAATACATACAAGAGAGCATAAAAATCTTTCTAATTGAAACATGTAACAATAAATTGTACATTGAAAATGACTTTATGTCATAAATGTTTTTAAAATAAATTAGACATGAAGTTAACAATGTAATTTACAATTCCCTAGAATACATGTCCACCCAATCAATTTGCCAAATGTGCATCAAAAAATAATGATTTGATTTGATTTGAATATAATTTTTACAAAATGTTATATTAATTTTATCTAAGAAAAAGTTCAGTATCAGACCTTTTCCATTACTTGGTATAAATTATTCTTGATCTATATCTCTAAAAATAGTTTTAGAAATTCATTTTGTTGAATTTTAATATATAGAGATAGTTATTTCAACATCAATTCTATGAATTATTGATACCAAAGTTAGGGTTTATTTACCTCAAATTTTCAAATTGTGAATCTAAAGTGGAATTATGTAGAATTCACTATATATTCACTACAATAAATTTGTTAACAATAAATTAACTTATTCCACAAAATCCACTATACATACATAATTTGAAAATTTTAGAAAAATAAACCATGACTTAGCTAACAATGTTCTATACAATTCATGTTGAAATAACAATTTCTATCTTTTTAAACTAACACTTGCACTCACATACATGCATTTAATTTGCTTAAGAGATAAGTGTGTTTATCTGTACCAGAATTTGTCATTGGTTCAGTATGTTGTGTAGATGAATCTTATTGTCATTAATACAAAAAATAAACAAATATGTCAGCAGATATTCACAATACTACAAAAATTTGTAAATGACATAACCTTGGCATATGGACTTATGATTACCCGTTTTGAAAATAATTACCTGTAAGCTAGCATTCAGTGCGTCACCGTACAATGTTGGACTGTGGATCAAGGTGGGACTTTTGGACGGCACACTCCTATTAATTCAGAAAGCAAAATCATATTAGCATGAGAAATTGATACAAATAAATTTAAAAAAATATAAAATCCTTGTTTGTCTGAAAAGAGAGAGTTAGACACAAAAATGCTTTAAGAATAAAAAGAGTTGTAAAATGTATATAAAAAGAGAAAAAGAGTAAGAGAAAAGTAGAAAAGCAACATCAAAAAAGAGAGAAAAATATGTAAATAAATACAAATTGAAAATGCACTCACCATTATACTGTTTCTCCCATCAATTAAGGAAGTTAAGTGACCAATATTTAAGAAAAAGGAAAAACTATTTTTTCTCTGTTTCAAATCCACTGTCAATATTTTATGAATAATTTTATCTCATAGTATTTAGTAATTACTCTTAGGTTCAATTCAAAAGTTTATTTATTATACTGCATTAAAATTACATAATTACAATTTTTGTTTACTTTCATGTATTTAGATTTGAAACAAGAGATGCTGCATGTTTCCGAGGAGTTATATACCTGTTTCCTGATGAGTTCAAGTGTAATCTACATTACTATAAATTGAGTAAAAATATAGATAAAAATGTGTAAATAGTAACCACTTGGAAAACATTGAGCAGCAGCAAGTATAAAGAATATAAGTATAAATATATAAGAAAAGTGAAATATATATATATATAAATATATGTATAAGAAAATTGAAATATATATAAGAAAATGTAAATGTATAATAAGAATAAAAAGAGTTAAAATGTAAGAAAAAATATGAAAATTGAAAAAGTAGAAATATATATGAAAATTAGAATTTTGTGGAACTATTCTATTAGAAAAATACCTTCTTTTTATACCTTGATATTGAAGAATCTGTTGTATGTCCATCTGATAAATGTGCTCAACCAACAGCTAGAACTAGATTACATATTAACAGAACTAGCTACCTGCATTAAAGCACCTGCAAGTCCACAAGTAAAAGCCACAAATGAACAAAAACAATTTACTGGAATGGGTCAGGAGAAAGAGACAGGGGAGGAACGTTGTAAGGCATGCATGTTAACATGCTGCAACATGTTTTTCAACTGATCTGTACTTAAATGTGCAAATGCTTCAGCTTCTCTAAAAACTAGAATAGTGAAATAACTTTTCTATGGATTTTAAATGTGTATATAAATGATACTCCTTATACATGATATTTTTAATGTCAAAAATATAATTATTCTTCAAATTAATATATATGTATAGATTAGATGATTACATTTATATAATTATTCCTTACATGAGAATAAATAACTTGTAATTTGATTTAATTTCATAATGTTATTTAGTTGTTATAACAAAGCAGTATTGTGAATTTTTAGGAACCATGTGATAATATAAAATCTAATAATTGAAAGTATTGTTACTGTTTTTTTCTTCTAAAATTAAGTATGGAAGATATTATTACAGCTACTGGTTTGTAAAAGAGATGGCAACTAAAAGGAATAATAAAGAATATTAGAATACTGTGTTAAATGAAAAAGAAACACAAAACTATGTTTTTGTTGTGTTCTATGAAATTACACCCTGAATTTTAGATTCTATATCAACTTTTGCAAAACCAACAATAACTTGTTTATTACTTATACTCTCACAGTCTTCACAATTTTTTAAACAGCATATTCAAGGATTTCTTTAATATTAATAGGAAAATGCTTTAGTAGGAGCAATCACCATTGTCAAGTAAAAATAAAAAAATAACAAAAATTGGAAAGGATCAAATTCTTAAAATTTATTTACTACTAATACTAATTTTTTTATTCAACTTAAAATTTTGTCAAAAAGCTTTGCAGTAGTAAAAAATGAATGTATGCTTGCATGCATTTTGTTGTGACACTGGGATCATCTCACAAAGAAAAATGAAGATGGAATTATAGGGCAAGAAAATGCAGAAAGAAAACAAAAGATGGAGAAGCAAAACTATTTGTAAAAGGGAGGTACATGATATTTTTAATATCAAAAACTACTGTTAAAATAAAAGTTTTCATGTAGTTCACATGAAAGTATTAATACAATATTGGTATATCAATTATTGCACAACAATAATAAGGAGTAGTTTTAAATTTATTCAGATACTTTATGTACTTTAAATCTCTTTCTAATAAATTATATTTTTGTTTAGAATGAATTTGATGAAACTTCCTCAATACCTTCATACTTACAGAATGTAGAACAACTCTACTATAAAATTATTTCCTCTATCATTATGACACAGAGAGACAATGGTAATTGCTTCTTTCAAATTAATAACATTGGGAATTAATTATAAGACAAATAATAAAAGAATTAACAACTGTAACAAATTTTGAAATGGTGGGATAATCAATTTTAACGGATCAAAATAATTTATCAGATGATCACAAGATCTGATTTGTGAAAATCATTTTCACTTTTCCAAATATTGATAATTTTGAAATAGTTTTGAAGTGCTGATTAAAATTGTATTTGTGCAGCCCAAGGCATCATTATATTGAATAAACAGAAAAATAAGCATTAATCTTAATTCTCAAGAAGCTAAAGCATACAGGCAATATTACAAATGCTTCTACATTGAATCTACTAATTTTTTGTGCACTTTCTTCACTCACACATTTACTCTCTTTCTTTCCAAAATCATTTCTTGCTCTCTTGTCGGACATACCAATAAAACACATATTCCATTAAACAATGCACTCCTAACCATGTTCTCTTAATATTTTTATTAATCTCACACAAAACATTCTAGCTTTCTTTTTAGCTTTTTTCACAAATTTGCATACCAACATCTGCATTCATATCTTATCACTCATGATAAAAAACTTCCACTCATTTATGATGATGAATTTCTAAACAACGATTATTTTGCACACATTTACTCAAAACATTCAGCAAGAATTAACTACATGAAAAGTAATATAGCAATACAATTTTACTATAGCAGGTTTTAGTTTTGTTTATTGCCTACTTCTTCAAGCGTAACTGTACATAAGTAGCCACTATACTATACAAGGATAGGCACTGGATATCCCAATGATTTTGAAAAATCACAAAAAGCACACCTCACATTTTCATGCTATTATTTACCCTAGGCAGCATGCTTGATGTCGACAAAGTATTAGCTTTCACCATACAGATCAGTTAGAATGATATGCCACTTGAATTTAATTCAAGGGCTGTGCACCCACAGTCACCACTAATGGAGAACAAGACAACAGTAATGCTGGTATAAAGCAAGACAGTTTCAGGAGAAAGGGAAATTCTCAAAACTTTTCTGCACACTTAGGAGACAGAAATGGTGTCTTATAGATGCTTTTCTTGAATGATGTTGAGTAGTATAAACTTGGGTGTAGACTGAGTTCATACTCAGACAAAAAGAGTAACACTCATGATCAGTAACAATATTTTTGTTAACTTTTTGTGTGAAATTGAAGGAGAATGAAATGATATTATCATCATGAAATCATATTATCCAATAGTTGTAACTCTAAAGATCACAGTGAATTCAGATATGTATGTTGTTTCTTAAATATATTTTCTTGTAAATAAAAATTTTGCTCTGCTGATGGTTCTTGAATACATTTAACTTGGGAAAAGTAAGAAATTAATGTAACTAAATGCATTAAAACATTTTTTGATCACCACAATAAAACAATTTTTTTTAATACAAATTTTTTATGACATGTTTGTTGTGAACAACAAACTTTAACATTCTCCCTCCTAAATGTCACATAACATTTTAACAGCTTTTTTGGTGCTAAATAAATAAAATAAAATAGTATTCAATTCTTTGAAATTGGTAGTGTATAAGTTTTAAGAACAGCAAAGAAATTAAGGGCAAATATTAATAAGCAAAATAAAATGACCTCTATAAATAATTATAAAAATGTTTTATTTACAAAAGAATGTATACTGATTTTTGCTCTCACTTTATTGATCTACCAAATGAAGGGCAAAGGCATAAAAGATATAAACTCTTGAAACTGTAGTTTTTATGATATAGTTTTGGCTCTTCCTATCTGTTGTCCAGGGAATGATAATCAAATAGTTCAATTTATGGCTCATAGTTGACTCTCAGATTATTATGAATTTATTTTATTCACTTAAACCTTCTTGAACCAAAATGTTCATTTGTTTAAATCTCAAAATTGCTTTTGTTATGGTTATCATATTTTACACCGGAACCCTTCAAATAGTCATGTACATGGAAACAAAGTGAACTATCTACAAAATATTTTCTGTTTTCTCTGGTTATTTTTGAAAAATATTTTAGCCATTCCTGTCTCCCATTTTTCTGGCTCACAAACAGCAAATACTAAGCAGTGCTCTAACAACAGCAGCAGCAGCATCAGAGCCAGCAGCAAAGTTTCCAAAAAGTCAGTGCTTACTGTGCGGAGAGGTGGGGTGGAGTGGGTGATGGGGTGGGGTCATATTTCCGGGGACGACCACGAGAAAGATGGCGGCGCTTGACAAACTCTGCATCGTCCACCATCCAGAAGGAGCCAAAGTCGTCTTCATAGCGCACAAAACACTTGTGCAGTGACAGATTGGTGCGGATCGCGTTCTGTATACACAGACCACCAAGAAAGAGAAAAGAGAGTAAAAGACAAAGTTTAAGAGAAAAAAGTAGAGAAAATGGTCAAAGTCTCACTTCTAGCTGCCTTCTCAGCAAGACATATTCGATTTGAAGTACCTGCCATCGCCCGTCCACCCTGCTCGCCTCACACAATGTCATTAGTCTTCATTAATGCTTCTTCATGCTGATTAGGCACACAGAGACACAAGCAGAGAAAGAAAGAAAGAAGAAAAACACATGAAAAACACATATAAATGGAGTAAGACAAGAATATAAAAGGAGATGAAAAAATTCAAATCCAAATGTTTGCTAGAAGGAGCTAGAGACTAAAGTAGTCCGAGACCAACTTGCGTGTCCACCTCAGCTGTGGTATCACATACCCAGTGCTGCATCGCTGTGGTCGTCGCTTGTAAAATTCCACTTCATCCACAGTCCAAACGGCGCCCTTCACGTTCTCCACCCTCATGAAACATTTGTGGAGAGACAGGTTGTGTCGTACTGCATTCTATATGAAATAATACACATACAAGTAAGCAACGCAAACCAAACAAAAATAAAAGAGGAGATAAAAGAAGAGAAAGCATTCATAATATAAGCTGAAAAACAGAGCTGCCACTACACATAGCAATGTTTCATCACTATGATAAAACTACATGATGTACATGCAAAGAGGTTTAAAGGTATTCAGAGTCAGAAGAGCAGTTCTGGAAAGGAAGTGTTCATTAGGAAGTGCTGCATACAAAAGTAGAGTACTAAAGTACAGGTATATTTCTAGTTCTATGCAAAAAATTAAGGTAAAGAACGGCAAAGTTAATAAAAAATTAAAGCATAATGAAATCATGCATTTGAAGTACAATACAAAATTATTCTAGGAAAAAGACAAATTAATGAAAAAAATCTTGTAATTACAGTTCTCGTTCTTTCAAAACTTTTAATATCATATGATTTTTTTTAAATACCCCTCTAATTGACAGGCAGTACTTTTGTGTACTTTATACTTTCCAAATGTTTAAAATGTGTGTGTTTAATATACTATTCATACAATTAAGTTCATAACAAGTATAATTAAGTATGATTGAATTCTTAGTATTTTATACTAATATGAAATATAAAAATGAAACATATTTACCAGGAAATTCAATGTGATGTATATACCCACAAACAATTAAAAAAGTTTTCATATTTTTTGTTTTCCTCTTTTATTCCACTATGAATATGGACTCAAAACAGACATCAAAGTTAGAACAATAGTTACATCACCCAAGAAGAAGGAAGTAATTTGTTTAAAATAATATTCACTATATTCAAATCTCTCGTAACAAAAGAAAAATCTAATGTCCATTATGGAGATAAGACTCCTATTCAACAGCTTACGTTCATGATTATGCTGCTGTGACATATCAAGTGCAGTTTGATAATTAATTCTTGAACTCTTCAAAGAAAATCAAACATATACTTAAACAGATTGAAGTAACCATTGTGGAGTATTGTTTTGGAGGGATATAATTGTCTTGAAGCTGTCTTTTAATCTTAGATGCAATTCACATATTTGGGTGTTTTTGCAAAAGAAGCAAGTAAACAAGAAAGAATCTATAAGACTAAGCTCTTGGCAGTTAACTACTCCACCCAACATATAACAAAAAATAGAAAAACTTCAGAATAAATTATATAGACGTGTTAATTATGAATGTGTTCATTTTGAAACATTTATTGTTTCAACTAGTTTCTTTCATCTGTTGCATATGTGCTAAATAATTTTGGGATAGTGCTTTTTCTATTCACATTAAGTAGTGGTTCTCAAAAGAACTTGTTCATTATTAATAATATATTTTAATGTTCAATAATACATTAAAAATAATTTACATTAGTTACAACATACAAAAATAATCTGTGGGGTGGCAAATCCAAAACAACTTCAGATAACAACCTACTAGGGTGAATATTTAAAATTTTTTCAGGAACAATAAGGTTTAAATCTATTGTCACCACTCTGTAACCTTGTCAGACAGGATAGATCAACAGGGATATGTTTCACACAGTAAATGTTGCATATGTTATGACCTCGTTACAATGTAACAAGTGTTTTAATAAATTTTATTTAAAAAAGGTTTAAAGTTGAAAAATATCTGTTGAAAAGTTAATTATTATGTGTATAAATAATAAAGTATATTTGTATATTTTTATTTAAAAAGTTGCATTCATACATGCAGTGGCAAATCCAGAGATGAATTTTGGAAGGAAAAATTTATTTTTATTCAAAATGTTTTGGTTGAATGTGTCATATTATAGATTATGTAGAATGTCACAGGATAAATTCAGCTCATTTTGCAGTACAATTTTATTCGTTTTAATGTTTATATAAAAATACTTTAGCTTCAAAGCTTCATGACAAGTTAAAATTAATAGTTACTGAAAAGTTTTGTGAGGGTAAATTGCCCTGATCTCCCACCCAGTGGATCCTTGCCTGATATATGTATACCAGAAGTAAGAGACATTAGTGAAATGAATTTACTCCAAAATTTTGAAAATGTTAAAAAACATTAATTTTATAAAAAAATGAATTCTCTTCATTACGGTCATCTCTACTTGAAAAATCATTATAATCATGTTAAAGGCTGTAAAAAAGTTATCAATTAAAGAGCAATCATAATAATTAGGGCCTGGATGTTAAAGACTTAAGTTACAACATACAGGACCTAATGTTTAAAGTATAGAATGGCTCAATATGAACAGCGGAACGATTTTGAAGGCTACGGAAATGCAACATTTTTATGTTAGAAATATGCAAGCATTTATGACCTAAAAAAATATGAAAATATGACCATTAATATGACTTAAAAATTTTTCGGTTGTCTTTTTGTAACCTTCAAAATCTCCCCGCTATTTAAATAACCATTACGACTTTTAAAATCTAGCACATTCACTATTCATACCTTTTGCTACATGTCCGTGAGGTTCAGGTTAAGTACCCACAAAATTAAAATATTGGTTTAAAATTCAAGGGACTGTGACATCAGCCAGATTGATCGGGAGAATATCAATTTTGGAGAAAATCAGATGAACAGGTTAGCCGCTAGCGTTGTCGACAGACAGACTCACAGACTGGCAAATAGACGTTTTGCTGTCATTCGATTTTTTATATCAAGGACCCACAAAACATTGATTCTGGCTACCCCATGTGATAGAATACCTTTTTTCTAAATTTAGCAACTGGATCTACTTTTTTTGCTACCAGGGCCCTGTAATAAAAGTTCTTCTGCCAAAAATTTGCCATTTTTTCATGCAGCATTACATAACTTTCTCTCTACCCCACAGTGAGAAAGTAAAATAGAAAGAAATAAGATAACAATTAAAAGATTTGAAAAATCTCTTTCAGATGACTGCAAGGAAGTAAGCGTAAATGGAATCAAAAAATAAAAATATGACAAATAATACGAAAAATATGACCATAATATAAAAAATTAACTGAAAATTAGGGTTAAAAAAAGGCAAAATATGACTTTATATGACACGTGAAAATTGCATAATTTAGGTCATTGTAGACAATATCATGTTTGTCTTATATTTTCCATGGAAATAATGCAAAGAAAAAAAATATCCGGGCCCTAATAATAATTGTGTAAAATATTCAGAAAAATTCTGCTTTGATAGATATTATTTTTTTCATCTTTCCTGGATTCAACAATTTGAAATCAACATTTATATTCTGTGTAGTGCAAATGTATTACAATTTGAACCATGGCTTGTTCAACAACCTAGCATTATAGTTTGTAACTGATGTAATTGAAAAAAAAAACACAACAAAATGTTATTCCAGATCAAAATACTTTTACTTACATTCTTTGAAACATATGATATTAAAGAGTATACAAGTAGGGTTTGAAAATATCATTGAAAAACTGAATATTTTCACTTTCCTTTAATTGCAAGTGAGTATATAATTACATGAATAATAAT
>BOPP01000115.1:3122309-3141260 GCA_017312745.1 Gryllus bimaculatus
CGTCATATTGTAGACCAAATATCACTGTTTGTTCTTTATATTTCCATGGAAATCAATTGCAAAGAAAAAAAATATCCGGGGCCACTAACTAATAATTGTGTAAAATATTCAGATAAAGAGTTCCCCTTTGATTAAGATATTATTTTTTTCATCTTAGCCTGGATTCAACCAATTTGAAATCAACATTATATTTCTGTGTAGGTGCAAATGTATACAATTTGAACCACGGGCTTGTTCAACAACTGAGCATCTATTAGTTTGGTAACTGACTGTAATGAAAAAAAAAACACAACAAAATGTTATTCCAGATCAAAATACTTTACTTACATTCTTTTGGAAACACATTATTTAAAAGACGTATACAGAGGTAGGGGCTTCTGATTATAGATATTGCATTTGGAGACAAAAACTGATCATTTTGCACTTTCCTTTTAGCATTTGGCAATGGAGTATTTATAATACTATGACATAATAACATAATAATAATACATAATAATAATAATAATAATACACTAATAATCGAATCAAAGAAAATATAATAAAATCCTCGACAATAATCAATAATTAATAATAATAATCAATAAAATAATCTAAGTAAATCAAGTAATTAATAACTAATAATAATAATCAATTAATCAATATACATAATAATAATAATAATAATAATAATAATAATATATATAAACATAATAATAATAATGAATGAATTAATATATAATGAAGGAAGTAAAATAATAATAATTACATACCTAAGTAATAACCATAATAATAATAATAAATAATAATAATAATCTAATAATAATAATAACTGAATAATAAAATAATAATAATAATAAAGTAATAATAATTCAATAATAATAATTTACAATTAATTAATAATAAACATGATTTAATTAATGAATAATATCTAATAGCAATCCACTAATAATAATAATAATAATAAATAATAATAATAATAAAATAACAAATACATCAATAATCCAATAACTATCCCAATTAATAAATAATACATAATAAATAATAATTCAATATACTATAATAATTAATTAATTAATGCACATAAATAAAAATAATAATAATAATAATAATAATAATAATAATAATAATAATAATAATTAATAATAATAATACATAATAAATAATAATAATAATAAATAATAAATCAAATAAATAATAATAATAATAATACATAATCAATATATAATAAAATAATAATAATAATAATAATAATAATAATAATTAATAAAATAATCAAATAATAATAATAATAATAACAATAATCAATAATAATAATAATAATAATAATAATAATATATAATAATAAAATAATAATTCAAATAAAATTTAATAATGAATAATAATAATAATAATAATAATAATAATAATAATAATAATAAAAAAAAAACCACCCTGCAATTATGAACATTAAGGGTTAATAAATGAAGGGCAATGGGTAATGTTATGGTCAGTCAGTAGTCAAGAATAGAAAAAGTAAATGAAAGGAAAAAATTAGAAGGAAAAAGAAAATTGAGAAAAATTGAATGTTCTCATATCCAAATTCACTCAGTCTATGATTGAAAGTTCCCACTATGTGTGAGACTGTAAAACTTCAACTCTTATGTGGCATGACATCACACCTTACAAGTTCTTTTAAAAATCATACACTAATGAATAGGAATATCCTTTTTGTGAAATTCATATTAGCATAAAAGAATAAAACATAGACTGAGCAAAATTGTTTTAGACAAACAGGAAAGAGAGAGGAAGCTGCAACAGAAACATAAAATTGCATACAAACTCAGCAGAAAATGTACTGGTTTCAAACAAAGGAAAATTGATTGCTCAAGCACATCTACCAGGCATGTTCAATATATGTATTTTCCAAATATGGCACTACATTTTTATGAGAATTGTGTATCATGCAATACAATCTACAGAAAATTATCACGCACAATACACTACGAAAAGAAATTCATAAAAGCTCAGAGCATTTACATTATTTGTTAAATAGGTGTTTGATGTAATGATAGAAGTCTTCTTTCAATGTGTTATGATTCTTAAGATTTTACTTGTTTATGAAAAAATTCATACTTAAATTCTGCTGCTTGAATAAAAAGCAAATAAAATGACATCTTAGAGGCTTTATTCATACTAGAGCTAACAATAAATAAATCATCATATGAGTTTTCATGTTTAATTATTGATTATTAATTATAAGTTAGTCCAGGCCAGAAACTTCTTGAGAACACGTACCGATGGAGAACCTGACAGATGGATACTGGTTTTGATTACTCTCGCAGTCATGGATTATTTTTCCTAATCTTACATGGGTGTTGCCATGATGGATTTTGTATTGTGCTGATATCATGTACCATTAAACAAGGACTTGATCAGGAGTTAATGTGTACCATCTGAGAAATTCCTGCCAGTAAGTGGTAACAAGTGGCTGAGGCTGAAAAAACCTCAATAAATAAATACATTTATTGTAATACTTAATTAAACAGTTTTTAATGTGAACGTATATCCCCTGCATTAATTTACCAACTGGATTTTTACTTTATATTATGAAAAGAATCAGAACTTAGTAGATCACAGATAAAATGTTCAATATTTCCTTCAAAAAGAAATATGAATAAATAATATTAATAATTCACAAATGCTAACCTGAGCAGCCAAAGTTGCTAAGATGTATGTACTTTAAATAGTATCTCGTTTCCAAGACCCATGGTTTCAAATCTTGCCTATTGCATAGATGTTGATAGTGATAGGCATTTCACAATAAGTGCCTATGTGTACTCTAGGGTTAACAATTCCAGTGTTAACATTGGTTTGTCACAAAGAGCCTTTCCCCTTATGAAAAATTTTGAATGAACTAAAAATCGATGCTATGACATATTGAAAATATGACATATGTTGAAATTCAAAGAGACCAAAATAATTTTTTTCTAAAAAAGTCTTAAATGATATAGTCAGGACTATAGAAAAACCTTTATTATCATTATGAAAACTAAGATTTTTATTTGGTCTCCTTGTCTCTAAATGTTAAATATTCTCTTCAATACTACTCTGCTGGGACAATTGAGTCAGTTGAAGTACGGGATTCACAGAAGTCAGTATTCCCTCATCTCTCACCTTCAGAAATGTTCAGTCCAGAAGGAAACTTCAATGAAAGTGGCATTTAATAAATTTTTCCACCACCTTTAAAAATTAAAATGAAATAAACTACTCGTACTTTATTGAAAGTAAAAGATTTATGTGATTTAATATGTTTTAAATTTTAATAGTATAGAAATTTAATTAGCTCTAATTAAGTAAAAAATGTTCTTCATAAATGATAACATATTGAAATAATCTTCATTATCATTATCATCATCACCACCACCATCATAAACAGCAGTATAATTTGCAAGTCACCAAGTCCTACTTGTTTAACAGACTTAGTGGCAATTTTTGGCACACTCTGATGCAATGGTGAAACAGATATTAAAGTGATAGACACTCTCAGTGGTTATGATAATTTTTGATTGGCAAAAATACAACATAACAGAATCTAGGGCAACATAACAGAATCTAGATATTTTTTTTCTTCTATTGTCTTACGCTTGTGATAGGCAGCTTGATTTGACCTACATATATATTAACTCTGGAGATATAAATTTATTATCTATTAAAAAATTTTGTGTTCTACATTTTTCAGACACTACTAGAAGATTATGAAACCTCTGAAAGTTTACGAGAAGAAATACAAAGTACACATGTGTATTTAACTTGTAAAACAAAGCCTTTTCTTCATTGTTTTACTTTATTTGGTGATTGAAATTTTTAAAACGTTTTTGAGACATTCAAATTCTGTCAACAATAAAAAAAGGAATACAGTAGATTTCTTATTTTTACCCAAGATTTAATATGTTTAACAAGGAAAACAGTTCTCTTCAGTAGCACTGTTAGTGAATGAGAATTATCGCTGAATTACCATGATTTTCAAAATAAAAAGACCATTCAAGTATATATTTAAAATAAATTTTGTTTTTGAAATTTTGTTTCATATATATTAAAAGAAACATTTAATGGTAGTATTACATTTTAGAATCTCTAAAAAGTGAAGAATACTGCAGTAGCCAATTTAACAAATAATGTGTACTATTGTGCAAGTAAAATGCACTTCTCTATCAATCCTATTTTGCAAAGTATTATTAAATAGTAATAGCATTATAGAAACATTATAAATGATACTGACACTGGAAACGAAAGCTTCTACATTTGCTAGTGCAACATGCAATGGGTGTGTACTGATAGGCAGTGCCTTGTACATCTTGCAGCACCTATGAAACTTCACGAGACATGTGGATGGAATTTTACAACTGAATTACAAAAGAAAAAAATATTTTGATGATCTAAATAAGAAAGAGATCACAGTAGCAACACTGAAATAATTCATAAAATTCATATTAGTTTTCAATCAAAAGAAGATGCCTAGGGTCACCAAAAACTGCATCAACAATCTTAATAGAGGTATAGAAATTCAACTGTTGAGTCCACTGGTATCCGCATATCCATGGATCATTGTATTCGGCAGCACCTGTTTGATACACATAAACAAATGAAATAAAAATTCTGGTTCTAGTGCCACCTCCATCTCTCTAAAACCATGAAATATGTATTGTTAATATTAATTGAGATTTTTTATAGAAGAATTCAAATTCATACACGTGAAAAATATGAAAATAATTACAGACATACGTAGTGATATAATTCTGTTAATAGGCCAGTACTTCATGATTTGGATTCAGATTCAGCAATACATACATACATAGAGATGTACATAGAGAAACATGTCAAGTCTTTGGGTCTGACAACAACCCCAGAAAACAAAAAAATACAATTTCACATGGGGTTTTTGCGATTAAAAAACAAAAAACTGGAGGGTGGTGGCACAATTGTGGCTTCAGATTTGGATTCAACACATCAACATACATAAATACATGTCGTCTTTGGGTGTGACAACTTTTTCATTTGGTGTGCCAGTGATATTTTTGTTCTAAACAACACCTTTTGATGATTTTGGGCTCATGTTGCAGAGCAAATGTACCCAGAAGAATTAAAACAAGACCATCTGCAATACATTGTGTGCTAAGGCTAAACCCATAGGTGTGTTTACAGGAGGAACCCTGGGGTGTTGATAAAGAGCCCTGAGGCACTTTCTAATAAAAAAATATTTTCATAAATAAGTTCAATCCCTAATTTTTCAACTTTTTCCCTTCCCCAGCCTAACCGTTGTTTGCAACATTTGGGGAAAAGTCTCTCCAAGCCATTTGACAGCTCTCTTAATGCTTCAAAATTAAATCAATTGTATTTTTATATCACTTAAGTTCACTAATGCCAATAATATTGCTAATTTTATTCTCTTTATAGAGTGTTTTATTTATTTACAAGTAAATAAGGCATATTTTACATTTATAGAAAATATGTAAATAAAAACTTTAATAGCATAGGCGGACCCAGAAATGTGCTTGTTTTAGGCTGCGCACACCATGGGTTATACCTCCAAATATTGTACCTAATTAGAGGAGAAGCGTTCTTAGGTCTGAAGGTCTCATTTAGTGCTAAATTGTAATACGAGGAAAATAACCACTGGGATATCAAAACCCTGATTTTAAGGGTCCCAAGAGATGCACTATTTTCAAGTTATGTGCAATAAATGCCTGTTTGTGACAGAGATGTATATACGCCTGTTGCTAGTGGCCTATGATTTAATGTACAGATAACGAGGGTAAATCAATAAGTATCTGCACTTTCATTCTAATTGTCTATAGGTTTACTGTTTAGCTTTGCATATTTAGTATTGGGGGGGGGGGGGAATTTAATTTGATTTTCTACTCAGAAAATGATGCCAAGCAATATGTGTTAAGAAACATTTTACATGTGACTAGATAATTTTTGTGAAAATTCTATGTAGTAGTATTTCATTGCATATATTGGGAATCAGTAGTAAAAGATAAGCCAAATACATGAAAATGCTAGAATTGTATTTTTTCTATTTATAAGCATCAAACTACTAGAAAAAATGTTAATAAAAGAGTCTATGTTAAGAGCCATAATTGGCCTTAATATTAATTAAAAACAAAAATATTGGATACAACAATCACAATATTGTGCCGTTTACAGTTGCAAATATAATATTGGCCATAGTTTGCCAAAGAAGAGAAACACACTATAGACTTCAAGAGAGTTAAACTAGTTTATTTACATTTATGTATGGAAAATAAATATAGAAAAAACTTAGATTTTTTAACATTTACATATTTGTATTGAAGCAACACAACGATTTAACTTTCTTCAATGATGCATATGAACCTGGCATTTTACAGACTTGCTTTTTCTAAATAATATAAATTAATATAAATATTATTTTTTTAAAACAAGTTAAGAATTTATACATTCCAAAGGAGAGATCGAGTTAAAAATCATTTACTTCAGTGGTACAGGAAGCGACTTTCTATACTACACTATTTCAATGTCAACTTTTCATGTGACATTTCGCTCATTTTCGACTAATGAGTCTCTGTAAAACGCATTTCTGTTTTCTCTGAGCAGCTTCAATTACGGATATATGTATAATACCCCCGTTCCCTTTTCTTTCAGGGGCTTTTCCAACTTCTGGAGACATGTATTTCGACTCTCCGCGCCAGGTACCCTCTATGTCCCTCAAGGAGACACATATTAACCTTTACATTAGACACTGACATACTTGCAGGTTTCTCGACCTGTGGTCAGCAGACTCGGGTTTCCGTAACAACACGCATACATGAAAGACAAGGGATAAACAACCAAGCCTACTGCGGGACTCGAACACCTGACCCTTCAGACCGAGGCGCTGAGTCGCTACACGCTCTAGCCACCTCGGCCATCCAGGTCGGCAAAATTTAGTATAAAATGTGAATATTTATCTCTAATTGTCCGAATGTATCTGTAAAACGCTAGCCTGTATTTGTAGACCGTGTCTCCGTACGTTTCATTCGCAGCCGGAGGAGCACAAATAAGTATAACATTAACACTTCGCTTCAAGAAATCAGATATCATTTTTTCTTAGTAACAGACGCCTACTTGTCGTTTGCTGTATCTTCGAGAACATGTAAACCTTTGGATTTATAAGAAAAGCGGTTATTTCCGGTATTTTCTAAAACCGTTTTACCAATGTCGTTCACAATCCGCCGATAGCTTCCGTTTTTGGTGCTGCATATCAATCGGGTGTGACACGATGACAAAGTATATAATTTGAACAGCATGTCTGCCTATTCCACAAACTTTGAATGTTCTTCATGCTTGTTTAAGCTCATTTAATTCCGTCAGAATTAATATTCGAAACACTAACTTTTATTAGGCTGCCATTCGTTCCATCAACTTTATCGCGTCAATCAAGTTTGAGAGAATGGGGCGCACTGAGAGAGAAGGGAAATATCAGCAAAGTTCGCAGTGATGGGCCATCGAGGGATCACTTAAGCATTCAATCTCTCTCTTAAAATTTGCCGTTGAAATGTGCCAATCTCGCCGATGCAGGAACGGAATCGGGAAGAAGGAAGCCAATGCAACATCGAGATCGCGTTGGCCATGGGATTCTTTCTTTTGAGCAGACAAGGAAAGATAGTAAGGACATCTCAAGAAATTCTATGGATTTGTAATGCAGTATTACAACCTGTCACCAAACTTCGCACCTAGACGTGAAGTAAATAGAAGTCACGCGAGCAGATTCGATTTGAAGATTTCAAAGGCCCACAAACAGTATAATCAGTGGTGAGTCGTGGCATTTTTGCGAAGTCATCGCTAGATTTGCTCCGTGACTGGGTCTCAGTTCTCCGCACAGTTTAGTGTTTTCCTGCGGAAGCGAATGTCTAAATGTCATATAACATGGACTATAAACGTGTCCGTGAAAACTCGCTCTCTGACCGACTCAAGCAAGGAACCCTTTCACATCCGAAGAGGCGAACGAGAAAACCCTTTCAAGTGTGTGGAGGTCGATAAGTGTTTCTTGTTTCAATTTTTCACATTTCTTGTCGCACATTTCTTGCAACGCATTCTTCGGGTAGTCTGTTGCGGGCCTTACTCTATCTCTCAGTATTACCTGCTCGCGACACTTGCTGTGAGGGTTACTTTGGTACCAGAAAATCGATTCGCCATTTTGTCGAACACATTCTGGATGCAACGGATTTTCGTATGAGCCGCAATCTCGTGTAGCCTTTCTTGCATACGGGAACGAGAAAGGATATCCGGTATTTGGCCGCTACATCAACTGCTTTTCCCTTCATTTCTTTCCGTTTTTCTGTCTCGGTTCTTTTATGGGCTGCCTTCGCGATTTTATGAAATTTGCGGGGGCTCCGGAGCGGCCGCTCTGTGCTTAATCCGAGCCTGATTGAATCCTTGCAAAGCAATCGAACAAGTACGCAGGATGAGAGAAGAGCAAGAAGTCCAGCTCCATCAACTAGTAGCCTACTGGTCCCAAAAAGAGCAAGTCCGTGCCCTGATTCTGAATAACCAGTGAATGACTGTTGATGAAGTGGCCAACCATATGCACGTTAGTCACGTTCTCCACTCGAGAACGCCGAGATGGATTGTCGAAAGGCAACCTTTTGTTGTACGACAACGCGCATCCACATACCGTCGACCAAGCTCTTCGAAATCTGTATTTCAAGGGGTCAGAGCAAACCGGATACAGTTCCGATCTTGTCGCCTCTAATTACCACCTATTGATCTACTTAAAGACGTTTTAAATGGCCAAAGATTTGCCTCCGACCCTCAAGTGAGGAAGCAGTGCAACATGGCTTGCAGGTCAATTGAAAATCCTTTTTTCTAAAGGTATCGTAAAGCTGGTGCTATGATGGCCACAGTACATTGAAAAGTATCATGCGTATGTCGAAGAATGGTCTCATTGTAAATTTTGTACTGTTGTTCTAATCAATTATAAACATTGAATGCAGATACTTTTTGACATACCTTCGTATGTTTCATATGATGTTTGGTAGATTTTAGTATGGTTGCCACCCGTCCTCTATTTGAGAGAACAGTCCGTTTTTATTATGTTTACTATTTTTTTTCACAAAATAGTGGATATTTTTTTTTTAATTCAAAAGCTTTATAATGAAATGGTACGTAATCTAAAACTGTACAGTCTAAGAGAATATGAATAGGAGAATCACACGCTGCCTTTTTTCTTTCAGAAGTTAGAATGAGACAAAATTCGAATATCCACGGATCTCGATTCTCCGAAAAAATTATTAATCATTCTCAATTGTTTCAGAAGACATTTAATAAAAGTATATAGAAAAATTTACATACTATATTTCTTTTCTCGCATTTACCTATTATTTTTATATTATACTTTTTTCTTAGTCGGATAGGTATGTTTCAGAACACTCAATAACGTATCATTTGAGGTTTAATGCCTCAATATGCAGAGTGTACATTTGTCAAACCAAAGATTTCGTTGAAGCATTGTAAGCATAAACGTTCAATATAATTTGTACCAATTTCTTAAAGTAAAATGTAATTTAATATTTTACTTATTATTATAATAATATATTTGATGTTTTGAATTTTTAAGTAAAGTTTCAAGGGGATTATTTCAATACGTATTAACATTTTTGTAAAAAAAGATATAATTTTCTTGTAATTTTTTTTTAAATTTCAGTGCTGCTGAGCCTCCTCCTCCCCCTGCTTGTCCGCTATTTTTTGGAAGCAGACCTGGCAACCTTAGATTTTAGTCCTTATGAAAAAAAAAGTAATTTTTTATAAAAATGTTGTTTAATGTGATTCAGCATAGGCAATTTTCAATTGTAGAATGAAACTATTTATCACTACACTGCATTAGCCTGCAGGAGAACTCGCAGGATTCTATTTCATTTATGTTGAAGCTTCAACACCATTGTGACAAGTCCCATTCTGTGGTGATGTGGCATCGAACAGCGATTTCCCAAAGCTTCTGATGTCTGGTGAGGTCATGTGATTCCAAAGTTAAAGAGAATAAAATTTGTTCATTATATTGTTGAGAAATTTTAAATAGTCAGAAATCAACCAATAAGATACAATATATAATATTGATTTTATTTGAAATATATTTTATTCAGTATTAGAACATTGAAGAAAACTACTAATTTGGATAAGAAAATAAATTAATAAGAGGGTAAGCCCTGCCAACCTCACCAACCCCAAGGAGCTGTCACTGGTATATTATTCTCGTGAACCAAAACACAGAGAATGAAAATTTGGCTTTTACTTAGTAGGTACTATACAAGTTTATCACTTTTCAGTACCATAAAATGGATCCATGGTACTAATACCATTTCAACGTAGACCTAAGAGCTTCCAACATGGCCTTTTGTACATTTAAGCAAAAAATATATGAAATAAGACAAAAAAAAATCTTCAATTTATATCTGCTATAACAATTCATTAAAAGAAACAATCATTCACAAAACATTTTTTAACCAACAAATAATTCATTATAATTCAAAATTTTCTAAAGTACCATAGATTAAAATTAAACCAGTGCCGCAGACAGAACTTTCCTTTGGTGAAACTTGACAAGTTAACTTTTGATGTAAGAATATTCAAGACTTAAATGACACAAACTTTTTACACATTTTTCATCTACAGAAACGAGAAAGACCTTGATATCAATCATATATGTACAGTATATTCTGCACTAATGTAAAATTCAATTAACAACTAGAACATAAAGGTAGCCATGAAATGATCTGTTAACATTAAGAGGCCATCCAAAAATTACATAACGCAAATTTGGAACATTTCAAATACCCTCAGTACCCCTTGTAACATACCTTTAACATGTGCTTGACCCCCTCCAAATAATTATGGAAAGAATGCAGTACCTTCCCTCCCATGTACAATAATGTATATTGTAAATAGGAGGATAGGTATCACATTCTTTACTGAATTATTTGGGGGGCAAATGGTGGACAAAAGGTACACATGCAGGAGGAGAGAACTGATGCTCTGGTGAAGACTATGGGAATGTGGGCTGATAGCTTTGTATTTTTCGCTATTTTTTCATATTGTCACTGTTAGCTAATAATCCTACACCTTGAATGCCTAATGTGATAGTGTTATGTGGTTAAGATTGAGTGAGTTCCATGGTGTGTCTCACAAGAAATGTTTAAAATGGTGCATGAATGACTTGTGTTAAATTTTCATGATGCCAGAATACCTCAACAGAAGTTAAGTAGCTAGTTGATTTTCAATGTGTTCTATCAAACCTGTCGAGGTTAATGTTATTATTCTGCTGTAATGATTAGGTAGAATTGAGTGCTATAAATATACGTTAAATATATGCTTTAAAATGAAGTATGTAAAATTACAGCTTTGTTTGTCATCTTGCTCTCGCAACTTTTCCTCTGTAAAATATGCTGTTTATTCTTACTGAAATCGAGTTATGTAGCCCTGGGTGTCCCATTTATGCAAGGTTTAGAAAAAAGGTTACACGGTTAAAAGGCGAGTGGACACGCTGTCTTGGAGGATGCATGGGCAAGAATGTACTGTTAATTGGATTCTGCATTAATCTACATAATTTAATTGAATTCTAGAATATACTATAGATCAGTTTCAAATATTTTCTTCATAATATAAGAATTAATCAATATACCATTGGTAAAAAAATAATAATTTATAATCAAAAATAATTGTAAACATTTTTACATCATAACTTTTTAATTTATTTATATTTTTTCAATTAATTTGTTAATATTATAGTGTTTTAATGTAAGACTTAATAAAAGGAATTATTTCAGCAAATGTTGAATAATAAATAAAAAACAATATCTGTGTAACATTAGAGTAACACCCCTCTATCCCCATGTAATGCAGAGTAACATTGCCTCAAACACCGTCCCGAATTTTTAACAGTATGTCATTTATGGATGACCCCTAACTAAGATTTGTTTATTTTCATTTTGGGAGGAGCTACACTTATTCTAGCTATGTACTTGATTTAAAACCGAGTTTTGAAAAGAAATTGAATTTCGAATATATATTCCAAGTGCATTGTGGAGAAGGTGAGCAATGCAAAACATGTTACGTTAATAAAATATGCTGACATGGCAATTCAAACAGATACAAATAAAAATATGTTAAATGGGATTGCTAATCTGGGAGAAACTAAATTAATATCCACAATAAATTTCTACTTCTACTATTCAATGTTTTTTCTGATTTAATTCTATTCTTTTTCTCTCTTTGGTAATGTTACAGAGAGAGGTACAAGTGAAAACATGTTAGGCCATTAATACAAATATGTAAGGAATACGTATTTTAAGTTATATGTAAAGCATGGTTAAATATTTTCTGAAGAGGAGTGTCAGCATAGCCTGTAGTAATAATTTGTAGCTAATGAACAGTATTCCATAGGTAAGATTTATAGCTCTGACATCCAATACCAGAAAACAAATCAAACTGCAATAATGCATAGATTTAACTCTGAGAAACATTACTAGCACTTCAAAAAATGTTCTTGATAAAAAGATATTTTAGATACAGCTTCAATATTAGTATTGTTTATGATCTATTTAAAAAATGAGTTTGGTAAATACAGAAAGATTTTTGCTATAATGACAATGCAGTATAAGGAAGGTAATATGACATTTAATTTTTCTATTTATGTTAATTTTATAATATGTTGCCAGTCCTAAGGAACTGAATCTCCTCTCACTGAGAATTGACCTATGTCCACATGCACCAGCGAATGCTAACCCTAAATGTTGCAGGTGCTTCTTTGGCTTCCTTTATAATCATACTATGTGCATTGCGGAGGTTTACAAAATATTCTAGGGCTTTTCCTTGTAATCTTAAATTTCCTGTATTCCTGCCCATTTTATATAGTATTTCATCAAAAGAATATATAATAGAAGGAGTCAACACAAATCCCACTCAAAATTTCCACTTTGTCACAAAAAGAAGATTCTTAAAAATACACTGAATAGAAGACATTGTTATATTAGTCTGCTCCATATTAATTGGTGTACATTGTCATACAAATTTAATTGACTATCATTATCACTTGAAAGTATACTTATAACAAAGATGTTTCTGAAAGAAATTCAGGTTGATAATACATTTGTTAACAATAATATTATAGTAGAAAATAAATATACAGTACCTTGCACACCATACGTCCTAAAATGTCATAGGAAGTGAGACTCCTTTAAAGAGACATTTAGATGTTCCACATAGACATTTTTCAGTTTGAACTATGCTAGAACTTTTAAAAGTATAAAATATACAGAAAAGGCTACAAGTATGTCAACACTTTTTTCCATCACCATTTAATTTATGACATATAAGAAAAATTGAGCTTTAACACAACAGAATTTCATAATTTCACATGGGAAAATTTTAGGTTAAAAATTACAAAAATATTGTTTGTATTTCTTATCAAATCAATGGTGTGATATTGTTAGTGCAAAGATTTCTTCGGGTTACAAGCATCAAAACTGAGTAATAACTTTCAAAATTGTATGGTAAAATGAAGTGATATATTTATGTTGATCATAAATGTAGCACAATACTGCATTTATTAAGAATATAAATGGCACTGTACCTTCCATGTAGCTGCATTACGCCGGAAGTAGCAGAAGGTGTTCTGGAACCAGTTGTAAATTTCATTCAGCGTCAATTGCTTGTCAGGAGACTCGATGATGGACTGAGAAAGACAAAAAATAACATTAATAAAAAAATGAAAATATTGAATTTCTAAATACTAACATTTACAACAAATATACAGAATATCTTTTGTTCTTCAACTCTGAAACAAACAAAACACTCTTATCTCTCACATCATATAATATACAAATTTTTACAATTTAACAACTCATACCTTTTCATACAAAACAATATAAATGAAATTCCTGGAAAGTGCACAAAAAGAAATACATCAGAAAAGTATTTATTAATTATTTTAAAACATTATCACCACATAATTTCATAATATTTTCTTAAGAATCAAACACACATTTTATATAAATTGCACATTACATATACAACGATAAAAGATTAAAGAAGCAACAAAACACCTGTAAGCAGGGAAATTTGAAATCACATCTCTACATAAAACTATAAAATCAATAATTAAACAATTTAGTAATAAACAAATTAATAATTTTGAAAAATTGCATAAAAATGGTTGTCAATTTTTTTTTTACCTGTCTAATTAAAGATGCATATGTGAAAGGTGGTCGAACATCAGCATTTTTGTAGAACTCACGATTTCTTTGAATTTCTGTAATATAAAACAAATATTATATCAGCACCAAAAAACAACAACAAACAAACAAAAACTTTAATACAGGCCTAAGCACCATGGATTTTTCAGAATCAAGGTTAAAAAGAAATTCTAAAAATAAGAATACTAAGACCAATGTTTTAGAATTATTTTCTCAAAGAAGGATAAATTTATTTATGACTACAATTCTCAATCATTAAGAAAACCATTTGGAATATCATCAGCACAAGATTTTCTTATCTTCTTTTTCTTATTTTCTTATCTTCTTAATTTTCTTTTCTTAAAAGTTTAATCACAATTGCTAATTCAGTTTTCCTAAATAGGTGTTTTAAGAATGAAAATATATTTCAAAAGAAACATTATCTCAGTTGAGATATACAAAACAGTAAATTATTACACTCTTCAGGTGAAACAGATCTTACCTCAATATGAGCTATTTTGAAAACATAGAAATATAAAACACCTTTTTTCTTTTAAAATGGAGACAATACTATTAAGATGCATTGCAACTACAGGATTTCTTTACTTTTGAGTACTTTCATACTTCAAATTAAATTTTTGAAAAAATAGCACAGCCAATCATGTATAAAATATTGAAATGGCATTTATTATAACTCATAACTTTGTATCAAGCAATTTTGGAGCACAAATGAATGTATCTAGAAAAAATATAATATGGAAACATATCATCTTAAGAGGGAGATGTTGATAGGCATCAACATGTTGATAAAACACAATTGTTCAGTTGTTATTGACTATTCATGCTCTCACAGAGCTACAGAAGCCTTTACTAATTGTTAGAATAAAAAAGAAATAAAAGAATTCTTACTTTTACTTTCAGATGATATGGTTTTGTATAATTTCATGAAAAATTCTGACTCTACCTTTCCCTTCAGGTCTAGGTTTTTTTTAATATAAAATAATGTAAGTTTCTTCTGTGCATCCACAATTCCCTGACTAGAAAAAAAAAGTTGATCTCCTAGAGTTCAATTTTGATTTAAAAAACATGCAAAAATACTGCTTCTCCATGAGAAAAATGTCACAACTAATTTATATGACTTACCAATGAGGGAAACGAAAGATGCATGTAGCTCTGTTTTCTTTTGAGAATTACAGCTTTTGAATACTTAACCCTAGGCATGGAGTTTCTATTTCAGATAGTGCATTACATTAAAATATATTATTTTTCTTACTATAAATCTCATAACAGTTGATGTTTGAGTCAGGACATTTTGTTCAGGAAATGCAATATTTATACTAAATGCTAAAAGAAAATAATGCAAGTCACTACAAAGAAGAAACATAATTTTCCCCACATTTAAGGAAGAACGATTAGGGAAGGGCATTTAGGGAAATACAATAGGAAAACATTACACAGAAAGGGTAATTCATTTCTAATAAAAAAAAAAAATCCAATGAGGAGTGTCACAACAATAGGACAACAGAAGGAATTGTTTAACATGTAAGTTACACAAATAAAACATTAACACATAAATATTAAGACATGCATGTTACACCCCTGCAGATGTGAAAAATAGAGTATTACAATGAAAGGAAAGAAAGATGTTTCTTTGAGGGTTGCAGTCGTGAGAGGACAAAATGAGTTACCTTGCTGCACGTCGAGCCCTGCCCTTTCCAGCATGTAGGGCAGGCCTATAGCAATGCAGCAGCCAGAAGAAAGAGGCACAGAAAAAAAGAAGAGAGGGTGGTATCAGAAAGCAATCCCAAACAAGATGACAACAGATGCCTTGGCACACTACACAGAATTATTACCTTCCGAGATATCTAAGGCTGCCCTGTCTGCCACTCGGCGCCTGAGGGGAGCCTCTTCAAATGAGCCTACAGGAGAGGGAAGTTCATGCTAAGTGTAAAGCTAAGAACCAATTGCTTTCTTCCCAGACTCAAAACTCATCTTTTTGTGATATTATTTGTTCACTTATTTTATGGGCAGAAAGACAAATACTTTATAATTTTTATCTAAATATTATTGAATATAATGTATTCAATTTTTTATTGAACTTGATTAAGATGAAATATTATAATTTTGGCAAAACTAGATTTGATTTTGAAATTCATTCTTAATGGAAAATCAAAAATGGAAAGTTGGTAAGTGCACTTCTGGTTGTAATGAATTGTCTTGAATTTCAATTCTCTTAAAGTTATGTTGTAGAAAAATAATTAAGAAATGATTAAATACCTGGATGATGAAAATAGCCCACTGTTTTCAGTAAATGCAAGTTTTGAGAGCAAGAAACAGAAAAAAACAAAGTAAGAAATACAAATTTGTTTCAACCAAAAGTGCACTAATCAACTCTTTTCTACACATTACAAAAATATAACTCAGCAAAACAATTTTTAAATCTGAAAAATCAAAAATAGAACAAATTTCAAAAATAAAATCAGACACACTGTAACAAAACAAAATTGTCTAACCTCTTTTTAATCAATTAATAAAATATTTATTGAAAAGAGGTTAAAAAAAATAAATGAAAAATTCAATATTCACATAGAAAATTTAACTTGCTTTAAAGCTAATTAACTTAATAAAATTAGAAAGTTGAGAACAAGGTAAATTTGATGGAATAAAAATGAAAATAACCGAAAAATGTTAATTGAAATTTAAAAAAGTGAAGCCATGTGTAATAATATCTATCTAAATGCTAATAATCTATAATACCTACTATTTAATTTTTTATTTGCTTACAATTTCATATAAAAATTAATTTCTGGAAATTTGAATGTGAATTATTGTTCATAAAAAAAATATAGTATGTGTATAGTTTTGCACATATACACATTGGCAGATGAAGTGACATACACACAGGCAACTATTAAAAAGAGGTTCCTTAACAAGAGGAAAACTTCTAGAAGCTATATAAAAATCTTCTCACCTCCTGACAGAGAAAGTGCTGACTTGTCACTGATGCGCCTGCGGATAGGACCTCCAATGTTTGGAGTGGGAGGGTGGAGAATTGGAGAGCGAACCGCTGACACCAGAGCTGACATGGAGACTGGTGGCACTTGGTTCACAGCAGACACTGTGAGGCTGGGTGGGGGCTGACTAAGAAGTACTGAAGATAAACTCAACTTTGTCTGAAACAAATCAGACTGTGCACCAAATATAAATGATTTGTACCATCAGTTTTAAATGCAAGCAGGAGATAGCAGAATATGAATAAATTTCTCATAAATATCTCATAATTTTTTTGAAAAACATTGAAATTTGAACATCCAAGTTTTTTAACAGTTTTTTAGTAAACAAATTTTTTAAAGTGAAAATAAAGTCAAATATGGTCAGCACTGAATAAGAATAAGTAATTTGTATATTCTGGAATGATTCACTGAATTTATTATTTTAAATTCATTTCTCGAAAGATTAAATTACATTTTAATTGCTGTCAGTTGTTATATTTGACAAATTATAACAATATTCGTAGTACCTAATTTCAATGTCAGATTAGCAGAATAATATTTTTTTACATTTTCTATGTTTCTTGTGATTTAAAAAAAAAAATTAAATAATGAGTACCTTGAATTTTGTTTAAAAAAAAAACAAACTACATTTATTTAGGTCAGGGATCTCTAAAGTTCAATGCTTCAATGGCCTCAACTAAAATATTTAATGTGGTTGCGGGCCATATTTTCACTTCTAGGGCAATCCACACCCAATCTCCCACTTATGTGGATCTTGGTACTTTGCCTGGCTGCTCTGAAACGGGCGTGTGTGTGTGTGTGATGGAACCATGCATGATATCAGACCGTACCATGTGTAATGCCCATGAAAAACATTGGGATGATTTTGAATATCTTTTTAGCAGAAAATAATCCTTAATTCTAATCAACCTATTTTTATATTAAAACAGGGAGAGTGCACTAGGTTAACAATGTTCGCATCCGACATGGATGACAGAGACTTTCACTTTTGACTATAACCTTATGATAATCTTTTGTGAGCCACAATAAATGGCATCGTGGGCCTCATGCAGCCTGCTGGTAGCCAGTTGGACAACCCTGATTTAGGGAATCGTTAAACCAAAGACAATGGTAGGCAATTACATGAATAAATATTGATATTTTTGTCTCAAGGAAACACTAACAATATCGTCAGACAGACCCTAAATGAATACTGATCTGTTCTAGTTATTATTAATTTTTCTTTGACACTTCCAAACAACATATTTCTCCTGAAATTCATTTGTGTAATGTATTCTAAAATTGACTTCTTCAACCATTCAATTCCTGCTGTTTCTATTCTTTTCATTTTGTCCATATTTTTAATACAAATAAAGTGTCAGGAATGGCCGTGATTCTTTAGAGATTAAGTTTTCATTTAGAATAATTTCTAGAAATGCAGAGAGGTGATGCATTGCTTGTTCATTCTGGACACAATAACACTAGTCTTCACACACTGGCTTATTCTGATGATCTGTACTGTGTGACCTATAGTCAGGACCTACTGGTCTAAATTTTTGATACGGTATATCATATTCTCATTATAGAAATGTAGGGCCTCTGATGCAATTATAATTATGGTATACAAGATACTTCAAAATTGAAGCTGTACCCTCTGGACACAATAACACTAGTCTTCACACACTGACTTATTCTGATGATCTGTACTGTGTGACCTATAGTCAGGACCTACTGGTCTAAATTTTTGATACGGT
>BOPP01000115.1:3141266-3162168 GCA_017312745.1 Gryllus bimaculatus
ATATATATATATATATATATTGTTTTTCTTCTTGTGGCATTGTGAAATCACAAAAGGCACATGGGTCGTTCCTTGGGGTGAAACTGGTATTTTTCTGTTTGGGAGGAAAGGAAAACTGTCATACTCTTAAAATTGTGGTTTTGTGATCAGGGCACACGAAAAAGAAAATTGAAACTGTCCAAACATTTCAAATTCTACAACTTTTGTATATTTAAAGAATAGCAAATAATAACTCATTTGAATTTATTTAATTCTTTGCAACTTCTATTATGATTTTTGCTATATTCTTAGAGCTGAAGTGCTAGAAAGCAATGTTTATAGAAAAAAAAGAAGGAAATAAATCGTTTCTTTTTAAGTAATCAATTTTTGATAGCAATTTATTGAAAATCTATTGGCAATCACCACAGATTTCATGTTGAATATAATAACGTTTTATGTTATGTTGCAGCGTTTCGAATAATAAATGAAAAATGTTTTACTTCAGAACTGTGTTGGAAGGGGTTAGGGTGAAATAGCTATTAATATACCTAGAAATGTAAAAACACTGTAACATTTCGTTGTATGTTCAGCATTTTATCGGTCACCATAAAATCTCACAATTTATGCGAAAATTAACATTACTGCGATAGTTAACTATGAATTCTGTTGCTGCGGCACGTTACTGCGATATGGTGGGGTGTTGCTTGCGATATAGCTATGTAAACACTTTTGTTATACAGTGATTTGAGAAAAGATCGATGCAAATAATTCTCCTGAACCTAAATATACTTCAAGAAATGACGTTCGATGAAGTTGGCGCGTCGACTTCCCATAGTGACACCTTCAGATCGTCGGTAAATATGATTACCGGAAAAGAGTTTCATTTGGTGGAATACCAAGAAAATGAGGTTAATTTGCCTAATAAATTTTTGCACTATTAATATTACAATTAATAATTATCCCCAAAACTAATATGAGTTACTTTTATTGTGAATTGTTTGAATCTGATTTGTATAAAACATCGTCATTTTTCTTAATAAATATTCGACTTGCGATAAATCGATAGTTCTTTATTTACGTTGCTAAGGATGTTAAATTTCTTAACATACAGGGAGATACAAGTGCACTTAACAAACATAAGGGGTTGCATGTTAACACTGGTTAAAGACGCATGTGACCGATAAACGTGTCCGTGGACCTTCGAGGTGTGCGAGTGGACGTGGCACGAACCGATGTTTTTGTGTGTTAGTTTTTTCGGATAATCTTATGCAAAAAAATGACAATTAGTAATTTTTATATTGACATATGGGGCAAACGGGACGAAGCAAAATGCGGACAGTTTCGGTGCCCTGATAACGGTTTTCGGGGTAACCGAGACAGTACTTAGAAAAACGGGACTCTCCCGTATTTTACGGGACATACGAACCCTAAATTGCATTCCAAACCTAATTATAATCAAGATTCTAAAATCAAGATCAGAATCTCACATACCCAAGAGAGGACACATAGGGCAATGAGAACAGCTTTTCAGCCATTTATCTTTGCACTAATATAAGGGAATTCAACGACATGTAACCGACATGAATAGCATAAAAAGTAGAGTATGAATAAATACGAGATTTTTACAGGTTCTATTTTAGGACTATCGCAGTTTCATTACAAAGTTGGGTGAAGATTAATACAACACAAAGGCAGAAAAAAAAGTTGGTAGATGCACCACGATCATTATCATTATCATGTTGGTAAATATGCGTTGTTTAGGATGTTTTATGCTAATACAGGGGCTTGTCCAACACATTTTACACTGAAGAGCCAAAAAACTGATACACCTGCCTAACACGTGAGCCCACAGAGGTGCCGCAATATGACGTGGCATTAACTCGACTAATGTCTGAAGTAGTGCTGGAGGTAAATGACGCCATGAATCTTGCAGGGCTGTCCACACACTCGTAAAAGTACGAGGGGGTGAAGATCTCTTCTCAACAGCACGTTGCAAGGGATATCAGACGTGTTCATATTGTTCATGTCTGGGGATTTTGGTGGCTAGTAGAAGTGTTTAACTTCAGAAGAGTGTTCCTGGAGCCACAGCAAATCTGGACGTGTGGGCTGTCGTAGTGTCCTGTTGGAATTGCCTAAGTCCGTCGGGATGCACCATGGACACATGAATAGGCGCAGATGATTAGACAAGATGTTTACGTACGTGTCACCTATCAGAATAGTATCAGGGTTCCCATATCACTCCGACTGCATACGCCTCATTCCATCACAGAGCCTAAACCAGCTTGAACAGTCCTCTGTTGACATGCAGGGGATTAATGAGGTTGCCGCCATACCCGTACACGTCCATCCGCTCGAAACAGTGTGAAATAAAACTCGTCAGACCAGGCAACGTGTTTTCAGTCATCAATAGGGCAATGTCGATCTTGACGGGCCAAGACGAGGCGTAAAGCTTTGTGTCGTGCAGTCATCAAGGGTACGCGAGTGAGCCTTCGGCTCCGAAACACCATAGCGGTAATGTCTCGTTGGATGGATCACACGCTCACACTAGTTAATAGTCCAGCATTGAAATCTATAGCAATTTGCGGAATGGTTGCTCTTCTGTCACGTGTAATGATTCTCCTCAGTCGTCGTCGGTGCCCTTCTTGTACCTTTTTTCAGCCACAGTCACATTCTCCTCAGTCGTCGTCGGTGCCGTTCTTGCATCTCTTTGCAGCCACAGCGAAGCCGGAGGTTTGAAGTTTTACCGGATTCCCGATATTCACGGTACACACGTGAAATGGTCGTGTGGGAAAATCCAAATTTCATCACGACTTCAGAGTGCTATGTCCCATCTCTCTTACGCCGCGTTCAACTCACTTAAATCGTGATAACCTGCCAATGTAGCAGAAGTAACCGATCTAACAATTGTGCCAGACTGTAATTGTCTTATACAGTCGTTGCCGATTGGAGCGCCGTATTCTGATTGGTTCCAGATCTCCTTATTTCAATATGCATGGCTGTACCTATTTTTTGGCCCTTCAGTGTATGTCAGACACGGTGTGCGCGGCCAACGCATTGTGTGCTTTCGCGTGCGTCCTGCATGCGTTCGTGGCACAATACACACGCAGAATGCAATGCTTCGCTACTCAATTCCAATATGAGGATAAAGCTCGGGCCTTCAACTGACGAATCGTACTACAAACTGCATTTCAGGCAAAATAATAATGTAACGTTTCTTAGAGGTGAATTAAAACACAAGTAATATTTTAACAAAGATGTTAATTTTGTTTCTTAATGACTCTCTAAAAATACTTGATTTATGTGTAGATAGGTTGTATAGTCCTTGTGTTCTTCACTTGGATATTTCCGTACACATGACTCACTTATATTGGTTATTTATTTATACTGCTCATTTCTTCTGATTATTTATTCACACCGTTCACTTCTACACTATCGCACAGTCCGATGCACCTACCACTGTCCGATGCACTGTCCACAGTCTGCGATGGCCACAGTTCATTCTGCACTAGCTACAGTTCTCGGCACTGATCACGGTCCTCTGCACTGCTTTTCACCGACTGCACCGCTGTTCACCGCAATGCACACTTCACAGCTCAGCTTCCATTTCAGACTTCAGACTGACTGCTAGCGGCCACCGGCAGCGGCGAATTTATACATGGCTGGCACCAGCCTGGATCTATCCGGAACTTGCGTCATACTTCTACGCGACTCGCGAATAACCGGAACCGTCCAGTTCAGGGGCGCCGGCAGATGACGCAATCCGCACAGCGGATTCCAACAGATGATGCAATATTCGTTACAATAATCTTAAACACTGTAGTTTATATGAAATTGATATTTTTCCTCTTTCGCAACGATTAGATATGAAGAAAGTCCGGACAAAGGCCGGGTCATAAAGAGCCGCATCACAGTTACGTTAATTAGAACACAAATTCAAATTTAAATACATTAATATGCTTACATATTTAGCAAATGACTTAAGTACATGAATTATACATATTTAAGAAAATATAATTAAAATAAAGAAAATACGATATAAAATAAATAAATAATATAAATAAATAAATAATATAAATAAATATACAAATAATCACATATAAAAAAATGCTAATTCAAAAAACAACATAAAACCCTTCCAGTGGGTGATGATTTAAACCAATGATTACATCAGAAAACAATTGTTCACAAATGTTATAAACTCTTTCGTCAAGGACACAAACGACTTTTAATTAATGGATCTTATCCCTTATTGTAGCGAAACGATTCCAGATTCGCGAGAGCGATGAACGAAATTGAAAAACGAGTATCAGGAACGAGGGAATTCTGTTTCATAGTTCAAATAAAAATGGCACACTTTAATCAATTAAAAACGTGTTTTGGATTGTAATTCATTGGACATACGTCAGTCAGGCGCAAGGCAGGTGCGGTTATTCAGGAGAAGTAAAGTGGCATTTCACCACTTTTTAATATACAAATGTCATTTCAAAATTTATTTTACGTGGCACGCGCGCGGAACTCTGCTGGGCAATTAACGCACGAAGGCACCGGATAAGCGTGTCACCGACCGTTAAAGGGAAGCAGATCACCTTCTAATGCGTCTCAACCTCCATGGTGCGGCTTGTCTGGACGGTTGCTCTAACAACCCGCGATGACAATGTGGACTCCACGTCGTTGCTGTCGTGCTGGTGAAACAGAGGCCACAGAAATACGATTCTTCTTCCAACATGAAATTCGTAACGCGATTCTTTAATAATGCTGTTGTGTTTTTAATAATAATTTAATAATAATAATAATAATAATAATAATAATAATAATAATAATAATAATAAATAATTTATTACTGCAAATGAGCGTACGTTAGGTGGCAGTTAAGCAAAAAAGAGAAAAAAATTAAAAGAAAATAATTCAAATTTTAAAAGAAAAATAAATAATACAAAAAAAAAACCAGAATGAAAGGAAAAACAAAAATAGACAAGCATAAAAAATAATAAAAGTTACCCCATCTCTACTCCTTACCACCTCTTTACTTCGCTGTAACTTCACTGCTGCTTCTTTCAGTAAACCAGTAATTTATACACTAAACGTATATATATATATATATATATATATATATATATTATATCGTTAGTGTATAAGTGCAAAGCTATATTAATATAGCTTTTCCTTATCCTGAAAAATGTAACTGCACACTTTACTACTCTACACTTGCGCTCGTAAGAACTCTCGTACGCATAAATCGCGTGCTCCTGGAAAGTCACTTGCACCTCCACAGACAAATTGTTCCAGTCAACAATGGTGCTATTCACAAAACCGAATTTTCCTACATGTTGTTTGCTTTCTGCTTTTTATTTTTTGTGAATGGTCGTCACTTCTTAAGTAACATGGCATTTCAAGTCTTTCACTGATAGCATTCCATGGTTGTTTTGCGCTCGCCTTGAAGAGGGCATACAGTCGTGTTGCCGTTCTACGTATAACTAATGATTCCGATTTGACATTCGTCCCGTTGTTTCTTTTCGCCAATTTAACCGCTTTTTTGTGCTCTTGGTTTAACGCTTTAATCTGACCTTTCCTATGAGGATTCCATAATCGTTATTCCGTATTCCATTATGGGACGAAGCAAAGAAGTGTAAGCTTGCATTTTCTTGTTACATTTAGCTTTCCGTTATACCCGCTTAACATAATGAAGAGCTTTCCAGGGTTCCTGTGTAATATATTTTGTGATCACCCCAGCTGAGGTCGCTTCGAATTATTACTCTCAGATATTTACAACAACGAACCTCGGAATTTTATTTCTACCCATTGAATAGTGGGAAGTTTACTGTGTTCGAGGCTTCGAAAAATTAATAGTTGTCTGGATTTGTTTTTATTCCGTTTTCCTGGGACTATTTCAACAATTTTTCAATGTGTGTTTTCAACTGATCAATGTCGGATTTGTATTTAATTTTTTGACACAGGATGCAGTCGTCAGCAAAAACTCTGATTGTCGATCGAATTTAACGGTCCTAACACTTTTCCCTGAGGGACGCCGGACATCACATGATCCTCGTCGAATAGAAAGTCATCAATTTGAACTCGCTACAGCTGGCCGCGGAGAAATTCCCTAATCCATATGACTACTCTCGGGTCTACTTCCGATTCGATAATTTTACAGTAAACCCTCGTTAGCATGAACTCGCTTAAAACGAATTTCGCCGTAACATGAACAAAACTTTCGCCATAACACGAACAAGCTCTTTCGCGACGTCAATATTCTCCTCAGAATTTGTTCCCGACTTTCTTACATTCTATGAAGTTCTCACTTTTCTTTTCAGCCACCTAATATGTCGGTTGTAATATTCAGGATCCATATTATTTTTTTAATATTTTATTCAGAACAAAACGCTTGAATATCTCTAGCACAATGGACTTGAAGTTATTCCATCCTAGACTAGTGCCAGTTCCTGCCCACCGAACGTATTATTCACTAATTGTTTGCTTTTCAAGCGATGTAATCCGGGTACATTAGTTCTATAAAAAAATCGGTAATCTTTTCAGCGACAAATTATTTAATTTAACGTTCTATTCCATTTTTATTAACACACGACTGTCGTCGCTTATGCCCAAAACATTTTCTCAGGTAAGAAAGTATTCTTCTGGGCGAACAAGGAATATGTCCAGAATTGCATCTCTCGTTGGATCCTGGATAATAAGCCTGTATCCACAGTCCCAAACACATCCATTGGCGAGCGCTTGTGCTACGCTAATTCCTTCAGTATCGCTAGCCCACTTTACCTGAAAGAAGCTAAAATTGCTGCCTATTATACTCCGCTTCGTAGAATTATTTAAGAAACCGGTACGGTCTGCTCGCCTTTTTCTATACGAGACTTTCTTCTTTGATAAATATTGTAATTCAGAAGAAGCATTGTCGACTGGTAATAAGGAAACAGATGACATCATAGGCATGACTGCAGCCTTAAAGGACCGAAGGCTTGATTTGGTGTATAAGAAATAAGCGATTTAAATAATTAAGATAAGCGTGTGTAAATTATTTCCCTTATAGTTCTTCACTTAACTTCACAGCCACAAGCCGCTACTGGCTTCTGGTGTTTTACATTAATAGCGTACGAAGTAGGCCGAAGGCCGCAGCCTCGTCACGAACGTCGACACGCGTAGCGAAGCGTGAAGTGTCACTTAAAAGTGTTCGGCAAAAAAGTACTTTGGAATAAAAACTTGGGAAATTGTGCATCCGACAGGATCAACTATTATTTAAGACAATCGCGTAGGTCAAAGGCCGGAGCCTTGTCATGAAATTGGACACGGCGTAGCGAAGCGTCACTACGCCTTTAAAGTTCGACGTTACAATAAGACGATATTGCACTCGATATTGCGTCCGTGTTGCCGTCCGCCATGTTCTAGTGGGCCATTCGTTACGATAAGGAAGAAGAATCGACTTCTGGTATTCCTTGTGCTATTCGGGTGTTTGCTAAAATGCAACTCTCAACGTGCTGCATATTAGGATTGACATGGCATTTTACCAGTTTGTTTTACACCGTGCCAAACACTTATAAGACATTTTAAAAGGCTGCGAAGCATTGTAAGAAGCGGCAGTTCGTATTGAGAGCTTTCCTGACCTTACGACCTGACGCAACGCGGAAATCGGCGCGCGCCGCCGGCCCTGCTGGCACTCTGCGCAGAGCCTCAATTGCCTGGGAGGGCATATACGGCGTACGCAGGAACAGTAGATTGCATTGCAGGTTCGGAAATACGAGAAGATCAAACATGTGCTTTAATAATTCAATTCAATTTATGTAAAGATGCATCTTTAAAATATTATCTCGATTTAGTAAAATGAAATACATAATATAAATACCTAAATTTCACTTTTGTATCGAAAATAAAATTTCAAAACTAATCTAACAAAAAAGGGATCAAAATATAACGTGAGAACCCAACAAGCGCACCGTTGGTGCGCTTGTTGAAAAAGTGGATAAATCCAGTTACTAAATTTAGAAAAAAAATCTTTTAACACGTGATGTACCCAGAATCCATGTTATGTAGTTCCTTGATAGCGAAAAATCGAATAACGGCAAAACGTGTCTTCGACACGCCGTCTGTCCGTCGCCCGTTCGCTAGCGGCAAAACTGTTGAGTCGATTTTATCCAAAATTGATATTTCCCAATCGATCTGGCTGATGTCACGGCCCCTTGAATTTGGAACCGATCTTTTAATTTTGGGAGTACTTTACATGAAGACCATGGGACATTTTCACATTTTTCAAAAAAACGGCTCCATTGTTTTGATTAAATTTTATTTTTGGATATTGTGATGGACGTTTAAGAGTGGTGTAGGTCTCATTTTCGTTAAAAACTCTGATTTTTCGAAAATTTCAAAAATTCAAAATTTTTGGCTTCTTCCTACAAGTACAATTATGAAGATAGGAATTTTTCCCTTAATGAAATCGGTTTCTTAAAGATAGATTTTGAAATAAGGTCGTGTACAATTTTTCGAAACTTTGAGTACGTTTCTTGTAATTTAGAGTAAATATACTGACGAGAAAGTACGTGTTGTTTAAGTACCACTCGTTTCTTTTTTAGTTTTATTCAAACTAACATTGATTTATGAGATCCTTAAAACGGATTTCAGTAGGATTATTAAGATCGTATGCTTGAGCAAACGAACAAACGCTCTACAAACGCCCCCGTTGATAGACGTAGCTTATCGTTCCTGGGGCTGCTGATGCAACGGTGTGCTTCTTAGGAGTCGCGGTGATCACGTAACTCCTTGATGCAAAACGTCTCTATAATTCCACATCTAATATTACACAGCAGTTCAGAATTTGTATATGGATTTAGCATGGCGTTCTACCTACTGACCAAATATTCATGCGAATTTGAGTATTCGAGCATGGCGAGTGTTGAGTGCAAGTGCTCGTTGTCTTGTAGGTTGCTTACGGAAGATCGCATTGTTGTTGATCGCGTTGCAAGACATTGTTTTCTCTGAATTACGTTAACTTAATTCAAAATATTTGTTAGGAACTTCACCAATTAGCTTTTAACACAACGTAATATAAAATTACTGAATACATTTGAAATTTAAATTTCTCGTCACAAGAAATATATTTGACAACAAACAGGACAAGACGACAAATTTGGAATCTCTGAAAGCAAACACTTACGAAAACTAGTGGCGCTACAGTTCATATTTCAGAGCATTCACCGAAAATGATTCCTGCGCCAATTCTTTCGGTGTATTTGGTTCTATTCGCGAAATAATGACAGAAAAAATTTCGGTATTATAATTTTACGTATCCGTCGGTGAAGCGAGAAAGTACCTGCTGTTGGAGAACAAATAGTGTATAATTTGCGTTAACTTCAAGCAGAAATAACGCGCAGAGTAATCATTTTTATTTAATTTTACATAACCTTTTTTTAAAGATCTGAGTTTTGGAACATTTTTATAAAAAAAGCCTCTAGCATCAATATTGTACTTGTTCAATGCTAACGTTTTGAAAGTTTCGAAATTAATGAGTTCCCCGAAAATGGGACCAACACAACTTGTTTTATCGTCCTTTGATACATACGAGGAATTGAAAGAAAAAATTGCAGCGTTTTTTGTGAAAATAAATATTTAACATTGCTTAATAAAATTATGCGAAAACTTCTCATATTTTTGAAAAATTGTAGATGACGTTATTTCAAGATTTATCTTTGAAGAGCAACTTTTAATTAAAGAAAATATCTTTATCTTCAATATTGTAGTTTGTAGAAAGAGGCCGAAAAAGTTTTTGAACTTTTGAAATTCGAAAAACAAAAACAAAACAACAACAACAAAGATTTCAACGAAAATGAAACCAGCGGAATTCTTTTAGGCGTTATCTATGTTATCCGAGGTCGTAGTTTCATTTAAGAATTTGGAGCCATTTTAGAGAAAATATTGAAATTGTAATTGGGGCTACGGGCAATATACTGTCAAAAATTAAAATATTCGTTTCAAAATTGCAGGGCCTCATAGAAACATCAATTTGGAGAAAATCTGCTTAATGGTTTAGTGCTTAGCATTGATCATTGACAAACAGACATACGGACGGACAGACGTTTTACCGTCAACGTTTTTTTTTTTGGATATCAGAACACACAAAACGGATTCGAACTGCACAATATGATAGAGGAAGTAATTTACTACTTATAGAAACCAGATTAATTCATTTTCTCGTTACCAGGGCCCGGCGAAAGGAGTTTTTCTGTCGAAAATTCGCCCATTTCTGGAGCACAATTAAAATATTTCCGCAAGCGTAGTAAGGCGAAAAAGTATAAGGGGCGCGTCAACTGCTTAGGTCATTAGTCCCTTAAGTGTAATGCATGTTATATCCTGTGAGGTGGCGGAGTTTCTCCTCTGCTTGAAAGTAAGATCCAGCACCCACCTACACGTGGGTTTACAGGGTTTTCTACTTCCAGGTATCTCTCTCAATGGGGACCCATCCCAGCTGCGATAAGTTCTAAGCGCCCGAATGGTTTTCCCGGTATGTGTGTTTTTTTAAAATAGTGCATGCAAGGGCGTGTGCGTGTGTAAGTGTGTGTGTGTGTGTGTGTGTGTGTATGTGTGTGAGGGGAAAGGAGGAGACAGGGTGAGGAAGGAGAGATCGCGCACGGCCCATGGCCCGTTTAAAATGCCCCGGCCTTTTCTTGGTCGTGATCGTAGAAACCATTGAAAATCATTTGATCGTAGAAACCATTAAAAATTCATACGCTAAATAATATGTAAAAGTAGTCGTCGAGATTGTTGGTCTGGGCTGGATGGGCCACGGATTCAAATACTTCCTCGGGCATTGATGTTTGGATTGTGATATAGTGGGGCGCTCCCAACCACCGTACCACTTTTCAATCATCTTCCTTCCATTCCTGGCCGGCCTGAGTAGCGCAGTGAGAGTACTTTGAGGCCAATTTCGTGTTACACTTGGACTGTGAGTTCGAATCCTGTGTCAGACATAAATGTCTTAGTCTTAATGCAATGGGACGTGTACATTCCCAACATGTCACTCTTGAGCCTCAATCCTTACCATTCTTCCTCTCCGGAACCTTGTGTTAATGTGAATAAAATCAGTGTGTGAACGACGTCAGAGCTTACGGGCTGCATAGTTCATTCATATAGTTGTGACCTGGCTCACTTTCTCTTAACGTATGAAACATAGATGGTCTCAGTAGCTTTGCCTAGCTCGGATACAGAATGTACGTGCCCGAAATGAACTTGCAAGCCGCAATGGTCGCACTTGGAAGAAAAATAGTCTAAACTTGGGGGGGGGGGTCGTGTAGAGAAGCACCGAGAGAGGCCAAACACGAAAATCTTTTATAAATGGAAGTAGCGTTCTGTTACTTGAACGATTGTGAAGACTGAAGATTGGAGGCATAGAAGTAAGTTTCAGTGTTATTATTGTGTGAATAGAATGTGCAGTGGTTTCGGGTTGCCCCAGGCGACACTTACCCCAGGCTCGGACTTAATGGGCTCCGGAGACACCTGCTGCTTCGTCATGTGCAGGTGGTGCATCATGGCCTGCAGGCGGTCGCGCTCCTTCTGTAGCTGCAGCTCCAGCTGCGACACCACCTGCATCTGCACGCGCGCCTGCGCCGTCGACCGGTCGTCCAGGGTGTGCTCAGTGTTGAGGTGCCTGCGCATCACACCACCCCTCGTCAGCACACACCACAGGATCTTACCAGGGTTTTGTTGTGATGCCTAAGCCTCATAGGGAAACTACAGGCAGGTGTTTACGAAGAAATAATGTGAATGATGATGGAGCAACGGTGGAATGGGATTCAGGAAAAACTGGAAAACCCGGAAAAAATCTATGTGAAAATGCTTTGTTCAAAACAAGTTCCTTGTGGACCGACCGGAGTTTAAACCCTGGTTCCAGTTGTGAAACGCAAATGGTTTGACCACTACACCAGGACTCACTATTTCCACGCTTCCTTTAGACGAACGATTCCGATATTCATGCGTTAAGGGGTACGTGTGGTTAGCAGAAAGACATCTCTACGACATATTCTAGTCTTCTGAATCTGACAAGTGAGTTTTCTCATCGACACACTGCAACATGTACTGAGATATTGCAAGGAAAACGCACACTCTGATCTTGCACGACCGGGAATCGAACCTGGGGTCACGTTATGGAAAGCGAGTACGCTGACCAATGAGCTTAACTGCGAGGATTTTCTTGGATTCTATCTACATAAATAAACTGATTTTAAGCAAATATTCTTCAGTCGACGGAATGACAAGAATAATAGGAAGTAAAACACTTCCATCACAAGTTAGCTGACGTTTGTGAAATGAATACTAATCACTTCTACGTGTTACTCATCGATCGTGCCCCTTGAGTGTGGTTTGACATCAATGAGAATAAAAAACGCTCATATAGTTGAAAGACCATTCACGGTGACGTCCATCAAGAAAAAAAAGTACGGTAACAAGATTTTTTTTACAAAATACCACTCTACCGTAGTAATATGTTTATATATTACAAATAACGACTGCATTTTCTTTAATAAACTCGACATGCACGCAAGAAAAAATGTATCGTAATTTTATAAGAATAATAAAAAGGTTTGGGGATCTTCTTTAAATACGGGAACCCATACAAGTCGTTTTGCACATAAACGTCGCTTTTCACTAACAGTGTACGTAATGTATAGCTTGGGCGATTTTTTATAATGAATTACATGTTCTAAGAACTTAGCAATATTCTCTAAAATAATAGTATTTCCCTAAACGCGGCCAAACATTGACTCAAACAAGTTGTTCCCAACCACCGGTATGGTGACGAAGCTAGGAGTCGATGCAATTCCAAGGGGGGCAATAATGATACGGGGTCGAAAGCCGAATACGACCGGAGAGTAATAGGTCAAATCAAGACCTATTGATTACACAATATATAAATGAAAGGGTCTTCATAATTAATATTTTCTTATATAAAATTTCAAAAATCTAAAAATATCGTGTTTACATGTGTAAATATTGAAAATTATAATTGTTGAAAAATAATATAAATCTAATAAATCACTTCTTCGAAATTTGTGTTTATATTCTTTATCGAAATGGTAATAAGTAATTTATATGGAATTATTTGTGTTTTGATTGTGTTGTTTGCGGTATAGTATAGGGGAAAGGAGAGGTTGATGAAGCATTCCTTTAAAAGGGGCCGAAAGAAGAAATAGTTGAGAATCCCTAATTTACACGCACTACTTACATTTTAAATCACTTTCTTTTTCAAGAGTATCGGAATGATGGAATATTTTGAGATTGTATTTCGTATTATATGAACACCTCACGCAAAAATAATTCAAAATAGTTTTAGCAAAATTTAGTAAGTTATTCTGAGGTTTACAAACGTAGGACCCGCAATCCTACTTGGTTGAAGAGAGGAAAACATGTTGGCGTATTTTACAACTTGGTTTTACATAATTTAATACGCGTAACTAAAATATGTGAACGAAAAGAGACTTATAAAACAAAGAAATGTGTGTTTTATGAGAATTCATTTGTTTAAAGAAAAGTAAAAAGTCCATTGCAAAATAATACACTTACTTGAGAAATGACTGGAAATCATCACAAATTACTTCACAGCCAGGCCATTTGCAAACTCCATGCCCATATAGTGGATGCATTTTCTCTCCACTGTTTTCAATTAATTTGTCATCAGATAATCCTGTGACTCCATTTAAATTGTCCCTTCGGCCAATTCCCATGGAGTTAAGCAATCCTGAAACACAGAAGTTTATTATTAAGGAACAGAATTAATGACATACACAAATACACTTGTCAGGTACCTTTTAACTCATCCACAAGGTTATTATAAATTTTTAGAAGAAATACAGAATTGTCGCTCTAGTCGGGCTATGCACAATACACTATTTGCGCAAATTTTCTTCAGAACTCAATGCAAGATGAATGGGAGGGAGGTTGTTATTTCTTCGGTTACGAAGTCTCCTGCAGTACTGTCATCTACCAGGAAATCAAATGTATTGCTCGCATTCGGCGACCTAACCGGTCTATAAACCGGGAAGGAAAATTTCTTGTTTTGAGAGTTTGAAAACAGCGATTGCGCTAACTTATTCAAAATCAAACTGTTACGGTAAAAAAAGGGGGTTCAAGGAAAAAGTAAGAAAACTTGCGCAGATCTTTGTATCTCAGCATGCTTATCTTTGTGGCAAAAGTGGACACTATCAGGTGTTGTGTTAGCAATGCTCGTGAAACCTAGCCAAGACCCACTAGCCAAGTGACTAGTATTCTGAGATTACAACGAACGATAATCATTTACATTTTACAAAAACAAATATATTTTTGTTGAAAACTATACCACAGTTAAAATTAGATAATTTTGACTGTATGTATATAATTTAACGTTAGTACATAAATGTATAAAAAAGAAAATTACATAGAAATAATGGATAAAATAGATCATTTAATTTAATTTAGTTATGAATAAATATATTAAATAGCATAAACTGACAAAAGAACAAAAAATTAGCTTACAAAAGTGTAAAGTAAAACTGCTTGGTGTTTCAAATTTCTTATATACACTCATATGTTTAGCAAATTCTCGTAACTTACTTAACAGGTGTTTCAAATTCGTAATTTTGTATATAGTACGTTCAGTGACTATAGCGAACGCCAGTACTGTACAAAACTTCCTGCTACAGATGTAAATATCAATTGTGTCAGCAACTTCACAGAATATTTACTAGACTGTTCGGGTGACGCCGCGTCCATGGCAAAGGTGCCGACGTTTCGGTCGCCATTCTGCGCCCTTCGTCAGGGCGTAGTGCTAACGCATGGCATTACGCCCTGAGGAAGGTCGCAGAATGGCGACCGTAACGTCGGCACCTTCGCCTTGGACGCGGCGTCATCCGGACAGCCTAGTAAATACTGACTCCGACCGCGGAAGCCTACGCTCTAATTTCACAGAGATACCAAATCAGTGCCCCAAACCTGTGCCACGAGAACTACCGAAACAAAAACAATTTGGTAGAAAATTGAATTCTTCAGAACCTAACTATTGTGTTTTTCGTGAATATTTGGACCATCCGTGAAACACACTTCATATATTTAATACTGGAATTATAATATCTAAGGGCCATACGTTTGATTTCTTGAATTTGAATAATAGTTTATTTAACAAGGTCGAAGTGTGAAGGTTTCTGAACCGTATTGTTAAATCACCTCGAGACCAAAAACAATCATATTTCGTCCGGGGTACATACAACGTTTCTTTTATACATTTACCTCTTAAAGAAGTCGAATCTTATCAGTAATAAAGCGAGTACCAAAACTTCCTTTCTGCCAACATACGTCTAATTTTATATACGCAACCTAAACGTTGATGGTCCAATAAGTTTTGCTTTCATGTTCATTGGTCACCAGGGATCATAAGCTGTCTTAATCTAATCACCCGTGTTCTGCGTATTATTTCATAGTACATTTGCACATTTTTACATAACAACACTGGTAAAAAGTTTTTAACATCCTAGTCGGGCAAACCTCAACATTACGGACGATAACTGTACAAAAACGGCTGCTTTAGGAGGGGAATGTACAAAATCTTTTTATTTTTTAAAGTGAAGAATTTTAATGATAGACAGAAGATAAAAATCACGTTATTCACGTAATTAATACCAGAAAGTGAGGCGATAGGACTCCAACATCTTGAAATGAATACATCAAAAACACTTTCATATGTGCTACGTACATAATAAAATTACACATAACATAATATTGGGATCATTCTCAATGAGCGAGGCGACGGCCATGTTGATTCATGTCCCCCAGTGTTTTGTTCACGTATGTAACAGATTACTGCTTTCTTGCGTAATACTTGCAGTTGTACGGCGATTTTTCGACAGAAAAACTTATTGCCGGGCCAGGGTAACGGAAAAGTGGAAAAATCTTGCCCTCCTTGTAGTAAATTACTTCCTCTAACATGTTCTGTAGCCAGAATCAATATTTTATAGATCCTTGACAACGACATATTGATTGACGGCAAAACGTTTTTGTTTGTCCGTCCGTCTGTGGCCAACGCTAGTCCCTAAACCGTTCGGACGTAGGTTTCAAAATTGATATTCCCAGATCGATCTGAACTAACTCGAGACCCCTCGAGTTTGAAATGGATATTTTGATTTTCGGGGGTACTTTACATGAAGCCCCAACATTTTGAAAATTTTCTCAAAATTCGGTTCACTTTTCTTATTAAACATTGTCTCGGATAGTATAAAGAACTCTTAAAAATTATGTGGGTTTAATTTTTGTTGAAATTCTTGATTTTTGGAAAATTGCAAAAGTTTAAATTTTGTGCGGCGCCTTCCTAGAAATACAATAATGGTATTTATTCATGACTTTGTTCCCCCAAAACAAGACTTTCCAGTCAATAAACAATGAAGGCAAGTACTAGTTTCCATGTATGAGTGATGAAAAATCAATTTATCTCCCAATTATACATACCATTTAGGCCTGGAATATTCTTGTGTGCATTAGGATTGTGATGGCCATCATGGCTTTCTGGCAATTGTTCTTTCCAAGGGTTAGGAAGTTCTCCTGATGTTAAACCTGTCACCCAAAAGAAAAACATGGTTAAACAGTATTTTTAAACAATAATTTTGCTTTGCATGCAATAAGCTCTTATATATATACACGTATTTGCCTAGTAATTTGTTTCAACACCATTAACGGTACTTATTAATATCACGCTTTTAAAACATTATGTTCCAGAAGAAATTCAATAAGAACTCCGCACTGCAGTGGGTGTCCGTCATCTTTTCAATTTTGTTTTGAATCATAAAAAAACCCTTTTTGCCTTTTGTACAGCTCTGGGGGATGTTGGGTGTATAAATATATAATAATACATATATCAAAATATTTGTTTAAACGTTCTTTTTAAAACTTATTTTGTTTGTGAAATTGTAAGTAAACACCAATATTTATAGCCAACTCCGCCCCTCCACATTTGTTGGGAAGGTCTGCAAATACAGTAGAAGCTAGAGATTTTCCAGAGTCTTCTCTAGCTTGCTGCTGGGTGCAATGTGCGATAATTTTGCCATTTTTAGAATGTTGCAGCCCTGGCCAATGAGGCATAGATTTCTTGACAGACACCCATGAAGTGCGGACTTCCAACCACAACCGGTCAGCACCGGGCCCTGGCTTCATGAAAGTGGCCATTGAGAGGATCTGAAGTAGAGCCTGTAGGCAAAATGAAATAGTTACACAACGTACCTTCTACAGAATTTTCCATTTGAGCTTGAAGGCTTTACAGGTTCTTCAAATCTCTTTATATAATGCCTCTTTGCCCAGAGCTGTGTACATTACTATCTTAATGGAAATTGAAGTTGTGGTAAATGTTGTGCAAATACTGATTCTTGTTTTCATGTCTTCATAAACTTGAATATGTTTATGTTTGTGTCAGTTAAATTGGACAGAATGGCATCAACACAAATCTTGCACCCATACTCTTTAAAGTTATCTTGCAATCACATAATGCATTCCTTCCACATTGTAAATTTTATATATAGGAACTCAAGAATTCTTCATTTTCCAGGAAATGCGGTTAAATGAAATCTCATTCACTAGTACAATATGTGTTGTTTTAAATAGCATAATTTTTATGCTCTCTGTCATTAGGTGCAGAATATTTCACACATAATAAGTTTATTTGCAAATTAAATATATATTTCTAAATATATATTCATATTTTGGATTTAACAATTGAGATAAACATTTTGAAATTTTAATAATTGATTCACTCCATGTACTCTTGCTTGTTGGTTGATGGGTTCAAAAGCTTCTTTAATTTATTCTCTCAACAATGTTCCCTCATGAAAGCGATAATTTATTTTTGATAGTACCTTCAGATAGTGCCTATCTCTTTTTCTTTCCAACAAATATATTTATATATTTCATATTATACAGTAACTGTGTTTAAACATTCATAATCCATTATCATTGTTTATTTATTCATTATTTATACTATTGATTGCAGTTGCTTAATTATAAATGGAAACATAGTATGATATTGTTTTTGAAAATATTAAATATTTTGATGACTTACTTTCTTCTGGCAATTTTATCTTCCACATGATTACATTGTCTTCCATTTCATAATAATTTTGTATTACTTTCAATTCATTCATAATTTTTATAACTATCATGAAGAATATTAGGGTGTATTTTTCTTCGATGTTGTAACAGTTCTAATAATCTTATGTAATGATAATTGATATTTCAGAATTCTTCAGGAAACATGTTTAATTTCATTAATTTTATATATTCGAGAAACTTGTCTTGGCCTTCAGTGCGTCCGTGGTCAATAGAAAGATCAATCTTTACATTGTGGAAGTAGAAGATCTAATTATTAATCTGTAAGAGTTCCTACAAATGACTAGTAATATATGTTGTACATATTACACTTCTTTTTTCTATACAATATAAAAATTATATCTTTCTTCTTTGCTATATACTAGTTTGCAACTTATTGTAATGCAAAGAGAAGAGCTTAATATTACCTGCTTGGAATTTTGTTTATTAATATAGTTGTATTCTACTGTATTAGCAAAGAGTATCATGTAGTATAAAATACTGGAGTGATACCTCTTAGAATTGTGACACTAGTATTTCTGATTGTTTTATTATTGCTCAATTCGACATTCAACTATTTTACTTGTCAGTATCAAGATCATTCCTCAGTCTTGATGAAGTGAGAAGTTTTTCCTTTCAATTACATCATATTTTTGTGAGATGTGTTTAGATAATTGTTACTCAAGTACCATGTATTAAGGTTTTCCAAATATGGACTTTTTTCTTTTCTTGAAAGCTTCACAAATTACTTTATTGTTTCTTTATTTATTTATCAGTTTCTGATTATTGGAGTAATATGGGTTATTAAAATAAGTAATCACAGCGAAATGCAGCAATTTTATAATAAAGTAATAATCAATAAAATCCTTTATAATCCATCAACTATTAGCAGCAAATTATTCTAAATGTTATCTTATATCTTCATAGTTTTCTTGAAAGCAACTTTTAAAAAAGGTTTGGATATTTTGCTCGGGATGATTGTATTTCTCAATTAACTGGAACACCATGTAATGTTAATGTAGGCTTAAAACAGAACTTTTTGTTGCATTGCTTATAAAAATCTTTACTACAATTATGTAATGGTTAAAAATAAACAATTTAATAAGTACACAATTTATTGTCTTAGGCGCATGATAACTATTATACTTTCAGATCTGCTCGCTCTTATCAGTTCATTGAAATATTGAATGTATATTTGATTTGAAATACTGTTTTGCACTCTGTTTTATATAAACTACATCTCATAAAATAGAAAATGAAACATTAGAAAAATTAATTCCTTCAAACTTCAGTCTTCAGTGTTGGAGTACAACATTTTTCAGTCGTTGAAATGTATATTTCATTCTTGCAATTACAATTTTTTTTCACTAGTTGTCAAAAGTTTAAATGTTACCTAATGATCTTGAGCATTTTTAATATCTCTTTTAGTTTGCTCCATTCTGATATTCAAAAAACATTTTGAATATTTTTTTCTCCAAAGAAATTTCATTTCAAAATATTGGAAACATAAATCAATTGTAATATAGTATTTGACACAGATAATACATATAGTAATAGAAATATGTATTTGGTTCAATTAAGATGATCAATTTTCAATAAGAATGTTAAAAAATTTGAAAAATATGAACTGAAATAACACTGATTTAGTGTATTCATTTTGATTTCAAGCCAGTGGTCAGGTATTCAAAAATGTTTCTTCTTTCATCTCATTTTGTTTGCAGACCAAGTAAAACAATTTTATGTCAACAAAACGTCTTTCATAAATTGCAACCCTTGTTTACTACCTATTCTCGAAAATAATTTTTCAGAAAATTCTTGCCAACGTACTGTAAATATCACCATTCACTTGTATTCCATCCCCCCCCCCCCAAAATCATATCATTAGAGATATATTATTGTACATTCCATTCAATACACATATACATATATTTGAAATTTTTCGTGCTTTTATGCGTTTATGTTCTTATGTTGTGAGAATGGTCTCTCAGTGCTTCATGCTGAATGATAGAGGATCAGTGTATAACCGTCTAATTTTCCTTCAGGTGACTCCTTTAGCACGAAACAAATCAGCGTACTGATATCAAGATTGCTGCTGATGCACTACCAATAGATTCACGTGAAATTATGAACAACAGTACTTACTTTATATATTTAACCATTTGTTACTTAGAATGTTTCATTGGAAATTATTTCCACGTACTTTCATAGTCACCAGGGCACTGATTTTATGACCTTGCAAATGTTACATCCTCGCAATCAAACAGTGTTTTGAAAATTCATTTTCGATATGTTTTCAGGCACATGACTGATTTGAAAATAAACAGAATTTCCTAATTCTTTATGACTTAGATACAGGTTTTCCTTTCAAACGTCACCAAACCATCTTCTCTCAAAGAATTCAGTACTGTTTGTTTTAGTACGTATTATACGTACGTTTATACGTGTTATAGTACGTTCATTTCACGGCATGTGGAGTAACATAATTCCATTTTGTTTCCGGGACAGTTCTGGAATTCCAGCCATCTCCTGCCTGAGGTTTCAGTCGATAATGAATTGGCATAGTTGAAGTTGATGCAATTTAGCGTAATCCTCTTGGAGGTTGCATGTGTCACGTTGATGCCTACAGCCAGAGCCCAGCTCTCCATGGCAAGCTTCAAGGGGCACCCCGCACCCAGATGCGCCATGCCGTGCCGCCCCGAGCCGCGCCGTGCCGTGTTATTCCGTTCCGTGCTGGGCCGAGCAGAGCTGAGCCGAACGGCCTGCTGTTGGGGAAGGATCGTCGCTGCGAGTAGCGTCGCTTGTAAACGGAGGGCCACTTCATCGCATTCCCAGC
>BOPP01000115.1:3169407-3180325 GCA_017312745.1 Gryllus bimaculatus
GGGGGCTGCCGCGCCGCCCTCTCCGCCTCTACCCGCTACTCCCCGCCTCTTTACTACATCGATGCCTTCCCCGTCCCCAAATTCCTGATCCACGACCATACCCCGCACCCGCTCTCCGCGCCCCGCGCCCCGCTCCTCGCGCAAGCGTCTTTCTCTGTTGCCGCCCCCAGGGCTTCTCGTCAGAGGAGGGGACAGACGAGTCGTGCAAGCAAGTTTTTTTAAACCTCGAAGTTTCATCTTGAACCTGTCGGTGGAGCCCCCGAAACAACATTGGGGATCAAATTCAATAACGTTCTTCTGAACTTAAGAGACGCTGAAAGACGTTTTCTCTCGCCTTTGATCCTTATTCCCGTGTAGGAGACAACCCATATTTTACTTTTGATTGCCTCGATTTATTAGCATTCGGCATTGCTAAACATATTCTACGTTTTGGGTATTCCTATGTCTTTACAGAGTTATTTAATTGCACACAAACGTACTATTCGGGCAATGTAGGTAACAATGTTTTTTGAAACCTACTAAAGAATCAGGATTGACGTTATTATTTGACAGAGAAAAGTTAAGAAAACAACAAAACCATGGATATACTATCAAGAAAAGAGAAGACAAATGCAAACGAAAAAAGGACACAGAGTAGAGAGGAAATGCGAAAAGTATGAGTCCATGTATAAATGGATACAAAAAGTTCTCAACCATTTTGTCTTCCTATTTAAAGCCCCAATTTAGACATTGATTACAGAATTCATTCTCATAGTTAAAATGGACTTCGCGGACTTGGTAACTTATTTTTATGGAAGTGTTTTCATACAGATTTCTCAAAAATGGGATAGCTCTTCAACCATGAAACATTACACTAAATTTGTTTAAATATATAACACTTTTTAGCAACAAAATCTCCCATAATTACAAAACACTTTTATCACTTTTATTTAGTCTTCTATCTATACACCATGAATATATATATATATATATATATATATATATATATATATATATATATATATATATATATATATATATATCTTAAAAACAAAGTCTTAAGCACAGAAGGGTAAAAATGAATCGGGAAATGCAGTGAAGTGTCCGGTGTTGCTTTCACTAATTTCACGTGGTATTATCGTGTGGGATAAAGTCGAATAACAATTTTAATATTTAGAAACAACATCCTTTCCTAGAGGATCATCTTTAACTAATACAACAATATAACCCTCAAACCCACACTCAGTTCAGTAAGCTTCTGATTCGTTGGTTTCAACTTTTTCTAAGCCTTCACTTATACACCTTAAATATCAATACCAGTTTTTATTTTTTTAGGAACATATTATATGTACGGATACTTTCAATAGAAACTAAATCTAATTGTTAGAACATGGTCTAAAACAATTATAGTTTTCCTGTATTAAATTGATTGTGTCTATTACTTTATTTGATTTTTTTGGAAACTGGTTGCAAATTTTATATCAGTATTTTTGTTATACTAATTTGAGATTAGTGTAACGTCGGTCTTTGAAAACGGCTCGAAACGAACTCCACAGTACGTTGGAACTAAAGATAGCTCCCCATTAGACACAAAAATTAACAAACTGCAAAGTAAATATTAAATAGTTTTTGTAGCGGAAAAACATTTTTATTCTTTATGATTTTATAATATTCAAAGTATGAATGAATTGTTTGCAGTTAATAGAACAAAACAACTATATCGGTATGTTGCACGCACCACTGTTTTATTGCTGAAAAAGCTATTGATTTTTAAATAAAAGTATTTAAAATCTATAAAAACCTCAAAACGACAAAGCGATCAAATTAAACATATTTGAGGGGCCAATATGCCTAGTAATGAGATATTACAAGAGAATTTCTAGATTTTATAATGATTTCTAAGTTATATAATGCTATGTTTTCTGCTTTGTTCCTAAGAGGTATGATAAACTGTTGAGACATATTGATAAAAGCGACAAAAATAAATAAATAAAAAACATTAAAAAATTAAACCCTTATACTGTACGTAGCACAGGTTCTAACCTGCTTAGTGTTAAGAGGATGTTAAGAATCCTTTAATTTTAGCCTTCTCCTGTTACTACACACTTCCATCGACTTCTGCACAGTTCATGTATTGGGTTTTGTTAACAAACAAAGCCAGTAAATGCTGGTACTCATTTGGAAAGAAGGCCGAGTAGGCCGCAGGACCGTCCTGAATCTGCCATGGCCGGATTGATGGGATTTGAACCCGGGTCCTTCAGGTTAGCAAACGTGTCTCCTAACCACTATGCTTATAACGCCATTTTTACCCCACTTCCAAATACCGTAAGACCATCTAGAAATACCCGATACATTAATTGTACAGAGAGCAATGGAAGTGGGTAGTAAGCGGACAAGACTAAAACGAAAGGATTCATAACATCCTCTATACCTTAAGCAGGTTAAAACCTTCAATATTTACAGTACAAAGGTTAAAAAATCTTTCACATCTTAAATTTTCTTCAAGATGTGATATTTTACAAATACCAAAGAAACCATTCTACGTTTTGCTAGGCTTCAGGCCACCTCACTTTTGTGGAGAAATATATCCTTGATGCAGAAATGGACAATTAGTGTTTTCTTCTTTGTCTCAATTGTAGAAATGGGACACTGCAAATTTTAAAAAGCTTAGAAGTCTCTATTTTTTTGAAGTGCCAATTTTCGTATTTAAACTTTCCAAATAGTAAGCGGATATTTTTATATGACTTTATTGTAGGTGCCCGACTCCAGAACTTCAGAGGTTCTTCCAAGTACATTTCTTCTACTTTAATGTGGCCATCATATAATTTAATTTCTTTTATTGCGAAGGTTGACGCTTCCTTGTGGGTTAATACTAAACTTTTACAGTAGCTTGTTATTGCGTAGGAGATCATTTTCTTAATACTCTTCACAGGCGTAATGATCGGCGGCACAGAAAAGTAATTGACGTAACCTACCATGACATTTTGTTTTGTATTATTCTAAACCAAATGGAATCAATTTCAATATTCCATGCGATTAACATTTTAATCGTATTGTCTGTATAACAATACTCATATTTAAGGCCTTTTTAATTTCAAAATATAATGGACCCGCTGAAAATTCGGGAGGAGATTATAAGGGCCACTGAATTTTGAAACCTGGTTTTGTTTCCCAGAACATTTTGAAATTTGCGACAGTTTCTCGAACGGACCTAAAACGTCTTGACTGTCCGGGAACGCCAAACAGAGCGGGCAGCTGAGGCTCCGTCTGTCATAAACGGTCTTCTTCAAAGCGTTATTCACTTGCCGGGAACATCACTCGGACCCTTGCGGTTCTCAAGCAGCCCAGGACATAAATTTAGGTTTCGTTGCGCCTGTTCCGTGATGAGTACTAGATATCATGTGTTGCCATTTCTCTCGCAGTCGCAGGGAAGTGGCGCGAGTTTTCAGCGTGGCTTGTCCTGTTCTGTTCTGTCCTGTCCTGCCCTGTTGTGCTGTTCTGGCCTGGCCTGGCCTGGCCTGGCCTGGCCTGGCCTGGCCTGGCCTGGCCTGGCCTGGCCTGGCGACGCGTTGCTGGAGCCCGGCCGTGCGTCGGGGGACGGGACGGAGGCTCGCAGCCTTCTTTTATTAATCGCGGAGTGGGCGGGGCGGAGTGGGCGGGAGTGGGCGTGGGCGCGGCGCGCGGCGCTGGCGCGGGGCGCGGTCGGTCGCGGCTGGAAAAGAATCGTCGCGCACGCGCGCATTGCGGGATAGGGCTCATTTCGGCCGCACCTGGCGACGCCGCTCGTAGGACGTCATATGTATATCTGTCAAGGGAGCAGATTGCGGCCGTGGGCTGCGCCCGGTGACGGCGGCTCCTCTCGCGCAATCTCGGCTTCTTCGCCCCGGAGCAGCTCTTTATATAATGGAACTTGGTTCGGGAGGCGGCGCGTGTGCCGTGAATTTAGACACGCAATAATGAGTAAGCAGCGCCGCCCGGTAATTATGCATACGGCGCCGTCTGCGGCGCCTCCGACGCGGGGCGGCGGGCGGGAGACTGAGGACAGCGGGGCGGCGGAGGCGCGAGGGAAATGGCTGGGGCGCCCGCGTGATAGAAGCATATGGACTTATTAACCAAGCAATTACCGCGCGCGCAGAGGGCTTAGAATAGCGCTGCCGCCGTCAAGATTAAAATCATGGTCCGCCTGACGGGCTCCAGCTATTTAACTCATCTCTTCAAGAGCGTGCGTTTTTAGACATAGGCACTGTTTTGCATTATTGGATGCTGTGTGCTCTAGATTTCATCTTCTCCGGACCTCATTATCTTACATTTTAATGAATTTTGTATGATGTGTTCTGATGCCGTAGCAAGAGCGGGCGGAAGGCGGATCGGCGTCGCTGGCATTGGCCGCGCGGGTGGCTGCTGCACTCCCCACTCGGCCCGCTATGCCCGCTCCGGCACCGCCGACTCGCCGCCCCGCGCCCGCCTTGCAACCCACCGTCGCACCTTCCTCTCACCTCGCCAGTCCCACCCTTCGCTCCCCGCAACCTCCCTGCCTCACTCCTCGCTTCCCGGTCCCCGCCATCTGCCCGTCACTGGCCGTCCCTCGCCGCTCCCCTCCTCGCGACTCCCCCCTTTCTGAAGTCTCCTGATTTAGACTAGACGCCAAATGAATATTAAACAGAGCAGCTAATCGTTTTAACATCGGCAAGCCTATCGCCTTCTGCTGTTGACGCCCGCGCCCGCGCCACGCCCCGAGACCTGGAGACAACGGGGATGTGTGCTACAATGGCACCCTGGGAAGCATCTTCGTTTTCCACCAGCTCGATTTCGAGACGAGTGGTATTTGATATTTGACCCATCTCGGCCTTGGCGGTTGCCGCAAACAACCGCTTTGGCGGGCAGGCACGAAAACGCGAGAGAGGAAATATTCCGAGTAATTAGATAAGCGAGGCGGAGCGGCAAGGAGCTCAACGTCTCGCGCGTACGGAATTGTGTTGTTAGGAGACAGAAAAAAGGATTTTTTAAGTTACAAAAACGAGTCGCATATAACGCTGTAAAATTTTCTTTCTCCTGTAAAGAAACGGATGATACAGAGGAGCACAACCTCTCAAGGAATACAGAATAAAAAAAATACAATTGTTCAGAATGCAAACCGGTGTAGGTAAAACTATTTGTTTCAATGTCAGCGATAAAAATAGCACAGTCAACTCATGAAGAGGTTTGAATTGATACATACTACGTTTTTCCTATTATTTTAAACTACGATTGAATAGAATATGGAAATATTAAATACAGTAAAATACCTTCTAGACAATTGTAGATTCTGAGAAAATTGTTGTCCATTTCGTTACAGATTTATATATATGCTTATGTCTTCCTCTGTTTTGTAAGCCTGACGGAAGGGTATGGCATTGCAACGCGCGTACAACGAGAGGATATTAAAGACGGGTGGGATTGTAATTATGCGGAAGGTAGTAATGTGAGCTGTGCAGGAGCGCATTATGATGTGTAAACTCATCTATGCTTTATAAAGCGGTAAACGCTCGCGAGAAACAAAGAAGGAGGCGAAGAGGAGACGGCCACTGTGGACACGCGCCCCGCCCCGCCTCTCCGCCCGGCTGCCCGCGCCACGCCCGTATTAATCATGCAATAGTGGTCACTAACGCCTTGATTTACCGGGGAACTCAGGTTCGGGAGAGGCGCGAGCGAGGAGGTGGAGCGGGGACGTGGGGTCATTAGGAGGCACTTAATGGCCCCGTAAAGTCGCGGGATCCGCCACGTCGCCTCTGGCATGGCGTGGGAGGGGGCGAGGAGGTACGCTTCCAGCCATTTACAAATCAAACTAGTGAGCTACTGGAGCACATACTTTTTTGCATTATTCGCTACTACCGGTGTTGGTCCATCCAAGACAATACCAACGTTCTTAAATGTTTCATGGTTACTTTTACATTATTTACCATTATTTTAATCGAGATAGGGGTGCCTACGAAGAAGTAAACAGATTCTAATGATGCCTTTTTGACCACAGGAGACGCCAGGGGAATTACGATGGTCGAATTAGAGTGAAGTTTGCCGATAATGTAGAGAATGTTTTACAAAGAGACGAATATGGCAAATACTAACGGAAATAACTGCAGGGAACAGGCACAAATGTGAGAGAAAATGAAATCATGTAACTGCAACCCGTTCGAAACAGGAAATTATTGTTTTATTTACATGGATATAGGAGTGAGAACACCTGAAATGCATTGTAAATATTATTAAATATTGTTTTTCATTTAACCTTTCTTAATTATTTTTGATGATGCTTATTTTGAAATAATTCATAATATTTTTGGAAGATATGAAAAAAGACTTTCAAATCTTTAATCGTTTGCTTGAGTCGTTACGTAGTAAAATGCACGAAAAATATCATTTCTCCACAGAAGTAGCGCATTTCTTACCTCTTATTGGAGAAAAATATAAAATTTTGTTTGTGCAAAAACGGATGTCCATTAGAACATTTCATTCCAAATTCTTCAAATACATAGTAGGCTTTAGATATGAAGAAAGCATAGCATTTTCTATACTTAAATAAAGTAAATTTGTCTGAGCCTCTTTAAAATGTTTCTTTCTGACATTTTCCAATATTTAAAAATCAAAGAAAACTAAAATTTATACACCTTGTTTTAACATATTTAATGTAATGTATGTAGTAATACTCATATACAGTATTCAGTAGTTTTGTCCGATGGTTCAAAACTCAAACTCAAACCATTAATGTAGTGTTAAACGCTTAGTAAGGCAACATGCAGAGCATAAGAAAATAGGGACTTAAAGAACAGGGTAGCTTACACCAATTGACAGCTATATCAATATTCTTCGCATGCGTCTTTCGACTTGCGCATCGCTTTGAAGCATGAGCACCTGCGCAGAGGGTAGAGATTACTATACGCTACACTGTGTTTAAAGTCCCTAATAACTTAGGAAACAAGCATGTATTGACTGCAATCGATATGAGATGTATCGATAATCGAATAATCAGTAATAAACCCAAACAGCGACACATCAACGCCTCGTTCCGTTGTGGTATCAAAACTAGAGGGAACAAATGAAGTATCGCCATTTCCCTTGACGTGGCATCCTGAGGGGGAGCAACGGGAGCCCTTTATTCTGCAAGGGCTCGAAAGGGCGGCGTGGAGCCCTTCGGAGGGGGTGGGGGGTGTCTCCGCGACCGCCACGGGAGAGGCGAAGGCAGAGGGAAAAGGAGGCTCTCACAGATCGCAGGCCGTTTCCCGTCGTTGAGGGAGTGGGTGATTTGATGTGCTGGCCCTTTCCAGGATGCGGAAATACTGTGAAAGTTGTCGCCTTCTCGTCAATGAAGCGAAACATTTCCGTTTTCTGTGCATTTACAGCGCTAATTTTGAAATCTAATTTTGTCTAATTTCTTCCAACCTTTTACCTCATGTTTTCTGAGAGAGTGTCTTTGCCTAAAAATGTGCCTTACGACGTGACTAAGACTTATTTAGATTTATTTAGTAAAAAACAGTAAAAACTGTTTGTGACGTATGGGGGAGATCATCTGCACACGTTTTCTTGAGTTCCAGACTTGAATTAAATTTTTCCTGCTCCAATTGCCATCGGAAGTAAGTTCTTGTGACTTTAACCTCTGTTGCTAATTTATTCTTCCCAAATAACGTTTTATGAATTTTCACTAAATTCACTTTTCGAATACATTTAGTCACTTGATGTTGTAACTGTACATTTATAACGAGCTGGTTCGGTACTGGGCGTAGGGGCACGGACCTCCATTTCCAGTACTTAAATAATTTCTTATGAAGAAGCTGAAATCCCGACACCTCCCCATTCCAATGAGCTTGAGCCAGGCACATATACTGCCAAGTGTATCAATGTGTCACAGGCTGTCATTTGAAGCAGGACATGTGGATGTACAGACGTTTCAGACCATGTGTTAACTAAGATGTACAACTACCCAGAAAACAATGGATGTTCAAATTCCCTGGATTCCTGGATAGGTCGGGCAGAGTTTGTTTCTAAATATATATTTATTACAGGATGTATAGAATAATTCTAATGCATGTGAATTAGTTTGAAAAAAGTTTACGAAAAATGTACAAGAAATTGAAAAAAGAATTGTATCTAAAATTTAATAAAAATAACCGTAAAAAGTAATTTGGAAAAAAATGGAAAGGCAGGGCAGTGTTGAATACTGAATTACCTCTTATTGAAACGTATTTAATTTTTATTCACACGACTTGGGTTAGAAGAAATTTTGAAACATGTTTGGTACAGGCCGTGCTTTATACACTCCCTCAGTTCGACTCCGGTCACTGGAAAAAAATGGAAAATAAGTCCAGACAGCCAGTGTTAAGAGAATGGGTTGTCACTTGCCACTCTGAGGGCCTCCCTCAGGCAAGATGCTAAACTCGAATGTAAAAACATGTTGGGAGGGATTTTCTCCTTGCCATTTCAACTTCGCCGGTGACGACAGCCAAACCTAGCACTTCTCCCCTTCGTATGTTACATAGTTTTTAATTTTTGTATAATGTTCAATAAATATGTAAGCCCTAAAAACTCGCATGGCGGCTCCCTGCAGCCGCCGCTTTAACTTCACAATGCCGAGGTAGAAAAGCTCCCGTGCATTACCAAGTGGGTAGGGCGCATTCGGAGCTCACACGAAAACATTCAATTCTGATCCTGCAAGATAAAATAATAACACTATTTTCTAACATCTGTATTTGTTAGGTTAGGTTAGGTTAGTAAAAACCAAAGTGGATCTTGTTCCTATACGTAGTAACTTACTAGCTTTAACCAGTTGTGTAGTAGTCAGAATCCAAGTTTTGTGAGACCTTGGTTGCGAAAAATTGATTGACGGCGAAATATCTCTGTCTATCCGTTTTCCTGTCTGTCTGTCCTCCGATAGACGTGTAAAGTCGCAGTCCACGGATAGCGTAGAGAAAGCTTAAAATGATGCCTATCCCATTTTCGTTGAAATACCCGATTTTTGAAAACCCCAATAGTTCAATTTTTTTCGGCCTTGTCCTACAACTACAAAATTGAAGAGATGTTTCTGTCTTTAATAAAATCTGTTGTTGAAAGGCGGATCTTGAAATAAGGTCATGAACAAAATTTTCCAAAATATAAGTAGTTTTCGCGCAATTTTGCGAGAAATATGGTCAATTTAAAAACAATTATTTTCACAAAAACGTTTCAACGTTATTTCCTGAAATTTTCCCCTCCTATGTAGCAATGGACGCTAAAAGAATTGGTTCTGGTCCCATTTTTTGTGAACTCATCAAGAATTACAAACAATAACATTGCAAAAGTACAATATTGATGGTACTGATTTTTGTTAAATAAAATATGCTTTAAGCAATAAATCTCATAAAAAAGTTATTGAAACATTGTTTGAAAAAACTAGTAGTTTTCACGTAATTTATGTACGAAGTAATGCGACTGATAAAATAAAAAAAAATTTCTTCAAATTATTTTTCTCGAATAGAGTAAAGGACGTTTACAAACTATGTCATGCATGTCTCATCTTCGTATAATTCTGAATTTTCATAATAGCAAAAGTTAGAAATAATGCGTACAAATATACGCTGTTGTTGCACCACTAGTGTTTATGTATGTTTGCACTGCATGGACTTTAAAAACCAAAATACACAATTTTTTTTCTATTGTTCACAACCTGGTAATGTATTTAAAAAAATTCAATACTAGAAAGCAAAGAAACAATTTTGAATTTTGTTTAAATGTGCCCCAGCAATAACTGTTAAAATCTGCCTCATAGATTATTAACAACAAACACCCGTTTAACAGTAAACCGTTCAATAAAACAGAATTTCAATATGCTGTAATAAAAATTAATCTACACAGCAGGTCTGAAACATATAGGCACTCACTATTCAATGCTCAGCGTAATACTAATATTCCCACACCTTTCTAGTATTAAGCACTTCGAAACATTTCCGCGCGTTCGGAAATCTCAAATGTCCAAACGTGCTCACTGTTCAAATCAGCCTGAGTCGCCCATATTTTGATCCACATGCCGATAAACAGTAACTAATGAGAAATTCCCACTCTATGCGGAAGATACATTAAGCCCTTAAGATTTTCTAATATAAATGTTCTGGTTCATCCTTTACTGGTAGAAAAAACGTTAATTTTGAATTATTTTTATAACCTAGTCGAAACAAATTGGCATTTGGAACAAGTAGTGACTAAGAATTATCACCATAGGTAACAAGGCGGGAATCTGGCGTATAATTATATTTAAATTTGAAAAAAATATTTAGGTTCCTACTTACAAAGCCGTGGAGCAAAATACGAATTAAAAGTTTTTGAAATTTTGAGCGCTTCGCTGTAAAACAGTGAAACCTGTCTTAAACAGTGACTTTTGGTTTCCGACAAATACACATTTGTACAGGTGACCTCGAAATGGAAGTAGTGGAATATGAGATGTACACATGTGATATAATTTTGCTGTTGGCAATGAAATGTGCCCATTAACACCATTTCATTTACTAATAAACAACAAAATAACGAAAACTAATTCGCATATTTCGATCTCAACAACTCGTACAGAAAACCATTCATTTCATTATTTTTGACCCCTTTCTTTTTCACATCACTGTACTAATGCCCAGTGGGAAGTGTAGATATTTACACGCGTGTGAAGAAAAACTATCGGTTCCATTCAAGGGCTGTTAATTGAAGCGACCGCATAATTTTGGAGGCTGCTTCAACACGCTTTCTTCTATTATTATTATTGTTATTATTATTATTACTATTATTATTACTATATGTAATTAGCATCGCAACCAAAAACTGTGATGGTCTTTGCAGACATGCCTTACCACTCAACCTCCAAAACCCTCGTTTACAAACGCACCGCCAATTTGGAAATAAAATAAACCAATTTGATTGTCGAAGCGCGTCGAAGCGCGCGACAAGA
>BOPP01000115.1:3208061-3224461 GCA_017312745.1 Gryllus bimaculatus
ACATTACGAAGGTACCTTCCTGCAAACGCACTAGCGTGTGCCCTGACCGCTACAGAGTAGGTCCCGATACTAGCAGTTAGAGGGGACCGTATGCCGTACCTAGAAGCAATCCGCCTGCGACCCTTGTGTCCCCGGCGAGGATCGGACTGGAAAAAGGTGGGCGCCCGTGCGAAACGTGGGGACCTTGGCTCACAGCCCAGGACTCCTTCCAACCGAAATCGCAAGCCGGAAAGAATTAAAACAAGGCCCGGAAAGGCGACGCCGAGGAAAGCAACCATGCGCAAGCACATCGGTTTGTACACGCACGCAGCGGAATTCGCACGCGCGGTCCTGACGACTCCACAGCGACCACGAACTTCAGCGAAACGTCGGCATCGGCGACGACCAGCAGTTTTAGCGAACTCGATAGCTTCCGGTGTCGCCACGTGGTGCGTCCTCGTTCTCCGCCCCGCTCGCCTCCGCCCCGCCCGCCCCGCCTCCTTGCGGCGCGCCCCTCGCCGCGACGAGGGACGGCCAGCGGGCGCGAAAGCGGGGGTGAGGGCGGGGCGAGAGCGGGGGCGAGGGTCGGCAGCGCAGGGAGGGGGCGAGAGCGGGAACCGGGGGTGCGGCCGGCGCCGCCGTGCTGCGCGAGGCTGCCCTAAGCAAAATGCCGTATGAAAATTTTTTTTTTTTTTCTTTTTTTTTAATTCAACACGGCCAAGGCGACGGGCCGGCGGCCGACGCTGGGGCCCAGTGGGCGGGTGCCGCGCCGGCAGCGGCCGACGGTCTCCGCGCGATGGATTCCTGGGCGCTGATAAATAACGCGGCATTATTGCGCAGCGACAAAGGCACCGGGCGGCGCGCCGCTGAAGCAATCGCCGCCTCAGCAGGCCCGCTTCGCCCGCGTCGCCCGCCTGCCCCTTGCGCTTCGGCCCAACGTATTCAATTCCGCGCGCCGTTCGAAATGGCGGTGGCGCGCAAGAATTAACACGGCCACTCCGTCCCGCGCGCCGCGCGCGGGGAGGGGGCTGGTCGGGGCCGCCAGCGCGTGTGGGGCGGGCGCTTGCGTTATCTCCCCTGGGACGCGGCTGCGGGGCGGGCGGGGCGGCCTTGAGCGCTGAGCCGTTGAGCCGCGCCCATTTCTCACGGGACGCGCGTCCGCGCCGCCACCACACAACTTGGGCGGCTTCGGCTTGAGCGGCGGCGGCGGCGAGAGAACAGTCGACGAAGAGGCCTGCGCGGGGCGGGGTGGGACAAGGGGTGGCTTCCGGCGCCTCAATGGCCGCTAATGGCGGGCCGAAGGCGCCGGGCGCCCAGCCGGGCTTCGCCGCATCGCCGCTGCCGCCCTGCCTCCCCCCGCGCCCGCCGACCCTTAGCCGCCCCGTCGCTACTCCTTGGCGTCGCCCTAAACGTTCTTTTGAATCGCGAGTAATACGGCCGGCGCCAAATGAGTCCTCGCCGCGGGGCAAACTCGGTAAATTACGATTAAGCTGTGGGACGGGGCGGGCGAGGCGGGGCGCGCGACGGGGCGGGCGGGGTACGGAGGGTGCCGGCCGAGCGGCTGCCGGTGGCCGCGGTCGCGTGCCTCGCGAGTGCTAATTAAATGCTTACGAAAACGCGGCGTCGAGCGAAGGGCGGGGCGCAGGGGTTTGGGGCGGTTCGCGAGATTGCGGAAGGAATTATTGGGCGCGCCACTTTGAGCGGGCAAGACGCCGCCGCGGGAGGTGCGCGCCGCCGCAGCCCCGCCGAGGGCTGCCCGCTGCCGTCCGGATATTACGTCCCCCGCCCACTGCCCGCCCCCACTGCTCACCGCCCACTGCCCTCCGCTGCCGCTCCCTTCAGCGACGTCTCGGTAAACAACAACAGCGCGGCGACACGGGCTAATTAGCTGCGCCCGCCCCCGTCGCCCCCGTGCGCTCGCTGTCCCTGCGGGCGAGTGATGTCTTCAGGAGCCACGTTGCCACACGAATCCACGCCATATTTCCTCTCGAGAGCTCAAGGGTATCAAGTATCTATTCGTAGTGATAATCGGAACTCACCTAAGTACGTTTAATCCGTTACACAAACTCAAATAAAAATCTTTTTTTGCATTTATTTTTTAATCTTTTAAGACTTATAAGACTTTTCAATAGCAAAACAATAAATTCAATTTTTTAAATTATCTGTAAAGATCTTCAATGTTATTCATTTATAAGAAGGACAACAGTATTCCTTTTCTTAGTGAATGTACCACAGATCAGTCACATGTAACGGCAGTCTGACCCCAAAACTTACATCTTAACAGCGCTATTATAAGCAATACAATACGAGATTCGCGTTGAGTTAGTCCTAGATTGCAGTTAAGGAAAGGTTGCACTACAATACTTTTCATATAGCTCGCACAATTCAATTTCTGTGCATTTATTTTTATTTATTTATTGCTTTACTTATTTGTTTGTCAGAAATGGTAAGAACCGTATATGACGTATGGGAGAGATATAAACTGTCCGCCCATCTGTGAATAATTCTAGCGGCAAAACCTTTCAGCCGATTTTCTCCAAAATTGATATTCCTCAATTGATCTGGCAGATATCGCGGTCTCTTATATTTTAATTTTGGAGGAGGTACTTTACAAGAAGCCCCTGGGGCATTTTCAAAATTTTCAACAAAATGGCTCCATTGTTGTTCGATAGCGTAAAGAACGGTGCAGGTATCATGTTTGTTAAAAATCCTGATTTCTCAAAAATTGCAAAATTTCTAATTTTTTTTCCGAATATTCCTACACCTAAAATAGTACAGATAGATATTTTTTATCTTATTGGCATCTGTTCCTTATAGATAGATTTTGACGTAAGGTCATATATAATTTTTCGACTCATTACTTTTCGCATAATTTTGCGTGAAAATACGGGCAAGAAAATCGTGCTATTTTAGCACCATTAGTTCCCATAAGACGACGAACCTAATTGTGTTGACATAACATTTCACGTAAAACCATTCATATCTTTAAAAGACAAATATTTAGAATCTACCAAGCACTTTTTTGTTTTGCCCAATGATAATGAAAGCATTGCTGAAGGCTGAGAACGGAAACGAATCATAAGTTCGGTATAAAATAGGCAATGCCTTTCTCATTTCTATATTGAATTTTTAATGCTATGATGATCTTTCTCAAGTTCTGTAACAGCCATAAAGTGGTGTTAATGACAGTTGAAACTGGCATAACTATATTATCCATTACTTATCGTAAACCAAATGTTCTGGAATTTATTTCTCATGCTCTTTAATGAAACATTAGAATTGATTTTCTTAAACATATGTTTCAATATTAACGGAAATGTTAGCCTTTAACATCGTCATGTTTAGAGCAGGGATTTTCAAAAACAAACAAAATACAATACCACCAATACCGCGCAGAAACGAGCAAAAATAATAATTCAAATAACAAGATTATCATAAATCAAACAAAGATTACCTCCGTGAGAATATGAAGTTTGGGAAAAACTTGTATCATTTAGTGTGTTGCAGCGGAGTTTTGTCTCAAGATTTCTATTTGTGATGTACTTTTGAAAACAGTGGGGCCATTTTGTCAAACGTCCCTATCGGTTTGACCACGGTGAGCTTCCTAGTGTGCATGCCAGGCGGGTGGCCGCTGAAGGCGCGGGCGGTGCAGTGGCCGTCGAGGAGCTGCCATTGGCCGCTGACCCACGGCCCCACCCCCCACTCTCCCGCCCCGGTCCCCGTCAAACCCCCCGTCACACCCCCCTCGTCGGGCCCGCCGTGCACGCCACGACGCGTCGTTGGCGTTCTGGTCGTCGGCGCTAACGACGAAATTATTCAAAGCGCGCGGCGCGCCCGCGGACTTCTTTCATTTTCTTCCTTTCTCTCCTGAGCAAGAGAAACGGCAAAGCCTGATGAACTGAAGACCAACGCTTGTGTTTCAAGCCTTCCCGCTAAGGGGAAAACCGGCGCGAAACGTCTTGGATTAAACACGGAAACATTTTTTTCACGGGCGTTGTAAGTCAAGATTAAGGTTTTAAGTCCCGGCGGGCGCGGTGTGGTTCGGTTCGAAGCAAGAAAGCCGCGGGGTGAAGCGAGGCGAAGTGGGAGGCGAGGCCGGCGGGCCGGGGGCCCGGGCGGGAGGCGAGGGATCTGCGCGCGGCTGCCGCGCTCCAAAGGGCCGGGGCTTGCGCGATCCACCGGCTGCCGCGGCCGCCCTCGCCCGCCCCGCCCGCGCCCCGCCCCGCCCCGCCCGCCCCGCCCCGCCCCGCCCCGCCGCCCCGCCCGGCCCCGCCCCGCCCCGCCATGCCTTCGCGTCCGCCTCTCCGGCCCGCGGCCTTTTGCAGTGGAGAATCGCTTCGTGTCGCTTCGTATCTCCCCGGCCGGCCCGAGCCCGCCCCCGCCGCCCCCTCGCCTCACGTGGACGGTGGAAGGACCCTCCGTTTCATTTGGAAAGTTCGACCTCGCGGCCGCCATTGCACACGCACACACTTGGGTCCTACCCTTCACGGGCTAGTCTGCGACAGAATGTATTTGCACTAGCTGCCTAGCCTACCGTTGCTTCTGTCATTTCGCATCTGTTAATTTTAATTGCCTTGTTCGCTGAGAAAAATTAATATAAACGATACGTATTTCCACGTTGGTAGTCTATATAAATATAACATAAAATGTAAACTCATTCTTTTGCATTATAACGTGTTTAAAGTGTGATGAAAACTGAAAGAAAACATAATAATTATACGTAAATATTTTCAGAATAGTAATACATATTGAGACTGCACATATTGAAAATATTGTTTAATCTGTCACAAGCGTCAAGGTTGTGTAAATTGTTTTTCACCCAATATTGGAAGTCTTGCAGTACTATAAAAACAGGAAAGGAACCCTACCGGAATGGGAGGCAAGTTAGTCATCCAGAGCCATCTCAAGTCATCTTGAATATTGGTTTGGATCAAGTATAGTTACTCGCTAGCACAGGCATACTAACAAACGAAAATAAATAAGCAACACTGATAAGAAACGACTTGGATTCTCCCCTCTCGGAGAACTATGAGGGAACTGAACAGAGTAGGAAACAGAATGAAGGTGTGGTGACATCAACTGTAATCGCAAGTAGATCTGAAGGTCTCAAAACTATTTTATTGAGTTTCACCGTCTATTGCCATACTGAGCATACCGACTCAGTGCTTCACTCGCGACACGGCGGCTGACGTCATGCGACGGCAAGGCTCTAAGAAGAGGTCGCCAGCCGAGAGGATTTTGTTATTTTTAAGCAGTTTTGAAAAACCATTCTGTGTAGTTTTCTTCAACAGCATTTTTACTGCTTCATGCCGCTATCATATATTGTGCTTGCTGTATATAACATTTCGCTAATTTTATTAATGCATAACAGTTTTAAAACAGTTTTCAAGGGGTATGGTTCCACTGGTCATCCAACTATTTATAATTAAAGATTTCGGTAAAATAATTTTAAAATGTTAAATCAGTTTGTTGGATGACGTAGTATTAAGTTAATGTTTGGTGTTGTTCACAATGTCCCCAATTAACTGCTGAAAAATTCGATACCTAATTTACCATCATTGTATCCTTAGGGACAGTGTAATGTGTATCTAAAATATGCAGGAAACACGAATGTGAAGACAAAGAACCCTTCACGGACGTGTAAGGAAAGGAGAAATGGATGTAAACTGTAAAATAGATTATATAAAATTAGAAAGACAAACTTTACAAAAAATTGAATGTTTTAGTATACAGTTATATAGTTTACATTTCGGAATGGAATGCTATACTATATGTTCAGTGCTTGGGAAGACCTTGAATTAAAGCGACTAGTTCCGGGAGCTGAAGACTGCAGTTCAAATTTCTTCCGGAAACTGAAAATCCGACAAATCAGTTACCTACAAACTACAGGTTGGTTAGCAAAGACCCAGAAACTAATTTCTTCGTAGCGCAAAATATCTTTTGGGAGCTTTAAAGGACTCTTCACGACAAACTATTATTTGAAGTAAGAGTATACCTTTCTATATTAGTCTATTTTTTTACTTCAATTTAAGAAAGTCACTAGTACTAAGTTCAACATATTTTGGAATGTATCAACAAAGCTAGAATTACAATAAACTACATCGTTTATTAGCTTAGAGTTTATTAGCTGGACATTTAGGTTTTGTTGAAATTTGTTGAAATTGCTGAAGAACAATATTATTTCACCATAAAATTTTAACGAGTCAAAATACGATCTCGAATACGCTGTACCTTACTTATTAATAAGGTTGCCCTAAAGTTTTGTGCCCTCCCGAAATTTTATTCTCATGCGGTTTCGACGTAGGCATTTCTCAGGCGCCCGCGCCTGCGCCTCTTTCACAGGCCCAACCGCGTCTTCGCCCACTTCCCCAGAAGCCGCGGCGGCTGCCTGGCGGCGCGCACTGCCTTGCGAGTCCGCCTCCTCTCCGCTGGCTCCCTGGCGCTCATCGAGCGGAGTGGAGCGGGGTGCAGAAGGGTGTGGGTAGGGGCAGGGGGGCGGGGCGGGCGGCGGCGGGTGATAAAGCGTGCGCCGTGCGTGGCAGGCGACCGATAAGCCGCGCAATAATTGTAGAGGGTTCCGCGCCGCCCGCGCCACCTCGCGCCGCGCCGTGCCGCGCCGCGTCCCTCTGCCCCCCGTTAAATATTATGTTTTAATAATTCGGGGGCAGGGGCGAACGCGCCGGGCCGCGCCCACGTGCCCTCGAAGCCCGGACGCCTACCACCGTCCGCCCCTCCTCACACGCCACGCGATCGCGCGGTGTCGTTTGGGGGCAAGCCACGGGCCGCGCGATTCACTCACAGGCCTCAAAGCGATTACCAGCGACCTGCATTCGACGGAAATAACAACTCTGTGGAATTTTAAATTCAATATTGTACTGATTCATTGCTCTCGTTAGTAAAATTTCCAACCAAAAGCTAATGAATAGTTAGCAAAAGCTAAGATACTATGCATAAGAACATTATTGCGATCAACATTTCAAATAGCAAATACGTTTCGTGAGCATATTGGTGTGTGTATAACGGATTCTGCAGAAGTTTTTGAACTGCGACGACCAGAACGCTATCTTTCTACCGGTAGCGATGTTACAAAACTCGAGCGTCCATGGAGGAACTCATGGAAGACGCGATCGTAGCAAGATTCTTGGAGGCTCTCCGTCACCTCCTGTTTCTCAAACCAATACTCCGTTATCATAAACATCAAGTATCATATAAAAAATTAAAAAACTTTCTTTACAGAAACAATGAGCAAAAAATATACTTATCATTTATTAAAAACGTAAAGCTTTATTAATTGATTTTTTTGGAAAGACACATGCCTTGTTTTTGTTATTATCTTCCTGCCTAGAATCAAAATTAAATAGTTTGAAGTGCGAAAACAAAAATTACACTCGCCCAATTTGTATTATCACGTTAATTGGTCAGAATTAATTCATCCTCAAGCACTCTCGACAAGCAACTTTCTCTTGTCCTTTGCTCAAGCGATTTCGATTACGACCTGTCTTTTCGTCGTATGCGTGTAGTGTGCATTGCATATCGTCACATTTTGGCAAGTGGAATCCATTACCTTTTACAGCTTACCAATGTATGCGCATTTTTAACTACGAACCATTCATTAAGTATTTCAAAATTAACGACGCATTGACTGGTTTGAAACTTATTTCGTTCTGTCATGTCTTGTAACGGAGAGATAACATAATCCACGAGTGTGGAGGGAGTATCTAAGTTGTTCATGCAGGTCATTCTCAGCAGCTCGGCTTCGCGCAACAGCGTCGACCGTGGAGTGTGCTTTCGGGCGTCCGGGCGTTTGGGCGTGCGCGGGGGCGAAGTGCCATCGCTCAGGCAGGCCTCACGTGAAATTGTTCAATGTTTGTAGAATCCTTGAGGCGCCTGCAGAGATCGCTGACATGGGATGCGTTCTCGAAGCTTGGGCGGTCTCCCCGCCACCTCCCCTTCCCCTTTGGAGCCCTCGCCGCCCTTCGCCCCGCCTCGCACCGCGCCACTCTTCCCCGCCCCGCCCCGCCCCACCCGCGTCACCGCCCGCAGGTCCAATCCCCGGTTCGTACGGTGTTTGTTTTCTCCGTATGTTTCAGCTTCGCTCTAAAGCTCTTCTGCCTCCGCTTCGTCTTCCTTCGCCGCCTCCGTCGCCCTCGCCTCGCCGCCGCCCTCCACCGCCGCCGCGCCGGAGGCAACAAGGCCCCCAGGCCTCCCGCTTGTTTAACCAGCCTTTTAATATAGAAACGCTTAAAAATTTAACGCGATGAAATACATTCCGCTTTCTCAACGCGCGCCAGAGCGCGGCGCCGCTCCGCTGGGCGGACAAGATTGCACAAAACACGCGCCCTGTCATTTCGTTTGTTCCGCGCCGCCCCACCCCGCCCGCCCCGCTCGCCCGCGCCCGCCGCTCCGGCGCCCGCCGACCAACCCCGGCCGCACCCCGCCGCGCCGCCTCTGCCGGCGCAGTGCTGTCTTGATCGCGCCGAGCGCCGTATCGGAAAATGCAGAAGCTGTGACTTTTCGCCGCGCAGTAGCGGCCACCGCGAGCGGCGGGGGAGCGGTGCGGGGCAGGGCGGGGGAGAGCCGAGGGGGGCGTTGAGAGGCCAGCCGGTTGCGCGTTTGCGTGTACCAAAGCGCCCCGCTAAATATTTCCGGCTGCTGGCCAGCGCGGAGAGCGGCGAAAGAAAGCGCGGAGGAAGGTAAGCGGCCGGCACTTTCCCCCGCCCCGCCCCACCTGGTCCGCTCCGCTCCGCTGCGCGCTTCCCCGCCTTGCCTCTCCCTCGCCCCACCCCCGCGCGCTCGGCCGCTTGCTTCGGGGACAGCGCGCCGCGCCTCGCGCGCGCTTTGCACAGCGGGTGGCGTAAGCAAATTCCGCTTTTTATGCCCCGCGTACAATTGTGTTAATACCACTGTTCTTTCTGCGAAGCGAGGGTGGACTGCGCGGTTCTTGGACGGTTTCGCGCCGCGACTCGCATCGGCTTTGGCGCACGGCGGTGCCTTAATGCCGAGGCACGCGGTTGCTCTTCTCGCAAGCCCGCGTCAACCGGCATGAGAGAAAGTTCCTATTTTTCAGAACCACTTTTGGCAAACAGCCAAATGCCATTCTTGCGTAGATGAGAGGTGCGGAATGAAGTAAACAGCGTTGTTACAATTAAAGTTTCGCTTTCATGATACGTTCATCCATAATGCACTCATTCTCGTTTCGGCACACCGCTCAGTCACTCATTTCCTATCCTCTCAATTTTGGGATATAGATTTTAGTATGTGCCTAGTTTATAGATGTGGTATAAAATGGTGTTTGCGCTTAAAATTCTCTTTAGAGACTCTTTAAAAGCACTTTTCAAGCGACCCTGAACCTTGCTAGTATTACTATTCGTGCGTTTTATGGAATATGATTAACTACATTATTACCAGATCTACAAACACATTATTTAAAGTCAGAAGAAATTAGAAGTTTATTTTTGAATTACTACATACCCTCGTAGTAAAGATATTAAACAAAAATCGATTGACGGCGAAACGGTCGTCTGTCCGCGTTTCGTTCGGTGGTCAAGCTTAGAGCCTATACAACTCAAAATATTGGCCAAAAATTGATTTCTCGCAAATCGATCTGAACTAACTCGACGCCCTTACCGAGTTTGAAATGAATATTCTGATTTTAGGCGGTATTTTTGTGAACACTCAACAACATTTTGCAACATTTTTCTAAAAAAAATAGCCTCCTCCTTTTTTAACTGAAGCTTTCGTTCTTGGATAACGTGAAGATCGCTTCAAAATTGCCGCAGGTCTCATATTCGTTTGAAATCTCTGTAGATATTCCGGAAATTCAAACGTGTTCAAATTTTTTCGGTACTACCTTACAACTCCAATATTGAACCTGACGAGATTGAGGTCAAAACATATCTTTCTAGAAATTAATGCATTTTGAAAAAGGTCGTGTGCAATTTTGGAAAAGACGAGTTTTTGCGTAAATTTCTGCCTTTCTTCAATTGTTTTCTTTATTTTCTCTCCGTGGATACATTAAAGGTTGCAAAAACGGTGAGATCTCATTGTTCGTTGGACCGTTCGAAATTTGCCAAAGTTATAATTAGAAAATGTTGATGTGCTGTTTAATCTCCACTAGTTTTACTACAGAATGTGGCAATTTTTTTATGGGGAATTTTCCTTGAAAAGAGGAAGATTGTTATCTGCATTGTTTGATCTAGAGATGCATTTAATTCTCTAGAAACATCCCACGTTTCCCTAAATCTGAGTGGGCAGTTTTCAAACATTACTGTGATATTATACTACGCCACCTCCTCGTGCGAGCAATCCCGAAGGTGTATCGAACATTGTAAATCGATCAACCACCCGGGTCATCCATATGGCGTTGCGGATGCGTTAGAAGCGCGATATGTTAAATAGTATTGAAAGGCTTGCGCCGCTCCTCCTCGCGGGCCCTCCGTCGCCGGTTGTGCGCGCCGGGGTGCGCCCACCGTCGCGCCGCGAGGGGCGGCCAATGCGGAGCGGAGACGAGCCGTCAACGCCAGCGCAGCAGATCGCCTCGCCACCCGCCCCCGCCCCCGCCCCCGCCCCCGGTGCGGCTGCTTTGAAGCTGTCGCCGCAATCACCGCCGGATAGAGGCGCCGCCCGATTAAACGGCGTGCCCTAATGACGGCGCGAGCGCCGGCGGCGTCGCGGAGTTGCTGGGTGATTGCCCACAAAGTCTTCGGAATTTCCTTTCAAAGGCAACCTTGCAACGCCCGCCCGCCCACCCACGCCTTCCCGCCACACGCCCGGCGCGCGCCGGCCCCGCCCCGCCCGGCCCGCGCTCGGCGGAAAACGAGGGGGCGCATCACAATGCGCGGGGTTGGGCGATGGGGAATCGGCGGCGAGGGGGCGGGGCGCCGGGCGAACGCACCTGGCAACAGCGCGGCCCCCGCCCCACCCATGCCCCGCCGCCCCCCTTCCCGCCAGGATTTCAGCGCTGGAAGAGGCTGGGGTGTCCATTTCAGGAAGGCCGCGTGCACGAGCGCGGCTGTCCGAGCTGGACACTTTACAACATACTCCGGCACGTGACGTGGGCGCAATGGGACTCGCTTCACCTTCTGGAACGGGACGAAACGCGATGGACGGCATCGGGGACCCTGCGCAAGATGTTCGAATTATCTAGCCGTCCTCCCACTGCCCACGAGTCGGCGACGATTGCCCATTTTAATGTCCCAGCATTACCCGCTACTGTTACGTTTTATCACTCATATAGTAGTTTATTTATTTTTAGAAGCTGCATAAAATGAGAAAATTAGGAGAAAATGTGGTAAATGAGATTTAATCTGAAAAAAACTTCTACCATCAATATTATTACTTTGGGAAAGTTAATTTTCTAAATGTTGAAAATGCGTAAGTTTGCCGGAAAAGGGAACCGCACCCAATTTTTTTAATGACCTTTTGCTACATACGAGGCAATATCAGAGAAAAAGTAATAATATTTTTGAAAAAATTATAGTTATTCAAGTCAATGTTTAACACAGATTTTGGTTAAGGAAAAAAAAAATTCCTCTATTCGTTGATATTGTTTGGTTAGCTGTAAGGAAGACACTTAAAACAATTTTAACTTTTGTATTAAAAAAACAAACAGCGGATTTTGAACGATAATGAAAACCTACCGCCATTCTTTTATGTGCTTATTTTACGCTCTCGAGAACAAATTTTTAACAAAAAAATTGAACATTTTGGAGAAAATGTGCCGAGTTTATGTTCCAAGTAGCTGCATCAATAACAAATCTTTCTTTCCTACGTAAGAAATATGGAATGTTCTTGGGTAGCCCCATTAGACAACTTCGGTTCCAAACGCTTAAATGCACCTATAACTGATAGTATTACCGGCAGCCTATAAGGAAGTGTTTAGCGACATATTGTTAACCATGAAGAACCCCGTCTAACAACCTGAAAAAAAATAAAATGGAATTTTCATAATCCGAACCCAAACGATCCTTAATTTTCCTTACATGCACAAAACGCATAACTGTGTTGTAAGGAGATTGAAGATAGATAAATATACTGATAACATTTTTTATTCAATTATAACGACTATTATTCCCCTTAAGCGACAAAGGTCCGGGAGGGTGGTTTAACTGACTAAAATGCAGTTTGTTCCGGAAAATCAAATTGCAGCGTCTGATGAACCTTCCTGGCTGGCGCGCGCCAGTCCCGGGAACAGACGACAGCTGTATGGCGAACTGCTTAAAATACCAACAGATCCCTCCACGCCAACCGCGCACGAGGGGGCGACCGCACCGCCAGAGTGATTCATCCGCAGGGGAGAAGCTCGCTTCTCGCTTTCCCCCGGCCCGCCGCGCCCGCCCCCGCCCCGCTCGGGGCGCATCAGCAGTGCGCCCGTCGGCCGTTGCTTCCTCCGCGCTTCTGGTGTCGCTCCCCCCCGCCCCCGCCCCCGCCCCCGCCCGCGGATGAACGCTCTCTCCGTCAGCGCTTTAGTCCATATTTGGTACAATCACGGACACTGGTCAACAAGAGGTTCCACTCCATTCAGAAGATACGGAAACAAAACATCACCGGTTTAGATGAATTGGTTCCAGATGTGATGCTCTATTAAAAATTCCGTAATAAGTGTGATTTAAAATTTAAAAAAACTACATCCGGTTTGCATTATAAACTATACTGAACGTTAGCGAACATATTAACTTTTATTAAATTCTCCTTTCTCACGAGAACACGAACGAGACATTGCGTTAATTTCTCACAATCTATACAACTCTGAAAACCCACTGCATTAAAGCACATCAAAAGTACTAAATCGCACTGAATTTTTGTGGAAGTTACGTGCGATTATATTTATTTATAATACTGACAGATATTTGTATCTATAGATACGAGTATAATTCACTACAATTTAGCACACACATTTTCATTTTTGCATATCCTAATCTCAATATTTTATGATACCCCAAATAATCCATTCAATATGTATATCGAGTATGGATATATCTAATATCGATAGGCATCGGTACCTGAAGTAAAATACAGGAAACGATACTACGCATTTTACTTATCATTTATCAGGATATTAATTAAATAAATCCACTTCTACTATACACACTTGCTTTTCATAAAAATAATATATTACTCAAATAAAAATATATATTTTTATCTATTAAAATACTACGGAGAAACAATTAATTTTCGTGAAATGAAGAAGGCGAGGAAGTATACTTTTTCAGTCGTAATATTATATTAGTAAAGTTTTGGATAACAATACTGATTTGATATTGATAGCGTTGTGTTATTGGTTCGCCAGTGTCGATTCACATATCGAAAACAAATGTATGGATACTTGAAAGATGTAAAGTATCGCAACGCCTCAACCCGCTCCCCGCAGTCCAACCCTCTTCACTTTCCCCTGCCAACGAGAGCACAGGGGGAGAAGCGTGGCAGGCCATGCTACCCTAAACGCTTTGGCCAAGTTGAGCAGACCGGGCGTTTTCAAAAAACGAAACACATATCGCTCTCATTATACATAGACTATATAAGATTCACTCATGTACTGGTTCTGTAAAACCTGAAAACATCAATAATTATTATTAAGTAATTCACTTTCTTCTTTATATTTCAACTCGTGGTTATTTAATTGCCTTATGTCACTAACCAAATCTTGTAACGTTTGGTGTACACAATTGGAGGAAACACTAATCAATTGCTGCAAAAACGTGTTTACAAAAGCAAATTCTGTTTAGAGGATACGTATTCTTGTGTTATTTGTAATGGTTACGTAGCACAGTAAACTCTCGATTATTCGCAGCGGATTTATGGTTAATCGGGTTACCCGGAGACTTCCTTAAAGTTCGTTTTCATATTTTCTGCAATTATTCAGAATTTGAAACCGTGAAAGTGTTTCCAATAACCAAATATATTTGAGGGAGCTAGGATTAGAGACTAGGTACCAAGGTTGCCCCAAAACTACTGCCTACCTTTCTACACCTCACCCGGAGTTTCAAAAAGAAAGTTAGATATCTGCAGCCATCCAAATTGAGACTTGTAAAAGGAGTTTTTTCTCTCTCGAAAAAAAATCCTTTCCTACTCCATTAGATAACTTTTTCTCATACATACGCATACATTCTCAATACTTCAACATCTATTTCTATGTAGTAGATGTGAGAAATGTGTAAAAGTCGATGGCTAAGATTTCGGGCTCTCCCAAGACTATAGCAATCGAAGTCCGGAAATTTAACCAGGCGTAAATCCTTTACACGACCATCATTTATCATTATATAAGAAGTATTCTTTCAGAGATTAATGAAATTACATGGTTTTCCCCATGTGTAGTACATTCAGTGATTATATCTGTAGTGCACATGTAAGCAATCATAGGTTAAAACCAGGTGACGAGTGTTTCGTTGAATGTGATTGATTATCATTTACGTCTAAGTAACTCTGCAAGCGAGACGAGAAAGATCGATTGTTCGGCATCTGACGCTGTTGTTTCTCAATGGTTGGGGAGTGACTTAATATATTGTCCTTAAATGAAATACAATTTTGAGTTTTTAAAGTTAATTAAAAAGTTTGGGTTTTGAAGGTAATATAATTCTTATTTCTTAAAATTTTTCGTGAGATTTTACCACCCGTTCTTTTGATGTTAATACAAAACGAAAGCATAAAAATAATTGGTTTAATTATTCATTTCAGGGTTCAGGAAGAATATTTTCCCTCGGTCGACGTTGGCTATTGACGTTCCTGCTATCCAATTTTCTTTATACTCAGCAGAGGCCATTTAAAAAGTCTTTTAGCGCCGGTAACCGTCCTCCTTCTCACTAATCTTCTTTATCTTCCATGAAGAGCGCACTATAGGGTCGGCACGGGAGTACCCCGTCACATAAGTTTTCATTCGTGTTGTCACATAGGAATATCTACGTCATAAAAATATATAAATACTGTAATGATGAATTAACAATTACTAAAAGGTAAGCAAAAAATGTCAGGAATATCCAGGCGGCTGGTTACCATGGCTTTTGGGTGCCGTGAACATGCAAACTATTGTATTCTGATGCTTTCATTTCCAACAATATTCGAATTGTATAAAAAAACTCAACATCGGTAATAGAAAAAACTGATTTTTTCAGATGAATAAATAAGTATATATTTTGTTAAATACAAAGAACACGGTTGGTATGGGGTAAAAAGCAATGTAAAGGATACAGTACTCGTAAGTGATGTTCAGGAAGAACAAGAGGCACCAACAAGAGAAGTTATTCATTGTTATTTAAAATGTCATAAGTACTAAAACATCGTAGATAACTGCCCACACAAAGAACAAGAGGATCATGAGTATCATTCCACTGCAAAGATCTAACTATATGCAATATCAAAGATGTTGGTTGGGGTCATCCTAATAGAATCACGACCGTAAAGCAGTTTAGAAATTCAGCATTTATATAGTGAAAAGCACCCGGAAGGGAGTTCGATACGGACACAAAAGAGGACACGCAACTGCACACCATTTTATCCTCCCTTCACCAAATGTGAAGAACTAAGACACGTAGTAAATAACTTACGGGCTACGAGGTTCCCATGAAAAAACATGCTGCAAACGATGTCAAGTCGAAGGTGCGTCGTTAGACTGACGAGAACATTTCCTCTTCAGCCAGCACTTGTGCCTTTCTAAAACGTTGCGGTGACTATGTGACTGGGCTGCAATTAGGCGTCGGCGCGGAGCGGGGTTGGAACGGGGGCGGGGCCGAGAGGAGGGGCGGGGCGGGGCGGTCAAGGCGCGCGGCCGCAATTAGCGGGGATCGCTGAATTCGCCCACCTGTCACCCGCGAGGCAACGCGAGGCCGATGATAGATTGCAGGTCTCCGCAACTTTTACCCGAATCACAAAAGAACTCTTTGGTTCCCCTTAATGCGGCTTTATTAACTACTCCGGCGTGCAACTTCCCTAAAGTTCCCGCGCGGGGCGGCGCGCTTCCCCGGTGCCCCGCTCCGCTGCGCCGCTCCGCCCGCTCCCCGCCCCGCGCTGCTTCCGCTCCTCTTTTCTTGGCAACTTTTTTAGATTGACTGCTCAAGGTATTAAACTTCAGAGCGCATATTAACTCCCCGTAATTATTGGTTTCAGACTAACGTGCAATGTATGCATTTTTATCCAGGTTTTTTCCTGAGGAAAAATATTTTCCGGTCCAGAGGCGCCGCCGAAGCGATTAGTTGTGTTGACTCGGTAATTTTTCTCCCGCCCGAAGGCCGGGGCGTCTTAAATATCGAAAGAAGGAGAAAGAGGGCGAGGGCGAGAGCGAGGGCGAGGGCGAATGCGAGGCGGGATGGGAACGGGGTAGGTGGCCGACGGACGGGGTGCGGAAGCGGGAAGTGGCCGGGTGCGGGTGCGGGGATATGCGAGAGTGGAGAAGCCGCTGCCTGACAGCCCATTATGGGTAGACTCTAAAT
>BOPP01000115.1:3224486-3236424 GCA_017312745.1 Gryllus bimaculatus
CGTGGCGACCGCGTGCGGGGCGTGGCCGGACGGGGGTGGGCGGGGCGGAGGCGCGGCTAGCGCGGGGCGGGCCAAGCGGCGTCCGGCCGCGGCGTCGCACCGCCCCACACGCCCGCCGCCTAATGGCGCGATAGTTTTCCACTCCGACGCGGCTTCCCGGTTATTTATGCGGGCGAGATTGCGCTGCCCGCCCCCGCGCCTCGTGAAAAGTGGCGCGCCCAATCTCCACTGCGCCCCCGCCCCGCTTTCCGTTGGCCTCTCCCCCGCTCCAACTCCGCCCAGGCCCCCGACCCTTCCGCTCGGCCTGCCCACCCCGCCGTTCCCGCCCCCGCCCCTGCCCCTTGCGCCCGACGTGGCGCGATATGAGCCGGCATCGCCAGCTCCCCGCTGCCGCTGTGTCTTCCTCGCTAACGTGCCTGCCGTCGACTCATCGCGCGCTGTTTTGCAGAGCAGCACTGCCGAGCAACGAGTAAGTCAAGATTCCTCCTTGCCGTTGCCCTTGCTCAGAAATCGGCGTGCTTGGAGGCGCTGCCCAGACCCTCAATGTTTGCGATGAGTGTACAAGACTGATTCCTACCGACGTCGCCATACGGCGGCTAACCGCGCTCCCGCCCCGCTCCGCGCTTCGTTCTCCCGCCCGCCCCTTGCCCCCGCCCCCCGTTACTCGGCGGACCGCTCAGCTGCCCAGCGAACCGGCAGCTCCGCTCCGCGCGTGTGATTACACATTTCTGCTAAAACACTTGTTGCGCAACCGGAGGCGCGGCGGCGGCGCTCGGTTCGTGCGGACGAGGGACGAGCGCTGGCGGCGCATCGCGGCGGTCGGGGAGGGGACCGGCGAGGGTATGGAAAGCAGGCTCCGCCGACTGTTTATCCGGGAGCGTCTGAGAGATGTAATAGTCACCCGGTGTTATTCTGCAGATGGACGCTTCAGCAACACAAAACGGAGGAGCGGGCAAGCCGTGCCGACGGTGCGTTTTAGCATTGTATTCGGCTTCCAGAAAGTAATTTCCTTGGGGCGGGCGGCGATCTCCGGGTGCCCGGCGGGCGGGGGGGGGCGTGCGGGGCCGAACGCGGGTGGCGAGACGCAGTGTCTCCTGCGGGGCTTGCGAGCAAGGACAACGCATGCGGGAGCGGCGGAGGCCGGAGCCGGCGCAGGGGGTCGGGCGGGCGCGAACAAAAACCATCTCGCGCCGCTCAACTCCGGCCTCCGATACGGCTCAGCCCCGCGCTGGCGACACGCGAGAGTCGGCCGCGCCCCCAGCCGCCCCGCAGCGAGCCGCCCGAACAGCGACGCAGTTCAGCGTCCGCGCCGCATGCCAAGGCAGCATGGAGGCGCGAGGCGGTGCTACTGAGCGCGGCACGCGCGCAGCTCCGACAGACACGGTGAGATGGCGACGTCGGACGCGGAGGCGCGGCGCACGCGAGCGCGGCGGGCGCGGCGCGGTGGGGCGGGCCGAGGCCCCGGCGGGGACGATGGGCGGCCGAAGCAGCGAGTGGAGAGGAGCCGGCGCGACGCAGTCTGGCAAGTCAGAGGGCGCGCCTTGCTATGCCAGCCAGAATAAACACGTGGCTGTTTTCTTTGAGCTTCCTAAACTAACCACCAAACAACACGGAATCTAAACAGCCGACCAAGTCCCAAATTCAATTTGGTCCTGTTGGCGCGCAAAACAAGGAGAACAACACACAAGCTCTTGCATAAACAAAAAGAAAAATGTGATTAACATTTTTTCGGCTCCGCCGGAAACACAAAGACGACTGCGTGCCGGCGATCTGCCCCAGTGACGCGCAGGCGCTTCATTTGACCCTCTCCTCCGCCCACCCCCCCGCCCGTCGCGAGCTCCAGCTCGATCCCCGCCCGCCTCGCCAGCCCCGCTCTGGCCGCCCAGCCGCTGACTCGCCGTCACGAGCTAGCCTCACCGTTTCGCGCCCGTACACGCGCCAGGCAATTCACACCACATTAACATTCACGGTCCCTGCCGGGCAGCATCGTCGCGCCTAGTCCCAGACGCCTTGTCTACTGCGGTACACTCCACACGGGCGCTCATACATCTAAGGCCTTCGCGCCCGCGGCGGGTCGCCCCCGGGCGACCACCTGTCCGCGACTGGCAGCGCGCGAGTAAACGAGCAGGCGTAGAGACACCACTAGTTCCCGCTAAGCAAGAGGAGCACGCCACCTCTCCGTAGTGCCACGTCTCCGCGGTACACGAGAGCGGTACGTGCACGCGTCAATGCTGCGAAACGCCGTCACCGCGCGACATATGCGCGTCGCGCGGCCGATACTATTGGCATTGGCCACACGTTACCACCCCCAAACGCACAGGGGCGCACGTGACTCCTTCTAGATCCACGGATAACCCGCCGCCCTCCCGAAGTATGCCTTAGCCGTCTGCCGCTCCATTCCATGAGCTCTCCATCAGCCTCTTCCCGCAGTTTCGTCCAAGTTGGCCGGCGTGATGCAGGCGGCCACGCAGTCAGCGCCTGATTAGTCCGCCCGGCTAGCCGTCCGCCCAGCGCCGCCCCCGCCGTCTCCGTGCGCTGTCGCCCCCCGCGCTTTGCCGCAAGCCGTGCGTGGCTCCGCCACTGATTCGCCAAGCCAATGTTTGCCAGAGATATTAGACAAATATTATAGGAGAGCGAGCGGACTCTTCGGCGGAAGCGCTGACGGTCAAACTCTAATTCACATTCAAGGATTATACCTTAAAACAGTCTCTTTTTAATCCAACTGCCTATATGCCAGAACGCTCTCCCAGTGACCGGTCATCTCCAGACCTGGCATGTCACTCCATCTTTAACTTAACAGCCAAGAATGTCCCGCCCATGATAACATTAATAGCCATCAAGTAGACATCGACATTCTCTTTCTGGCTTCCCAATTCTAATGTATAGTACTTGCGTGCAAAGTTGATCTCATTTCCAAAAGTGCATTGACGTCCTCTTAATATTGTATCAGCATCCATATGTGACACACATTATGAAACTCTCGAAACTTAATATGACTTGGTAGAATAATCCCGCCGCGCTTAAAAAAGAAGAAGAAAAAGCGAGGTCCGCCGATGTTTGCAGCCCAACACCTCCCACCCAGTTTCAATTTATGTTCGGACGATAACAAACCTCATACAGAAAAATATCTCGATCCTGGCGATTATCTCTTTGCATTTTTTTATATCCAATGAAACCATCTGTCCTACCCGCCGAAACTCTCTTCAATTAAGTACCGGCGCAGAGAGCGCGCCGAGCTCGCGCTGCGCGTCTGACTGTGTCGCTATGTAGCTGCGGTGCGCATGAGCGGCGAGACGGCGACGCGCAAACGGCCGAACTTAGCGGTCGCAGGACTGGAATCCTAGCTCCCCCATGCCTATCTGCCTTACAGTCTACCCCTCCTCGGCACTATCTGACCCATCGTGACGGTGTCGTGGCCCAGAAAGAGGCTGATGCTACAGACACTCACATCCTCACTACCAGAGACCGCTGTTCCAACAATACGGCAGGCAATGGGCCGCAAGCGGGAGAGGTAAGTGCTATTGGAAAGGGGACAGGGCCCCGGTCCCCGCTAAGCCGTCCTAAACTAAAAATTTGCATGATCTGCTATGCGAAAGGCGCTGGGCACGGCAGCGGCGGCTGGTGGAGCGACGCGCGGTCGGCGGCGGAGGGACGGCAATTCGAGCCGACTCTGCGGGAGCAAACCGGAGGCGGACGCATGCGCGATCGTAATTGCGCCGTGGCGAAAGAGCGGTGCCCGGCGGCCCCTTCCTGGAATCGCCTCGCGCACGCAACTAGGCCTAGATGAGTCTCAACGTTGTACAAGACACGGGGGCACACATTAACGAAAACATGCGCAAGAAGTCCACGTTGACGACGGCGCCGCGACGGAGTTGACGCGGCCGGAGGCCGCCGCAACTGCTCCGCTAGTCCGCACGTTCTACAGCCCAGTACGCGACTTCGAGAAAGCTGGTCCGCCCGATACCCGTCGCAGCGTAACCGTCCAGGTCGCCGGCGCCCTTCTCGCGCTGAAATTCCATCCATGCCTCCAGACGGTCTGCCCGAATGCATCTATAGAACTAGAGGCCGTCGTCTCGGCGCTGTTCTTGAAGCTGTATTATTCCCTACGGCGCCCGCCGGCCACGCCTGCCCCGCGCCGTCACGCCCGCGCCTTGGGCGCGCATCCGCGGGCGTGGAAGCACGTGCGGCGGCAAGCGCGCGGGGCGTCGGCCGCGCATATGGGGCGGCTTCGCGCGCGGGCAGGGTGGTTTCGGAGTGGCGGCGTCGATCACGTCACGGGCTACCTCGCGGATTCCAAAGAGATGGGCTCCTTCGCAGCTCCTTGCTGCAGCCCTCACTGCCCTCGTGCAGTCATTTGGTCATGCCCCCTCTGCACGCTCCCCATGCCCCGCATCCACGCCCGCGCCCCACCCCATCTCCACACTCCCCATCATTCCAGGCGCGCTATGCTTGGTTCTCGCCAATGCTCTGATCAGTGGCTCTTGCATAGCTAAAATTCCTTACAGCCCCAGTGCTACTTGACTGCCCACGCCCCGTAAGACGGCAGGTCCCAGACCACACCAACACCTGCATCAGCCGCTTAATCACATTCAATCTCGATCTAACTTACCTACGTTAATTGCTCAATATACTAGCACGATAAAGAAGCTTACGACTACTAACATATCATCAGCCCCCATATGCCTAAATAATATAAATATATTCACTTCTTCCTACATTACATGCATTACGATGGGTTGCCGTAGATTGGCTATTTCCGCTATTTCTTTTTTGGCTGCCTTCGCTACATCCTGTAGCTAATTATGCACAGCCCAACTAGATCATATTTGAACGCTAACGCATAGCAGACTGATTTATTATGCCTTCAAGTTGGCATGCACCTTCAGCTTTCCAACCATTCCGAGGCACAATTGCTCGCATCATTCCGTAGTTCTTGAAGAAGCAAACGCGCTAACTTCATGCCCTTAATAGAAACACCGTTCGCATGCACCACGTTCACGCTGCGCCCATTATTTCTGACGTAGAAAAGGTTGTAAATGGTACTTTGCGCAATTCCTTACGTAGAAATTCAACTAAAATTAATGTCTTAATATCAGTTTTTTAAACTTGGTGGTTTAATATGGCAATATGCGGCAACGAAATATGTTTCGTGATTCAGGCCCCTGACCACGCTTCAATCTCTGCAAAGACAAATACCGGGACACTACTAAAGTAATCATGCCCTCTTACTGTAGTGCCCATCGCGCTTGGAGCACGTAATAACCATGGTCCTTCTTTAGTCGCGTTTGGCGCGAAGTCTAAGCTGATAAGTGCGGATACTCGCATGAGCAGCATTACGCCCTCACAAATGAGTGAATGCCAAAAAGTCATTACCACAAAGTTTCTCTTAAGACCTTCCCTCTTACAGCGTATTCACTCGTCATCGACCACTAGCTACGCACTCAAACCCTCCAGATATCATTCCCTGCTTCTAAGTCAGCTAGTCCGCTAATTTTAGTTGCCGAATATTTACACTTATATAGACACAGACCAACTCTGCGCACGCTATATATGGAAACAATTAGCTATTTATCATAATCTACATAATTGAATACTATCCCATATCATCTAACCATTCCTTAATTTCAATTATTATCTTCATCTGATACTCTACACTATACTCTCTGATCCTCAGTTAGCTTTATCACTCCTGTACCGCAACATTCGACGTCACACATATACACAGCACGTAATGCAAGGCCCTTTTACTTACATCGCAGTACAGTGTATGTGTTTCTTCGTGAAAATCTCCTACAAATGTTCCTTACCTATCCAGAATAAGGTTTGTACATATAATTGTAACATTTAATCCTAACCGACGCGTGGTATACGTTTTTTCACTTTACGCTAAAGCCGATACTCGTTACACCACTATCCAGCCTCACATCAGTCATCCTACAGTACATGCATGAACGGATTCATTTTCAAGAATAATGCAGACTTATATCTCGCACTCGTTACGAGAGGTACGAAGCCTTACGCCTCCTCTTGGACGCATCATACACCTCGTCTTCTAGGCCCAACCAGACTACATCACAGAATAAATACCATACATACTGTGAGAGAGTGGGAGAGAGTGCTGCAGAGAGTGATTATATCACATGTGGCTCTGGTTGAAATTCAGGAGTCAATCAAATTTTTATTGAATTATACTTGGATTAAAATTTCACCATAATTATGTAGAGATTTGAATTTGCAGAGAATACGCTATCATATTAAAATCTGTGACATTTTGCTACGCGTTCCAGAAAAGCAACCCCGAGTTGAAGATTTTCAGTTTTGAAAGAGAAACAGGGTGCCTGGAATATATGAACAAAATTTGATATTTGAAGGTGATGTGGAGAGAGGGGATGGGGAGTCGGAACCCGGCAGAGTCTCAATGGTGTGAGGCACGTCCCTCAGAGTTCAAGTTTTGAGAGGTGCCCCTAGGATCGTCGAGAGTTGTGACCGGTGGGAAATACCGGATCAAATCTTGTGGTTTTATGAATTGAAGGTGAGCCGTAATTCAGGTTTAATAGCGTTTTCAATGACTAGGTTCCTAATATATAAATGTGTATTGGTAAGGCAGCAGAATCTTTGCTCTGCCGATTATTGCAGCATAGGCTTCATATTTCCAACCCTCCAAATTTTTATTATTTCTATCCCATCTATCATTGCTTTTACACATCTATAACGCAAATCCTCGATAAGAAAGAATATAGCAATATTTTATAATTTATGGAGCAATTCGAAAGTTATTTTCACGTTCTTATACCCGAGTTTAAATTAGTCCTTACAGTGCAATAAATTGATAGTTGGGTACTATAAATTTTGAATTCTTCTCATCCTCCCTCTCTATCTGAGATAATCCTAAACAGTCTGCGTAATGAAGTACATTCGTCTCTATTCTGGTCATAGACGATTTGAAAGGGAATTACAAGTCGCATACCAATGGCTCAGGGTGAACCCCAATGAAGTGTTTAATTTAAATATTTGTTTATAATAATTTGTTAACCTATTCATCGGTTCAGGAATTATTACAGAACCTTTCTGAACTCTTCATGATTTTGACTTTTAAGCGCTAATGGATTTTACAAAAAAAATTGAAACTGTCGACATGCGTAATGGCTTTCTAGAAACTCCGAGTTTTCTTCTAACACGTAAACATGTTTTTTAGATTTGGTCGACGTAGATAACAGTTATCGAATTTGAAGAATAAGATTTTTTGCAAACTAAAATCTTCAAAAAGTGAATGTGTGTTTATGCCTTCTGTACTATCCTACAATCATTTCTGCAAGTTTTGTTTAAATATTCTCAGTTTCTTAAGTGCCAAAGACATAAACATCTTGAACAATTTTCTTGGGTAATTGCGAACCCTTCTGCGGGTTACACAATAATGTAAAGCAAAACAAAACTTAATAATATAAAATCTATGTAAAAGAAACAGAAACTTCGCAGTGTCTGAAACAAACCTTAAATTTCGATAATCGTAAAACTAATTGCAAATTCATTAAGTAATTATTCAATCCTAGTGTGGACAGTTCCTAACGCTTGGAATTTACCCACGAACAAAAACAAAATGAAGGAATTACTAACAACAAGCAATGACATGATTATCATAAAATGATGGTCATTGGTATAAAAAATATTTGAACACAGCACACAAAAGTATGTTCTATGACGCAGCGATGTATTCCTGGATTAGGTTATATCCTCATTCGGAAACTCACCCAACCCTGTCCCTGGAGAAGAAGTCAGGAGGCAATCCCGTAAGGAAATTCTCGATAGTAACCCGCGCCCGATCTCGGCATTCATGGAGAAGATTCACCGCTTACTTCCGGAATAAAACATTTCACTACACTACAGAACTCATACCCACAGCAGTGCCGTGCCCGAATCAAATCAATCAATCAAAAAGATTTCTTAAATTGAAGGCTCCAGTGAACAGTGCTACCGACATTTATGTGAAATTAGTGAGCGATATATAGAGAAAATATTTAAATATTATTCTTCAGTATAACTCTCGTGTTTATTTAAATCCACCTATGAACCTACTATGCAAGTCTGTGCTCAAAAAATTGAAGAGTGTACTTCAATATATGAGAAAGTCTTATGTGATAAACCCTCTCAACGTTCGCAGATTGAACTGCAAAGTGTGTGAGAGCTCCATTGCTCAACCTTCGAGCCCTTCAATTCTTTGGGAAAATTGATGGGAGAAAGTACAATACCAGCCTTAGAAGCACACGAAAGCCACAAACGCAATGCGTGAAAAGAACAATAACGAAACATCTCCCGTCGACGGACACCCGCGTGCAACTGTTGACGTTGACAGCGCGGCGATCGGGCGGACGTGCAGCACAGCGTCGCAAAGCGCGCGCAGAAGAGAAATCGCCTATTACCTTTAAAGGAGGCCCGTTAAAAGTGTCATAAGGCCCATGGTATTGCCCTTATCGCCAGCGGAGTCGGTAACTCTCGTCCGCTTAAGGTGGCGCCGGCTGCTTCCCACCCCCTCCACCACCCCCATCCTTCCACGCCGCGCCGAGTCGCGCTCTTGCCAGAAATTCCTTCGGCGCCATGCTCTTGAGCAAGGGGCCCCGAAAAACTGATTTGCCTTATCACAATCAATCTCGACTAATATAAGGACGCAACTGAACATCATCAGAATCCTAAATATAAAATATCACTTTCCACATTTACATCATTACGAGGTTGCTAGATTGGTATTTCGGCTATTTTTCTTTTTGGCGTTCCGCTACTCCTGAGCAATTATGAACAAAAGAAATAGAACGACGATACAGACGATATTATGCCTTCAAGTGGCTTGACCTTGCTTTCCACATTCCGATCACAATTCTGATCATTTCCGTGTTCTGAGAAGCAAACGCCTATATGCAAGAACACCGTATGCACGTTTCCACGGCCTGCCCCATATTCTACGTAGAAAGGTTTGTAAATGGTACTTTGCGCAATTCCTTACGTGAAATTCAACTAAAATTAATGTCTTAATATCAGGTTTTTAAACTGTGGTTAATATGCAATATGCGGCGAAAATGGTTTCGGATTTCAGGCCATAAGCAACTGCATTAAGTAATTCAGACGATCAGGCTGAATAACATGTTCCTTCTTTAGTCGCGTTGGGGGAAGTCTAACGAAATTGCGGATCTCGATGAGGCAGTCGCGTGAAATGCAAAAGAGCACAAGTTTTCTTTGTTTCCACTTCCATCTAGAAAGTACGCCAACCATCTGCTCTAAGTAGTTAGTGTATTTTGTGCGATATTACTATGAAAGAACTTGCAGTAATAAAGGAAAACAATTGTAACATATGAATTCCATTTCATTTCTCAATTTCAATTATTTTCTTTTTCGATTCCATCCTCTGATCTTTTACTTTACGTAAATCACGTCACACAAATCAAAAGAAACAGATTAATGAGCCCTTTTACTTACATCGAGTAGTATTGTTTAGGATCTCCACAAAGTTTCCTTACATCCGAAGTAGATTCTGAATATTAAACATTAGGTCCGAGAGGAAGGTTTTTCCTGCCTACAAAGACGGTTCAATTTTCAAGATATGCAAAGCCCTTCCCAATATTACTCATTACGATGGCGACTTCCATTATTTCGATATACTTATACAGGAAAGAAAATTGTAAGAATACATTTTAACATGTAAATCTGCAGAATGTATTCCATCAAATGTGAAATTTGTGTGAAATTTCAGGAGTCAATCAAATTTTATTGAATTAATACTTGGATTAAAATTTCACCATAATTATGTAGAGATTTGAATTTGCAGAGAATACTCTATCGATATTTAAAATCTGTGACATTTGCTACGCGTTCAGAAAAGCAACCCGAGTTTGAAGATTTTCAGTTTTTGAAGTGAGAAACAGGGGTGTGCTTTGACATATATGACAAATTTGATATTTGAAACAACCTGAGTGATTATATTAAAATGAGCATAATTTATTTGTAAGTCAGAATATCGGCATCTACAATAACACGCGGTATGCTGCGAAAAAAACAACAGAGGAAGAGAGGGACATTGCACTGCCCGACATTTTTAAGTAACACCAATATTACACAATCTAACAATATATAAGTAAGAAATTAATGAAATCCTTGAAATGAAATGAATATACATAAAATAGAAAACAATAAATTGTATATCTCGAACAGATGTTTTAGAAATGTATTGTCACTAGATCTCATTACACTACACAAGTATTCATTCCATTTTTTCTTTGATATATATCATTAAATCATTGTGCCTGTTTTAAAGAAGGTTCACCAAACATCAGCCCCGTCGGGTCATCATGAAGTCATCATGCTGTCGGAGTTGCGTCTGTGAAGACGGCATGAGGTGAGATGGAGGATCAGCTATCTTAGAATCATGGATGTAGTTGGGAATGTAATAGATAATTCTAGAGAAGTGGATATATCTAGAGAAGTTAGTATTTTCCCGTTCTGGACCAAAATACCGTTTCAAAGCTCCGTGACGTCGATCCTATAACTATTGTAAGGGCGACTGTCTAAACCATTTGATTAGCAATCACTAAAACACTACATACATAAAAAATATTGAATTTTATTTTAATAAACCTTCTGAAGAAAACATTGTCGTACATGGAAGCAATAAACGAACGACGGATTTTTATTCACGTAATGCACTAAATAACTCCGTAAAGCATGAGTTTTTTAATTATGGGAGTTGAAAATTGATTTTAACGAACCGCAAACTTCGATTTGTTTGTAGATTTTTATATGGTCGCTACTAGTAAGACAGTTTCTCATTTGTTACTTCTTTCGACAAAAGAAATTTTAACCCTGATCTACAGTGTGATAGGTCCGAAATGCATGCGAGTAAACAGAACGTTATTGTTGCTGCATAGGAGGCGTTGCGGCTAAGGCGTGCGTGCAATTGCGCGTTTCTCTGGCACGTTTAAAAACCAGTATTTCAATTATTACTCTTTGAATTCATATTCGGACTCACATTTCCCGATAAACACCAATAAATTTGCAATATTACTAATAAAAAGGAAATGTAAACACTTAAACTTTCATGGAACAAATACATTTACAATACAAATACGTAAGATCATTAGAAATATTTAATCATTAGATATTAATCATTAGAAATATTTAAAACTCACATTTCTCTTTTATAAATCCAAAAGAATTTATACTATAAATATATTTATTAGTGTGTTTAGCAATTAAGTTCTGAATATTCTTTTAGGTTCGGTAAAAATACCGTTATTGCTTCGAACCTTTTAAATGAAACTTTGAAAGAGATAGTGTAAATTCGATGCCATGATATTTCTTGCAAATACTTTGTCAACTGTGGTGGTTGGTACCTTGCAGTCACATGGGGATTGATTCTTTGCTTCTCCGTTCACTTCATGTCCATTGTGTCTGTGTGCAAGTATATGCAGGCAGACTCGTGTGGAAGCATTAGCCTATACGAGCACGCGAACGTGAACGAATGGCAATACATCGTCCTACCTAAATAGCAATAACATTTTTCTGTCTATCGGCATATTTATATCAAAATATTTTTTTGTCATATTGTAATCAATAAAAATATTTGTTTTCAGAAAGGATGTATAATATATCAAGTCCAGATTGAGAACGCTGACATAATTAATTCTTAAGGCATTCATAATGACTCTACAAGTGAATCGATACTTTAATCTGACAGGTTTCAAATCTGGCCAATTTTGCATTACGTATGTCCTGAGTATTGTATTTTATTTGAAGATTACAGACTTAGTTTTTGCACCTGATTTGATTTTTCTGTTTCACTTTGAATCCCTTTCAAAAAGAAAAAAAAATAAGAACGTTGTATAGGAATACAATATCCTCGCTGAATCGTGTCCCGCCTGCCGGTCGGGGCATGCGAGAGCGAGCGGGGGCGGGA
>BOPP01000115.1:3258927-3274028 GCA_017312745.1 Gryllus bimaculatus
CAGCGGAAGGAGCCCTCCGCCCCCGCCCACCCCCGCGAATGGCGCGCTCAGCGTTAGGGCATACACGCGCGCGCGGTGGAGAACAACGGAACAGCGACGGCTGGAGGGTGGCAACGTCTTCGCCTCGCTTCTCAGTGAATTCACGTTGCGAATTGCCAGATAAAAGGAGCCGCTCGAGGTTTGCCATTCTCGATTACACATCAAGCAGGGCACAAAGAGTTGCTTTAAATTACCGATTCGAACAAGAGATTCACCCAGCTCGTTCCTCAGAGCGTTTTCCACCGCCGAAAAATTGGACAAATAAGATGGCTCCGACTATACGTCTATTACTTAGGGAGGAGGGTTGACGTTCATGTACTGAGAAAGGCAGTTGCATTTTATCATTTTACACAAAATAGCGACTATTTCGCAAGGATTGTTAACGACGAGCATTGATACATTGTTAGGCAAACTAAAATAAAATACAAGCTACCTTAGGAATGTGTTGCTATCGCTGCCATGCGATCACGCCACTTGTTTCATTACTCACGACACAACCACACAACACGAGTTAACATTATTTCGAGAATAAATGAACGAGCAATTACGGTATAGTTAACAAATATTCCATTTAGTGATTTTTAACTGGTCCTGTCGAAACGGCTCATCTCTTTCTCTTCTTTCAGGCTCCTCGTGTGTTAGTGAGAAATTTCAGTCAAAACGAAACTAAAGTTTGAAGTTCTGATGTTTGTTTTCGTAGGGGTCTTGCAGTCTTTAACCTAAAACATCTTTAACGTTTTTACAATAACTGGCGAAAATACAACAAACCCACACCAGAAAAATGTATAATTTTGAATTATAGCAAAATGAATAAATTTGCGATAAAAAGAATGTTGAGTAATCGAATTATAATTAAAAGTTCGTATTACCACAGTGTACAAATAATCAAAGAAAATAAAATTATAATTGGAGTATTCTAAACGTTCGAAAAAATATGAGAATTAATCTCGTACGGTATATCCGAGAAAGTCGACAAAATTGCAAACATAAGATAAATATAATTCTTAAAGTTGGTCCCTAAACTCATGGCTTATTATGAATATTAATGTTATGTTCATTACTGAATAGATATATCAATGGAAAAATGACATCTAGAAACGTTTTTGTGTTTAAGGGCAAGAAAATCACTAGCAACTTCTTGTATAACATTACATGATCAATTACATTCAGGGTTATTATCATTTCATTACAAAATGAATGTCCATTCTTAGCTTCTATTCAAATACGTGTCAAAATCATTAAATAGTGCACAGTTTTTGATTTCCTAATATCGTTAGTATGCATCACAAGATACTTCTTATTTTTTCGAGATATAAAAACCATTTTTTATTCCACTAAAAATCCTGCACGTAAAAAGTAAGTAAGAATTCTATGACAAATAACCATTTATTTTCTAAATTATTAACACACTTTCAAGAAGAATACGTGTCAGACACCCAATGAAAATTTGGCCTAGCTTGTAACTCCGCGCTCCGCCGAACATATAAGAAAGATTCCAATTTCTTGCAGTTGAAATGCGATTTCTGAAATATTGGATAATGAATGTTAAAGACGCTCACTGACTTTCACTATCCCATAAAAGATATTATTTAACTGTTCATTGCATTTGCAATTAATATTTTGAGTTTAATTGTTGCGCATATTAACTTTTGGTTTACGCCTAAGCGATTTCACGCAAAAAATTATTTACTCTTTTCGATCTCGTAAAAAAGCCTGAATAAGTTAGAATACATTTTATTCTGGTTAATAAGATAAATACAGAAATATTTATTGATAAGAGCCACGCAATCTAGAGCAAATATTCTGCAAGAAATAAATAAAAAGATTAATTCGAATTGCTGCTTCAGTGAAAAAATGCCGAGTTTCAACTTAACATTAAAAAAATCATTTAAAAAGAAGTCTAGAAAGTGAAAACTGTGGTTAATATCATCATTTTATACGTGCACATCAAATGGTAATAAGTGAAGGCTCATTCATGAACTCACAAATGAAAGTGATATTTAAAAAAGAAGGACTTCTGTAAAACTAAATCACACGCCCCGAACGACAATAGAGTTATGCCATTCTATGACTAGTTTGCCAGATAACTCAGAAACATAATAAGAACTATCGAGGTTTAACTAATGTTATTCGCGGTTTTCTAGAAACTTATGTTTAAAGAATTGCAAGTGATATTAAGTCTTTACCGATAACATAAATGAATATGCAATAATAACAATAATAATATAATATATTATTATTATTATAATTTATGTTGTTATCGTTAATAAAATTAAAGATAGCGTGAAATAACTTTTTTATTTCAGAAATTTGATAATAAATTTTGGCATTGATATTGATAAAGGATAAATGATTTTAATAAAATACTTGACCCATGTAAAGAATGGGCGACTACAGTTAAAATTGTATATGAAATATATTGCTGTGGCGTAAGGAGACTACGCGCAAATCTGCTTTGTCGACAGCATATGGGTCCTCAATCCACACCAAATGGATCGCACATTACACAGAATTTGACGACATCACACCTACGCCATGAAAATCCAATTGATATAAAGGGGCGAGAAAAGTAAAATCCAAGCAATTACTATATACCAGAATAAGTTAATAAGAACTACTCTTAAAATGAATTCCCATCTCACACCACAAAAAGAAATGAGAACTTGAGCTGCTTAAATTTACCGATAATTCAAACTATCACTTCAACAAAATTCGAAAGAAACCAATAATTTTTACGCTGAATAATCTCCCTCGTCAAATAGGTCGTTGAGAGTTGTATAAGAAACGAGTAAAACGCGAAAGGGAAGGATATACTCGTAAACGTCTTGCACACTAGTGAAGGACCAATTTGAGAATTGCGTCTCCTCCATCTGGGCAGACGTCATAAAGCGAGAAGTCCTTGCGGCGGCCTTGTGGCTTAAAGGCTAGGCCGCACGGCGAGGAACGCGAGGAAAATTCTCGAAATTCACTTCACTTCTCACTCGACTGTTTGGGACCAATTGAAAAACAAGACATTCCTCATTCATCTGCTTTGTGTGTTTCATATGTGTGAGAAATAATGAGATAGTTCTAACCAGATATTGATAAACTGTCTCATTTATTTCCATAAGTTAGAATGACAGTAATTAAGACCTTGTTAGGGATTATGCACATAGATTTCTTGTAAAAAAAGATTTATCGTAAAATACATGTTGTAATTATAAAATGATATCGAGAAAAAAAGGAGATCAAATATTCAATATCAGTGAGAAACTAACCTAATTGTAGTATTTCCTAATCCTTTATAAACAGTATTCCCATCACTCCGTTCAGGAAAACCGAAAGTTATAATGAGGGCTTGAGGGGGATTTACCCCCCTCAATGTTAACTTAGCTAGATAATGCTTATTCGAAAAACACTCTTGTAAAGCTGTAATCCGGTTATGTTATAAATTTTGTAATAAAAGAAGAAAAATTAACCAACGGAAAAGGAAAAAGGCCTTATTACTTTATGCTCTCTTGTAAAGAAACGTTTTACTTTCATTTCACGCAAAATATAATTTGAATTCAAAAGCATCAAAATTTATAAAGTGATCCAAGAAGTATATCCATATAAATTTTAAATATTTTAAAATGCTACTTGTTTAATGAAGGGACTACCGAAATATAAAATATATTAGTAGGCCAAAAAGTCCTTTTCACAAAATGCAAGCTATATAACTATTTCTAGGAATAACACTGTCTTATGGATATTATCCTCCTAATGACCTCCCGTAATAGATTCATTATTGAATACTGCGCACCACATGAAACAACATACATGAAACAACGCATTCCCCGATAAAGTTACACAACTAATCTGATATCACTTTTTCTACATAGGGGCAATATAGTTCATGCAACCTTAGATGGCGGTCGTTCACAAAAACTATTAAAGCAAATGTAGCCAAGTAAAACTAACTTATTAATACTGAGAAAACAAAACTGCATGTTATTTGAGATGTGAAAGCTAGGCCGGCGACACTATTCAAAAAATTTAGCACGATATCAAACATAATATGCTAAAGAACTGAAAGTTAAAAGATATGCTGTTAGTCCCTAGATGGAAGTCACCAATTGTGTCATTCATTTATTAGGAAATTTTAGAAAATGATAGGGAGAGAACATTAGAATTTCAAAATTATGACAAACCTATGCTCTCCCCAACACTGAGCATCTGACTAGAATTAGAAGAATGAAGTTTTGAAGTGACTAGCAAAACGTCAAATATTAGTAGCGATACGTAGGCCAAAAATTAAATTCAGTCAAGTTGTCTCATTCAGTTACACCTCAAAAACCAAGATTATAGACCCAATCAGAATGTGGTATTGCAGTTTACTAACAAGGCAAAAAAATATCAAACGTTGAAGAAAATCATGTAAAATGTTTAGTGAAAATATTAGTAAGGAATTGGTTTGCAATTTGAAATTATGAACAGTAAAAAGGGGCTTCTGCCTACGTTTCTGTAGATGTAGAAATAAAAAACTTTAAAAATATGGGAGACGTACGTACTGTGGGAGTACCGCAATCTGCGCACGTTTTCGTGAGCTCTGGGATATCACCATTTTTGACAAGAATTAATAATAAAATAATCGCTTCCTTTAACAAAAGCTGTTTGCGTAGGCAATTAAACTACAGATTTTGGCTAATATCCCTTTTTGCGACCTATATGAAAGAATAGACTTCCTCCCGAGAACATGGAAAATGATTATTTCCGTGTTCAATAGGAAAAAATATATTCCCCAGTGAGGCCAAGAAAAAGTGCGCGGAGTGAAGCTTCATTTATGCTGCTTTTACACACATATTCTAATAATATTCAAGCATTTGGAAACTGCTCATAGAACGTAGAACGGGCAACATACACCTTTACTCTCCATTCTCAATCGGAAATGTAATTATAACCATAGTAATAACAATAACATAATAAAAATAAAAATAGTAAAACATAATAATCCATTGAACAAATACATACTTATTGGTATTACAATAATTTTTGTATTAATAATACGGAGAAAATATCTGTAGGGTCGCGCATATCTTGCAGGTCACAATCTAAGTTTGATCGGCGATTCGGGCGGGCATTACGTCACATTTCGCAGCATAAAAGTTGTTTCGTAAGATACGATATTTTGCGTAATACAACTTCCTATTGCACAGCTGGTTGATTGAACAAATGCTATCTATCTGAAGATGCAAAATTCAAACCCTAGAGCTTCAATAATAACCTAAATAACATTATCATTAAAATTCTATTCTTTTTATTATCATCTTAAATTATTCGAAAATTTGATGCTTGCACGCCTGTTGTCCGAACGCGAGATCCCTGAGTGTATTTTTTTCGGTGTTGACCCAGAATCTTGGCAGAGATTACGGAGTAATCTGACTTTTTAATGGAAGGCAAATGAGTACACAAAAGCGAGTAGATTCGGGGATGGGACTCAATATGCTGACCACATGGCCTCTCGAAAGGAAAAACCACAGGGTATTCATAACATTTCTGAAAAGAGGAATGCAGATACCCTAAAGTCTATTTATTTAATATCGAAAATAATAATCAAATGTATAAGTCATATGGGTAAAATATCCACAAGTTGAAACTGTAATTATTACACGACAATTTTCATTATTACTGTAACAATTTTTAATTTAAAAAACTGAGTCGCTGTTAATCATGATTTGTTAGGCACTCCTATGTAGGCAGCTAATCTCCCCATTATGGTACTCACAGTAGAGTCGGGTGCCCTTCCATTGCTTTGATGCCACATTCGCCACCACAGCCTCTTCCATCCTGAAGTTGTTTCCTAATTCACCGCAATGGTGATGATATGAGTGAATTGGCGGTTAAGGTTAAGGTGAGATACATGGGGAGATGATGACTGTTGAAAGCGTAGGCTTCCGCGGCCAGAGTCTATCGACTTGGCCGTCCGGGAGACGCCGCGTCCTAGGTACAGTTGCCACGTAGATAACCATCAAAACCCCAAGTAGGTAATGATGGCTTGTCATCACAACCTCATGAAACGCGACATACCTTGTCCGACATTCGAACTCCACGCCCTCTCCCGATAACACTTCTTTCGACGGCTATTATGTCTCTTGACACTACCGCCTTAGCGATCTCGGCTATCACTATCGTCAGTGCAACAATACGTGTGTCTGAAACATTTGGGAACGCGCTTATGGAGAAAATCAAAGGGCCCCTCCTCATAGCATAGTTTATTTGTTAGTATTTTTTCTCAATACTCAAAAGTATCAATATATCAAAATGTATCAAATACTCAAAATGTATTAAAAATGGAGAGTACGTAAGAAGATTATTATTTATATAAAATATTTTTATTTATAACTTGTAATTGTTGTAATAATGAAAATCGCTTATAAAAGGTATCTTTATATAAAATCATTCATGTACACAGTATATAACCGTTTATATTCATATTCACCACTTCTAGCAGACAATAAAAATTGGGGTCTGAAAAGACCCCAGGTATATTTTTCGATAGAAAAAAAGAGACGGTACAAGGGTTAAATAAGCTTTAGGCATAATCAAAAACCGTACATAAAACGGAACATACGTCATTTGCATGAAGGCCTTCGCAAAATGACGGCTGTGATTCACCTGCTAAACAACATCCTGGAGGGGCCCCGCGAATAGCGTCGTCCCGCGCCCTGCCTTTCTAAATGGGCCGCGGTCAGATGCGCCGGGAGGGGGCGGCGGGGAGGGCGGAGGGAGCGGGGCGACGAGGCGAGCAGGTGCTGCGCTGTAGCCCAAAGACTAAAAATAATTCGCTCCAGATCCGCCAAAGAGCCCAGGGCGTCTCGCCCAAGAGGCAACGCCCGCGGCGAAAGCGACAGCGGATTTGGATCCCAATTCATGCCTCACATGAAATTCATACGTCACGTGAAGCAAGCTGGACACACGAATAACCGTCCTCGAAGAGTTTGTGCACCGCGCAAAATCGTATTGAAACGAGGTTTGGAAAGCGAAGGCAACATTTTGACACGAAGGACGCTCCGCGTCGCACAACGAAAAAACGGTGTGTAAGGCCGCTATCTGATAACGCCTTGCCCCCAGTAACTGTGCCTTACCTTTTAAGAAAGCGGAGGCTGGATTTGGCGGGAGGATTTGGACGATAGAGATGGCAGCGGCGGCGGAGGTGGTAATGTTAACGGACGTGGCAGTGGCACTGGAGGAGGCAGTGGCGGCGGCGGTGGCAGTAGCGCTGGCGGCGATGGTGGCAGCGGCAGTTGGGGCAGTAGTGGTGGATATGTCGGAAGCGAAGCAGCGGGGCTGGAGGCAATGAGAGGGGTGGGATCGGGGCGGGGTGCGGGCGGTCGCGGGTGGAGCAGGGCGGGACGGGGTCCTCGCTCGCCCCCATTAGTGTTTTCGAAAGCGCGTTTGTTGATACACCGGCCGGCTAATGTTCTCAACGGGAAAGCTGTTACCAGCCAACCTCGCAAGCGTGTTTCTTGCCTTCGGCGCTATATAGGACGATTATACAGTGAAGTCTCCATTCCAATAGTCACGGCCCAACGAGGTTTATTCGCGTTATGAACACTATCTAGCATTAAAATATTCAAAGCACTCTCTTCGACAAAATCAGTTTTCAGTTCAAATTCAGTTTTATATTTTATTCCTAAAAAGTAAGTAAAATAAGTCTTGGCAGTACCAGAGCCGTTTGCTTATTTTCAAAGATTTTCACAGTTAAAAGTTTCACGATGAAAAGAAATGGTAAAATACGTTGATTTTTCAATGTCGGACGATATTTCCAAACCTAAGGTTACACACGAACTATACTTAAAGAGAATGTCAAAATCAATGCATTAGGACGTTCCTACGAAATTTTACGAAAGAAACATTTTGCTTGACATTTAATTAATACACCCATTGAAACACATTACATGACTTCACTTGCCTTACACGCCACGTATGTAATGAAAATATAGAGAAAAATATACTAAAAAACATCCAGAAAATCAGTCGTTCCATCCAGAATATCGGTTCAATATAACGAAAAAAAAATTGTAAAACGCGAGATTTGTTGACATGACCACTCTAATATTCTTTCCTCGTTAAAACCATTTCGGGAACATTCAAATACCCACTACATGCAAGTCATAATATGAAGCTTTGTTGATAGATTCACGGTATTAAGAAGGAGATTTGAGGAGAATTTTAGCAAAACTACTGACATCCAATTTAAGTACATTTCTTTGGGTATGAAGCGAAGAGTAACGGATTTGGAAGATTCTACTGCAACTGTAGTTTCTTAGTGTTAAAATGCGAAGCCCGTAGACCGGGTCCCGCTGGTGTTTCGGTACTATACCACCGATCGGTAAGGTATTCTCTGCCTGGATGGCAATTCTTAAGGCCGGCTCCATGCGAAGGTTCCTCAGATCAATTCCAGGCGAATGACATGGCAGTATCCTAACAAGCAGAAAACGGGCCATGCGGAATTCTTTCTTCCTCATTCCGTTCTCACTCCTATCGCGTGTCGGGCGATCGGGTGATTTCCCAGACCCATATGGCTGATCGCCCGCGACGTCGACTCGGCGGCGCTGCCGCTCGCGGGAGCGGAGCGCGGAGAGGAGCGGGGAGGCACTGAGGATGAAATGCACGTTGCGGCAGCCGGCAAACATCGGCGCGCGGAGAGGCGGGGGCGGTGAGGTATTCTCTGTTGCAGCGGGCGAAAGGGAAAGCGACACGACTTCGTGCGGCTGCCTGGGGCTCAGGCGAGGCGAGACGAGGCCAAGCCACGAAGACGCGGGATCCTGGACAGGGAGACAGCGCGGAACCAAACACTCCTCAGGGGCCGTGCTGCACATGAAGTGATCTACATCATTAATTTTCAAATTGCGCCCAGAAATTAAAAAAAAAGACTATGCAGCCTCCGGATCTTCAGAGGTGCCTATGGGTTCGTTATACACCCAGGAACTCTGGAAAAATAGAAAAACAGTGGAACAGTTACCCTTTCGACTGAAAATGCAAATATTTGACTATTCCAACTATTCTCATACTCAATGAGTCACTGCTTACAAGACATCTGGCGTCATGCAATAGCAAAGATCAAAGGAAGAGGTCGCCCGCCATTATATACTTTCTATTTACGTCTTGCGTGATGAAACAGCATTTTAAAAATATTTTTGATTTGTTTAGATGTACTACGACCAAAATTAACGAACATTATAACAGTATAAAAATTAATTTTTCGTTTTAACAAAGCATGCTGAAAATGGCGGCATTCAGAACAGGGAACGGAGTATCGGACAGAATTGAAGAGCATGGGCAAATAATCTTGGCCTCCGAGAGCAGATGAAGAAGGAATCGCAGGCTAAGAAGCGCTGCAAACGCCGTATTTCGGCCATCGGGCCGTGTTCTTCATATTGGCCTCGTTAACTAATCGGATTGCTGCGCGGGCGGTCAGCGTGGGGCTCGGCGGCGGCGAGGGGCCGGGGGGAGGGGGAGAGGGACTCCCTGGCGCGGGCGTCGCTGCACGCGCTTCTCAGACGCACGGGGCGGCGCGGGGCCAGATGGCGCGGGGCGGCGGCCGTCGCGGCTCCGGCGAGTTTGAGCGCAAACAGCGCCGCCCGCCCTCGAACCGGCGCTGTCCAAACACTCGCGGCCGCCGCCGGCCGCCGCCGCCGACCGCCACCACCGCCGCCGCCGCCGCCGCGCGTCCTTCCAGCCGCCTGAAGAATGCCCCGCTCAAGCGCGCTATTTCGGGCCTCCCGAGCCGGACACGGTAGCCGCCGCCCCGCGATCGTTAAGTCGGCTTGTGCCGGCCTCGGCCACCCCTGCCGCAGAGCGCCGCCCGCCGCGCCGCAAGGAGCCGTGTCTAGACAGGGTGACGGCGACTGGGACTCCTGCGCGCCAAGCGAGGGCGGGCGCCGATGGAGGACAGCGTCCGGGCTAGCGGGTGCAGGAAGCGGCGGCGGCGGCGCGGGACAGGGTGCTTGGAAACGTCTCCCCACCCGCCGCGCCGTTTCCGACCGCCCTGGACCTCCTGCGAGAGGCGAGCGGCATCTTCAGGGCGACGCGGCAGAAGCCGCCTACGCAACACGCAACGCCCCTCTTGCTCACGCTCTTGCACTTCCTGTGACATTGACACCTCGCGGGTTCAAGCAGAAATACTTTTCTTCAGGACGGTGTCAGACTTAGTTCGCAGGGGCAAACAATGTAAACGGCAGAGAATGTTTATAAAGTGATGAAGCCCTTAGTCACGCAAAAAGAGATGACGAGTTTTCTCTGACAGATTCCTTTGCGTCCCTCTCCATAACACTAGCAGTTTGAGTTATTGTTGTTATTGTTATTATTTCTATTATTTGCAACAATAATGCAGTATAATGTCTTCGAATTGAAGTCTCTCCAGCATGTGAGATGGTAGGCAAAAATACAGGCGTGACAATCCATCAATTTGCACGTATACATATCACCACGCGTGATATGATATTATTTTCTCTGGTTTGACAATATGAGTCCTCAGTGATTCATCAAATATATTTTCGACTGAGAACATCAGAAAAAAGATGTATACGAAAGGAGTTTGTGATAGAGCCTTTGAGGTATGTAATGTGTGTCATGTGCGGGCAGTACTGTAGCTTGCGGCTTGCCTTAAGTAGTCACACCGCTCCGCCCCCCTCCGCCTCGTTCCTCTCCTCTCCGTCCCGCTCGACTCAGCCCCGCTGCGCTCCACCCTGCTCCGCTCTGCTCCGCTCTGCCCGACTCCGTTCCGTCCTGCTTCACCCTGCTCCACCCGTCCCGCTCCGCTCCACTCCACTCTCGCCACCGCTCTCCCCACCGACCCTTCCCCGCTTGCGCCAGCACCGAACACGTTGCTCGGAACGCGGCGCTTGTACTCGTGTCGAAAGATGTTTTCTTGGGAGTAATACTAACTTGCTGCGTCTCGTATGGTTTTCTGAGAAGGCATACAGGAGGTGCTCATCACTCAGTTTTCAGGTGTCTTTTCCAGAATGTCCGGCATCTGGGGGCGTGGCGGGTATGGCGGAGGGTGGAGGACCGAGGCGGGTCTCCGCGCTTGTCTGTGTGCGCACGTGATCGCTCTCCAGGTGCCGCGGGGATTATTGATGAAGCAGAGAACACGTGCATTTCTGGAGAACTTGTCCGACAGCGTGTTCCGGGGAATGTGAAAGTAGGAGGATGTTTGAGAAATGGCTGCGAATGAACTTCAAACTTCAGGAGAATTGTGCTCCAGGGACGAGTCCCGGCAGTAACAGGTTGAGGGGGACAGCCCCCCTGAGGCTAAGGTGTTCAAAATGCCCAAGAACACAGACATCCTGCTAGAAGGAATTCTGCCTTGTGGGCTCTTTAGTAGTGATATGATTAATATGAAAACTGATTGGAAACAATGGAAACATCGTTATTATAAAAACGATAATAATGGATAAAACAAAGTTTTATTATGTTAATAAGAATCAGTGTTGGAACTTAGTGCTACACATTGTAATCCGAGGGACACGTTTTTCTTTTCGTTCTGGAGAGTGAAAATAACAGACAAAGCATCGGAATACCGAGGGAAATACTAATAACGACTAAATAAATCGAATTTTTGTTGACTCAGTTTACGAGAAAACTTATTAGTCTATAATGCCACTATAATACTTATATATACAGATTGAGTCATTTCAGATGGTATTCTCCTTGATTTCATGAACAAATGTTTCCTGACATTTTGCTGAGAAACCATTCACTTCAGTACAGCAGTTTCTTGACGATTTGTCTTCTTCTACAACGACCACAAGGTTTTTCCGCATGGGGAGTGAAACGGCCGAGTCATTCCCATTTTATATTTTTGATATTGATACCTGCGTCAACCACTGAGATCATTAGTTCCGTAAATGTAGTGGATGTCATATCCTGAAACACAACGGTGTTTCTCCCTCACTGATGATGTGGGCGCTAAAATTCTCCTGCAGACAGTGGCTGAATTCGATCTAGCTAAGTAGCTGGTGTCAAAAAACTATCAGTGTTCGAAGCAGAACATTAGAATCTCCCGGTCAATAACGAGTTTATACGCAGTGAACGGGGTATTAAATAAAAACTGAACTTGCGAAAGTGAAAGGTCTAGATAACAATTAATATTTCTACTATAGTACTACAAAATATATATTATTTTCTACTTTACGGAAATTGATAACACAACAAAATATTGTATAGAAGAAGATACAGATTGATGCCTAATTTCTTTAAATTGTCACCATATTCTCATATGATATATACTATAGTAAACAGAACGTGAAACGCAATTTATATTTATCATTCACGATTCCTTTTGCCATACAACACTCGACGGTGATATCTAAGTTATCGAAAGAAGATAATCTTAATGCGAATATAATTGAACAAGACATGTACACTTAGTATCTTCACATTAATCTTCTTTCTGTTCATTATAAATTGAACTTGTACTGAATTTAATATCAAAACAGTAAACGCATTATTGTGACATTGAGCGAAGATAAATCTACAAAGCAACTAACTGCTTTCAAAATAACAGAACAATAAAAGACAACATAATACAGGCAAGTAAGCATTTTAATTTTTATTTTATTTACTCTATATACAGAAAGTCGCTTAATGCTGTAGAATACGTGCTGATCTTTTGATGGAAAAACGTTTTGTGGTCGCAGAACACAGTACAAATGTTACAGAATCGAAACAACAGGTCGCACAACGAAGTTACAATCTGCTCTTCCACGTGAGTCAAATTGCTACAATGTACTTTTAAATAGAAGTAAACAATTCGTAACCTAAGTATTTTATGTAACAGCATTTATTCTAAACATTCCAATATAAAGATATCACTCATTGTGTTCATAAGTGATGCCACTAAATCCACACTGACTCAAAAATACGAGTATCAGAAAAGTATTGAGGATATTGTGCATTGACACTGAAGTTTGTACTTAGTTGCATGGTGACCTTTCCAGATGCTTGGGCTGCTCGAGAGAGCGTTCCCGCCCGCTCCGCCCCCGCCCCGCCCCGCTCCTGCTGCCAACGGTCTCGTCTCGCAAGCAGACAGGGCGCTTCTTTTCGCCTGCTCCAAAGAAGTTACATCACCGAGGCAAGAAGGTGTCTGTTCCGCAATGAAGAAAACGAGGATTCCTTGAGCGGAGAAAATCTCCACGACGCTTTTGGACGCAACGTTGTTAGTTCTCTGGAGACATGCAAAGGACACCAGTCACGCTCGTGTGATCGTCCAACAGCCCAGAAAAATACCAGGTCGGCAACAGTATCTGGGACATCATTTGCAGTAACTCTGTTGTTACTGCAAAACAGTGCCAAGCTGGTACTTATCTCTTCAGTGGGACGGCAGCTTAAACGTGACCGGTGTCCTATGCATGTCTCTCGAAAACTAACAACTTCCATATGGACTGTACCTGGACCGGACTCGGAGACCACATGAAACGCGCGTTCCAGATCGACCATGGTGACGTAGAGTAGGAAAGTACGGGATTCTCGCACGAGCTCTGAACGTTAGGAATATTGTATACTCTCTTACAAATTTATCCCTGAAAGTTCAGAAACAAATATAGATAACAGAAATTAACCCGAATTGGTTCTAGAAATGGAAGAAAAGATAATATCTTATTTATAAATACGAGTATTAAGGCAGGCTTTTAAGTAGTGACAAAGTGGCTGTAGAACCCATTTGATTTGATAGGATTTATTATCGTCAAAATAGAGTAAGAAATGTATGTGAAATATAGGGGAGAGGTATAAATCAGCACACGCATATGATAGCACATTAAATAAGTTTCCACGGAATTAATATCCGCGATTACCAGATAGATCAAAATTGACTGATTTTCACTATTGATACTCAAAACAAAGTTAAGACTGCTACTTTCTTTCTTGCCTTTATATTATAAAACATAATTTAATACTTTGACGCGTGGCAATTACGAATAGAACTCGAGGATCAATCTTGGCAATGCATCCTATATACTGATACACAGAAACAATACTTTGTATTGTTCGAAAACTAATTTTACGGGATACCAAAAAATAATCAATTCTTTCGCAACAGTTTATTACATATTTATATTATTGTGCATTTACGTTTTTAAATGCAAAAGACTGTTTTAATCAAATAAAACCTTATTTAGTTTACTTATTTGAGAATGCGCAATGTGTTGGTGTGCGCTAACACCTTTTTGTACAGAGTCGTGTGCTCGTAAGTCTGAAACTCGGTCAGAGCAAGGTATCAACAACCGTGGCCATCTTCGTGTGTCGTTTCTTGATGGAATGTTAGCGATGTATCGGAGAACTGATCGGATGCAATGCACAAATTTGAAAAGTGATTTTGCAGATGCCTTGGTGCGGGTTGGAGTGCTTTCCTGCGTGTCCCAAGGGGATCAACACTTTCGGAGGTATTTTTGGGATTACTTTTTTAGCTGCGCATATAAAACATGATAGAGTAATTCACTGGCAGGCACTGTCAAAGGACTCCTTATGACCTCACGTGGCACATTTTGGCCTCAGATTTGCCTGTTTGAAAACGAGCGATGAAGCGGTTACTCGTGCAATAATCGGAACAACTCTTTTAGTAGAACACCGGTTATTATACCTGATGACCACAAATGGATGAAACAGTGATATAATGGATAAGGATGATTTGATAAGAATGATAAAGGAGCTACGGCGGAATGACAGATGGAAAACGAGAGGATCCCAAGACAACCTGCAACAAACGCGCGCTGTGAACCACCAATTCCACACGGCACAGCCAAGATTTGAACCCTGGGGGAGGAAAGCTCTTGCCGCCGTCGCTTCTCTACGAGGATCCGCACACATCCGCAGCATCCAACACGAAGCAACTGACGCCTAACGATTGAGTTGTATTCCTCAGTAAATTGATGGGAAACGGTACCCTTCTGTCGCTTTTTACGGCGCCAGCACCTGTTGCCGTGGCACACGGGTGGTGCGCCCGTGTGTGAGGCCGCGTTTGCAGCTGCGGATTTTGGCGCGGCGAGCGGGAGCGGGAGCGGCGCGCGGGCCAGTCATCGGCCTGGCGGAGCCACGCGCGC
>BOPP01000115.1:3298334-3308373 GCA_017312745.1 Gryllus bimaculatus
GCCAGGACGCGTCGTCAGCAAAAACACATGCCTCGACTGCAGGGGAGCTGTCCAGCGGGCGGAATATACGTCGACAGAGCTTCCATCCGATACCGTTTCTTATTTCAATATTAGCAACGCGTAGTTTTAAATTAACGATAATATTACGTGCAAATTTAAAATATGATAGTTTTAAAATGTTTTGTAAATGTATTGACGGAAGTCATCGGCACATTTAGTATCATCACGATCTAGAGGAGGCTTGAATCTATTCAACGAAGTCTGAACTAGTAGGCCATCTATTACGAGGCAGAGGTGGCAGGCAAGGGGGGGGGCGGTGTGAGCATTGCCGGAGCCGGAAGGCGAAGAGACTGCGTTGGCGGGGAGTGACGCGGGAACCTGCGCACGGGCGGTGGCCGATTGACAATAGCAATTTGAAGAAATAACGGAACGCTATAACAGGTTGGTTGGGTAGAGGAGATACAAAGTGTAGGGATAGGAGAATCGCGTATTAGCGTCTTTTTATAACGTCGAGGGGTTGGTTGGATGGAAGGCTGGTGAAATATCAGAGTTAGCTAGTGGCGTTGGGATTGCCGAGATGCGAGACGGCTGCTTGGCGGGTTTGCAGGTTGGCTGTGCCGAGCGGTAGCGTACTGTCGGGACTTGCGGTACGGCGAGAGGCCTGGGTGGGACGGGGAGTGGGAGTGGGGGGGGGGGTAAGCGGCGGAGGGGCGAGTGGGCGCGTGGGGAGCACGATATCAAGGAGCGATGGGCGATGGCGCGCCGCGCGGCCCTCCGCCGTTTTTGCGCCATTTGTAAGCGTTCTAATCGGGGTTTTGGCCGCGCGCCTCCCGCGGGGTCGCTGATACCGCTGATCCGCCCGCGTCAGGGCGACGCGAGGGGCAGGCCAGAGCCCTCTTCCTGCCCCCAACGTGCCCGCCTGCCCACGGCACTGGACGCCGTGCACGGTGCTCGTCACATTCCATATTCATCACATACCTACGACTTCTGTGAAGGTCACAACTCGTGAAAACAAATTATAAGAGATAACTTTTCTTTCCATCCTAAGATTATTTGACCTAACGCAAAGAAAACGACATCTCGACTTCTTTTACCAATGATCTCAAATTTTTTTCTTAGAATCAAGAATCAGACCGCTCAACGCATCTGCAGTGAGTCATTATTTTCATGAAATTTATAATCGGTTCGTAAATAAACGGGAGTCAATTACTCAGCAACAAGATATAATTTAACTTTTTTTATTATACACAAATGTAGGGAATGTGTAGGTGAATGTAGTAGTATATTTATCACATTTGAGAAACAAATTAACTTGGCAACATACTTACGAGTATCAGGGATACATTTCCAAGCCTTTATTCAAGTTTTATCTTTCCAGAATCTCTTAGTAAATATCAATTCAAGTAATCGCAAGAGTAAACATTTGTCTATATATTACATGATAGATGCGTAGAACGTATTCAAAATATATTTTTATTTATCTCGGAAAAAATAATGACCTCCAGATCCCTTTCAACTGTTATTTGATTATATTCTTACATACGAAAAATAGTTGTTATATGCGTTACGCGATGTACACACAATATCCTTTACGTAAATCAAGAAAATATTCATACGTAACAGCTCAAATTCATCTGTGGTCAATGATATTTATTAGGTCATATGTCAACAAAACTGAGGTAAAAACATATTTTCTCAGCTGTCGTAGAGGTGCTGACATAATACATTAACCTGGGGGTAAATAATCCCCGTGTTCTCTGCTATGATGTAATATGAGCCACTGCTTATTTACTTTTTCTTCAGGGTTTTGGTGCTTGGGATAAATGAAAAAATGACAACTGAAAATATATGATATAAAATTATAAATAAAATAATCAGTAAGGCGTTTTATTGTTGTCTTTAGTATAACGTACAGATGATCAAAGGTGTCTTGTAGATTTAGTTTATATCTACTGAAAAATAACATTGTGAGTTTTATCGAAAAATATTTGCTGTAACTTATTCAATTCGTATATTTCTATATATAGCATTGATGTTCAAATATTTATTTTTGAAATCATTTAAGTCATTAGTAGTGTTTTGTATCATTATTCGCTAAAATAGAATCTGCAGTACGTGTTTAAGCTTTGATTCAACAGCCGCTTCCCACGGTTCCCAAGATCTCGCGTGCATTGGAAAATAATCCAAACAGTCTTGAGCATTCGCCTTCCGATTCCAGTCAGTGTCTGCGCAAACGGCCTTCACTGTTTGTACTAAGCGTGTGCTCTATGCAAGCAATGCACTTGCTTTGCCAATGCGTATCCCCGAGTGGCGCAACGCGCCAGTGCACCAAGGTTCTGGACGTCGGGTCGCGTCGGAAGCGTTTACCCTTTGCCGGCGCACAGCCCCGTTTCGCCCCGCTCCCCGCTCCGCCCGCTCCATCCTGGCTGCTGGGACCCCGCCGGGGACCGTTGCAGCGTCCAGCCTCCCAAAACAAACAGCTGGCGCCTGGACTAGTTGATTTAAGAATGTTACGATAATTTTGACGAGGCTCTCACTAGCGCCATGGCAACGCGTTTGCTTTCTGAGCCCCTAGTCCCAGGCTCAATTTGCGATGTGCACGAGCGTTTTCGGAGCAGGCTCCAGAAGTTTGGGAGCTGTAACAAATTTATAGCACCGAAATTCGGTAACGAAAGTCGTGATACGGGACTCGCTATGCAGATCGATCACATGAAATAGCAAAAAGCAATGCTTGTTCGAAAACCTTAATACCATGATACTTAGAATCGGATAGTCGCAAGCAAAAATTATGAGTCCTTCGGAATCGTCCTCCATGAGAGAATTGAGAAAATCTCCAAGAATGGTTCGGGATTCCATTTCTTTAATGTTAGATCGCCATCATCGCCTTCCACACGCATGCACTATACAGGTCCTGAGAGGATGCCCTCGTACTCTGTCGCATTCCGGGCTCGATATTCCAACTCTTTCCCAGAACGCCCACCTACGTAACGAATGCGCACGAGACAGCAAAATCTCTTCGGGGAACGAAATGTTTCAACACCACTTAAATAGTGGATGTTTTTATAATAATTAAAGATGTTGTCATTGCCAACAATGTTTTTTAATTCAAAAGCAGCTTTCGATGGCTTAGCCATCATCATCAGTTGTCTGATACAAGAAGAAAAACACAAAAACAAACAACATTAAACGTGAATTAACAACAAGATTATGATAAAGGTTACAATAATTTACAAATTTTTTGGAAAATATATTTGACAACGGGAGAAAGAAAAAGTGGGGGGGTTAGGCCATTAATACTAAAGAAAAGCGAATGAAAATAGAAATAGGACACGTAAAAATTATTTTTATACAGAAAACATAGAAATGTAAGTTGATTTTTTTTGCGTAAGCACTCGGATACGAACCATGGATGTTTTTATGTTGTGATTGTGATATCGGAAGCAATAGCAAGGCACGTATCTTGTTGTATTATGCGCGTCCTCTTTTATTAACTCGCGAATATTGAGGAGAACGTAAAATCGTAAAACAGCCGAACGGATAAAGAACGAATCAATCGATCAATCTTTTTAGTATAACACTTTTCGACAGACTCGCCAACGATATCCAGGAGTTCAATTCCTCGCGTTTTGCATAAAGCCTACTAAATGAGGATGAGTTAGGGCACGGTGCGTGGGTTGAGGTGGCCGGGCAGGCTGCGATGCGCGCGGGGCGGCGACGGCGCGAGGCCGCGGGAAGCAGGCGAATTCACGATTCATCGACACGCGGGAAGCAGCGTATTGCGCGCGACGTGAGGGCGAAGGAGTCGTATCTCAGCCCCAGGAGCGCGCCAGGAGCTCGAGTGGGGCGCTGGGGCGGCGCGAAGACGACGGCGGCGAGTTCAATCGTCTCCTATCGATTCGCGCTCTGCCGCAGGCGCGAGCGCAAGTTTGCCCCCTCGACGGGGCATCGCCCTCCCGCACCAAGTCCCCCTTCCGGCCCCGCCCCGCCCCGCCTGCACCCCGGGCAGTCGTCGACAGAGAGCGCTGCTCTTGGCGCTCCTTGTTCTATTTGTCTTGTGCGAGGGCCGGCGAAGTTGGCAACCCAATCTCACCGCATTCAGCGCGCGATGGCCTCCTGAAGGGAGCCGCAGCGCGAGGCAAGGGGGCGCCGGGCGGGGCGGGGCGAGACGGGGCAGGGCGGGACTGGACGGGACTGACGGGACGGGACGGGACGGACGGGCTGCGGGGCGGACGGGGCGGGACGGGGCGGACGCGGGGGCGATGGGGCGTACGGGGCGGGCGGGCTGGGTGGGGCGGAGCGGGGGACGAGAGCGGGGCGAGCGGGGCGAGGCCGAATAGCGGAAGGGTCGGCGCTGTAAATCCCACCAGTCGCTTTTCCCGGCGCGCTGGTGCCCGCTGGCTGCGCGCCGCGGGAGGCAGGAGCGGAGCGGGGTGGTGCGGGGCGGCGAGGGGCGGGGCGCGACGCCCCAAGACGGCTGGAGGTCACCGAGGAGATGTCCGCAAGAGTGTGGCGGAAGGCAGGAGAAACCCGAGAAAACGAAGCCCCGACGCATTAACATGAATTACTGTGCCATCCTCTTTGTCGAAGAATTGATAACGATTAGATGTTGATTGAATTGTGCTGCCTATGCGTGGATATGTTAGAGTGAAGGCTGGGCGAAACGAGGGAACTTTGATAAATCTTCTCGTCACTTGTCAAACTTGGAGTTTCACCAACATTCACGAGGGCGTCAAGAATCTCGCGATATCACGAAGACAAAAGTCGCACTCAGAAAATCTGTTGATTGTGATGTGTTGGAAAGGTTGAAATTTCTTGTGCTGGCTGAGAATGCCTGGAAGGTTACAAACTGCTTGCCATAAATACTTGATACGTCTGTAGCAATTAATACCCAACGTCATCATAACAAGGTTGATTCTTATCCAGCATTCTACATAATATTGAACTACCGGCTCCTCACAGATGAACCTCAATTCCTTTTCTATAACTATGCCAAGATGTCTGAAGACTTCGGGTTCGGTATAACTAGGCTTAATGCATAGTGCCCGCAGCTGCCTTTGAATCACCTTGGCCACCACAAGTTTTTATTCATCGAATAATTTAACAATTGAATGTTCGAAATTATTGTCTAATCTGGAACTGTGGTTAGCCTATTAACATGATCAGTTTGTTCTATTTTCATTGTTGTGAATAGCCGCGAAATATGCATTGAGTATAGAATGTTCCTTACGGAACATGTTTCAACTTACCTCAATGGTTATGAGTTATGCTTGGATGAGCAAACATAAGGAGGGGATCAACTCATAACAGTTGTAAACGTCTTAATGCGATACGGATTGTACCAATAGATAGCCCTGTTAGGGCAAAACCCATTCGAGAGTACTCTTCACTGTCAATGCCATTGAAAAGAACTTCAACTAATAAAAGATCAATCCACAAGCTCCGGTGTGGTACTCCACACAATCGTTTCTGCCGCTAAAATTACTACCATTAAAAATAACAATTAAGTTTGTTAATTTAGTAAAATGGTCACAATTTTAAGCTTATTGCGTTCAATAACGAGAAAGGAAGGTGGCATTAGATAATACATAAAACCCCTTTTTTTTCATCCAATTAGTAATTAATACATTATACTACTCTACATCCTGTTAGAAGGAAATAAACCGGAACGAATATTACTTTGTACTGGAGCAAAGACCATTTCAGTGAGCCAACGCTCATAGTGGTAAATTGAGCAGGGGCGATACTGTGACAATGCCTGCTAGCATTCTGAGATGCTCGCCGACGCCGCCTAGCGGCAGCAAGCGTCGCCCAGGCAGCAGCCACCGCCGGCATAAACACCTGAGGCGTTGCGCATTTGCAGCGGGCAGGCGGCGGGGCGGCGCGGGCGGCGCGGGGCGGCGCGGGGCGCGCGGGGGGCGCGGCGCGCGGGGCGCGCGGGGCCGGCGCGGGGGCGGCGCGGGCCGCGGCGGGGCGCGCGGGCGGCCGGGCGGCGCGCGGGGCGCGGGGCGGCGCGGGGCGGCGCGGCGGCGGCGGGGGGCGCGCTCCGCGGGCTTAAAGCGACTTTTGTTAGATGACATTCCGAACTCATTACTTATTCCGGCGCGAGAGACGGCCAGCGCGCGAAAGCGATGCCGGGGCAGGTGGCGGCCGGCGGGTGGTATCGCCGCGGGGCGGCCTTCCCTAATTCCTCAAAGGCCCTGCGGTCGATTGGAAGGCCGGCCTTAAAAGGGCCTCTCGTTCCGGCTCCCCTCCCTCGCCTCCGCCCCTGGCCACGGCCCCCCGCCCGAGACGATCAGGGAAGTCCGCGAGGACGGCGCCGCCGACAGCGGGGATCGCAATTGATTCAGCCGGCGACAGATCCGCGGAGGGGACGCCTCAATTGTGGGCCGCGCGGAGCAGCCTGTTGTATCGCGGCGGCCGGGGCGACACTCGGGGATTTCCTCGTGATAGACGGCGCGCGGCGCTCCTCTAGGGGACTGCTAACCTATTGAACACCGAGGATATCTCGGCGCTCCAATTAGAACGAGTAGGAGGTCGGGCTTTCGCCCAACGAATGCTTCAACGATCCACTTCCAGCCTATCGTTGGTGTCTTTCAAAATGTCGCGAGACCTGCAGGCGATTAAATTATTTCTTCGCAGCTGAAATGGTCTCGGAAAAATTGGATTGCTATTTGGACTCTCTGCATCTTTCGTATTCACCGATGTGTTAAAGTAGAACGTTGTTTCATTAATGCCAAATTGACCAAAGGAGTTTCGGGGTCGGTACAAAACATATCGTGTTAACAATATGAAGATAAATATATTCTACACTGCGAAATTATTTTGCACAAATTCTCCTGCCACTCCAAAAAATCTTCCTGAACTCATGACAATTCATTAATAATTTTTAATTTTCGAGATAATGAGCATTTTAGAATTAACTTATTTATAAGATGAAGGTTTCGTCCATTGGTACCCCCGGGATGATTTCTATAAATACCCAAATATTTGACTTAAACCTACTCTAAAAGTAAATGAAAGTAGGGTAGTAAAAACAGCTTCCTCTCAATATTTTATACCTCAGTGCATTGTTGACAATTGGTAAACACGCGTTGGGCATTTTAATTCATTAATGTTGGCTATCTTAATCAAAAAATATTCTCAAGTTACAGATTATGAACATGAAGATGCGGTTATCACAAAACCTTGTACATGTAATTTAATAAATCTCTTATGATTTTAATAAATGTAATGTGAAAATTGTCCTTTTTATTTATACCTGATTGTCTATAATACTCTAATGAAATTTGCATCTTATATTACTCGTAATTCATTGATTATACGGCTTGAATCTAAAATTCATCCTTCGCATCCTACTGTTTTAAACTCTTCGGAATATAAAGCGATTACTTAAAGCGTTTGGGGGTTAAGTCTTTGGTCGTAATCCTGAAAAAAAAAATTCTTTCTGAAAATCGGAGGGGCAAGGCGGATGGGCAAGGCAGAGTGGAGGAAGGCGGAGTGGGAATGGAGGATCGGTGGAAGGTGATGGAGCAAGGCAGAGCGGAAAAAGGAGTGGGCAAGGCGGAGAGATGAAGGCGGTGCGGGATATGGGCAATGAACATCTGAGGCCTAGTGAAGCAGGGGGAGAAGAGAATATAGGCGGGGCAGGTCGCACGGACTGGGTGCATCGGAGCGAGGGAGGTGAGCTGGAGGATCTCGCAGGTGCCAGCAGCACAGTAGAGACCTACAATATTTGCCTATAGGGCGCGGATTCAGGACTCAGGGTTCAAGACTCAAGAATCAAGACTCAAGGATCAAGATTCAGGATTTCCGATTCCGAGTGGCAAATTCAATTATGCAACGTTTCCTTGAACTGAAAATGTTCATTAGGGAAGGGAAATGTATTGAGCAATGTGATGCTAAGTGTTGTGATATTTCAACTCAATGACGATACACTTATGCTGAGGGAGGACAGGGGCAGAGGCGCGCGCGCGTACTCACGGCTGGGCGCGCGGGGCCGGCGCGCAGGGCTGCCTGCCAGGGCGCGGCGTGCGGCGGGAAGTGGCTCTTGGCCCAGGAACCTCCGTCGAACGGGCTGTCACCCAGATGGCCCTGTAACACACACGCACATCTGCATTTTAACTTCCGCTTCTTGTTCGGTACACTAACATCATTTGCACATTTATTCAAATGGATCATAGCTTTGCGGGATAAAGAAATAGTTGACTCTAAGATGATGTGTATCAAGAGTACCAATGAGCATAAAAGTCGACAAAGAGAAACATTGAGAAAACAGCAGGAACCAGCGGAAGCAAATAGTAGAATATTATACTTAAATCCTGACAACTCTCTATTGTAATATCAACATATACCTAACAATAGCAACAGCAATACTACTACTTTATTAATATTACATAATATAATACTATTGATAATAATAATAATAATAATAATAATAATAATAATAATAATGATAATAATAATAATAATAAAAACTAGTGACCCGCAGCAGCAAAAATGCTGCTAAACAAACCACACAAAATGATTTTCCCAAGAGTAACAGGCACACGGTTCAAAACCAACATAATAACGTGCTGACCAAGAAGACTGCAATATATTACATATTTTGACAAAAACAATACACTAACAGCGCAATAATGTACAATAATATTTATTTAGTACATCAGTTCTTGACATACCAAAAATATTTTTAAAAAAATCAATATCAATCGCAATAACTCAACATAAGCTACTCGTAATGCCACATATGAATAGCAAATATGTAATAGGGGCGAGGACTTCTTCGGAGTCTTGATGACGCATGACATCAGCTGTGTCGTAGCAGTGACGCACTGACTATGACAAATACGTACGGACAGTGTGAGAATATTGTCACCGGCGCGTCTTGTTTCGTTTGTTGGTGCGCCCACTACACCAGGTTCATAAGGGATACCTTGTTTCGGTGAAATGGAAGGGTGAGCGTTGTTAGAATGGTAAACACTTAATTTGTTAAATTGTGGAACATAATTTCAATGTAATTATTGCCAATGTTATAGTAAGATACAAAATTAGTTTGTGAGGTCACTACCTAAGTCCGAATTTTAAATTAGGATTTCACTTATGAATTGAGAAGTAATCAAGGGTTCTTTATTTTCATTACCGTTTGAAGAGCTTACTTGTTAAATCTTTGCTCGGTTTATGATAAAATTTCACAGTAATCTTGCTCGGCTGCATTCTCTATCGGGGCGACTCCTGGAGGTCGACGACCCGCCGGCTGTTTCCAAGGGGGGGGGAGGGCTAGCTTCCCGACCCAATTAACAAGGTATTATGAGGTAGTCTGAAAGAGACATGCAGATATATACAATGTTTTAAAAGTTTTATTTTTAGTAAATTTTGTTACAATATTTGTTAAAATGGCAACGATTGGCAACCACCTGTAACCTGAACTATTTGAGTATCACATGCATTTTCATCAGATGGAAGTAGCTAAAAATTATAGTAGCAAAAAGATTAAAATGTTGAGAGTTATCATCTTTTACATCGGAGTTCTATAATCAACAGCCACCGACGTGTCGGGAATGCACAGCAATAATTCGGGAAAGCAAAAAGGAAAAAAAAAATGCCACGACTCCAGCGAAGCTTGAACTCCGCCGCTGTGCTCAGTCTGACTAATAACAGCGGAGGCAGCCTCTTGGAGAGCGGAAGCCCTCCTCGCCTCGCTCCTCCACGCCGCGTGCTCTACCTCCAACCGGAGCCACGCCATGCAATCATTTCATTGCTCAGAGGTCGTCTTCTCACCCCCGCGCTTACCTGTCAGCAAGAGGGAGGTCATACTAGCCAAATGAAAAGAAATCCGTTCAAGTACCGATATATAATGGAACGGTCTATTTCCGTTTGACACCCGTGGGCTCACAACGGAGACGTCTCCCCCGAGAGAAGAAAAAACCTAGCCACGCCCCCCACCTCCGCTCGCACCGTGCCGCGGAGTGACGCGACGCGGGGACTGACTAATAACGGCGGAGACAGTCCTCTTCGTGGCCGGAAGGCCGCTCCCCGCCCC
>BOPP01000115.1:3356734-3367529 GCA_017312745.1 Gryllus bimaculatus
ATGGCAGAGTCTGAGGGAGCGGTGTGGGCGGCGGGGAGGGGAGCAGGGAGAAAAAGGCGGTGGGTGGTGGGGACAGAGCGGGGCGGAAGGGAAGATGTCGAGGAGGCGACCGCGGCGGGACCGACATCCGACATTCGATGTATTTCCTTCAAATGAGATGCAACTGAGTGCAGCAGAGCACAATACGAGCAGGTCTTCTTCCTTTTCTCAATTTACCGCTAGACAATAACGCACATATGGAAGAAATTATTGCTTTAATTGTGTCGGCAAAAAAGCGGTGCTGTGAACAGCTCGTAATCAGTATAATACAATTCTTATTACTCCTGTTTTTAGAATCATTATGTGTTAGGTTAGAACATAAAAGCATTTGTAATGAACGCTAAATTATCCGGTGTCGAGAGGATCTTAGGAAATAGAAAACTGAAGAAAATGATCTATCAAAATTGTGTTGTATAGTACTATTATCTGAACTGTAATGTTAAAACATTCATATTCACATATATCTTCATTTACATTAAATGGGAATTTTATAAAATTGTGCCTGTTGATAGATCCACTTCTTTGGTCTTTGAACGAGCCGTTCCAGTAATATGCCGTTCTCAGATACATAAGAATATAATAATATACATATTGGTAGACAGGAGCTTTGGGTAATTAAAACTTTCTAAATGTTACGACAAAGAGTATGGAACTACACTGAGAATAAGCCACCAATGTAACAAAGATGGCATTTAGCCCCACGTCCTCGGGTTTTTATGATGTTAATTTGTTTAAATGCAAAATTGCTACTTTAAGCTTCCAGGCATACTACCAGAGAGACAGTACGTAGTGCAAAGAATAGTATTCAACTGAAAGTATTATTAATTACAAATATTTCTATGCATGAGACAGACTTGATTATACTAGATTAGGTACAGTTATGTAAAAAAATAACGTGTTAGCAATAAATATTTTCAATATAAATTTGTAAAGCTGCTGAGATTTTTATTATATTTTTGAAATAACATATTTACTTATAAATTCCGTGGTGGTAGCGGATATCTTGTGGTAATCCATGGTATTGTAAAGGAAATAATCTCCACAAACTTTGTGGAGATTATTTCCTTTACAATACCATATTTACTTATGTATTATATTTTTTATACAAATAAAAATTTTCTACTTTGATGTTATCTGCTTTTGATAAAAAAATAGAAAAAACAAGATGTTTTCAATTTAACTAATTATCCGCATAATGACAAGGAACTGAAGCAACTCCTCCTTAATTGTTGCCGACAGGCAGTATTGGTGAGTAGAGAAGGCGTGCGGTCGCGAGGAAGCTGCTCGAAGGCTTGAGCAGGACTGGCGAAGTCAGCTCGTGCGCGGCCGTGCCTCGAACGCAATGAAGGTGTCGAGCGGGGTGGAGGGGGTGGGGCAGGTGCGGAGGTGAGGCGCGCGTGCCGCGGTCAGCGGGGCACAGCAGGGGGTCGGGGCCCGTCCCCTGCTCCCGCCCAGCGGGGCGCCCGTCGCCCCCCGGGGTGCCCGTCCCCTCCAGCGGCCGACGGGCGATCGTTCACGCTGGGGACCGCGCTACTGGGAAGCCAAATCGGCCACTTTAGTCAGAGACAGGTTGCTGCTCCGGCCCATCCCCGGAAACGGCGCGACCGGGCTCGGCCTAATTAGGATTTCGTGCGCGGGTGGCCTTACTTAGATGATGAATGAAATTATAATTACATGCTGTGAATGAGAATGGAATAATGATAGAATTAGAAACAGGAGAGACAATTTGAGACCCTGTATAGATGTATATAATACATAAGAAGTGTAGAATATCAGGTTTTTGAAGATACTGGAAGATGGGGATATTCAGATTAGCTTTGGTGCGAAACTGCTGTGTTTTATTCATCAGACAGTGCCAATTTTTCGTGTATTATGTGTCAAAATTCATTTCAAAACATTCACTGAAGATCTTAAATGTATATTGAAATTGCACTAGAATCCTTCGGTTTGTTGTCCCGGTGACCTTGGACGTAAGATGAAGTTTAAGTTTAGGTGGGCGTAAAACAAAAATTCATTGTATTGAGATGAATATGGTAGGAAATATACTGAATGGTAGGAAATATACTGATTAGATTAATGAGTTTAGGTGATTTTGAAATGCCATTAATATTACAAAATCTATCAGAAAACCAAATATTGTATTTCCTCTAATAGTCAAAAGAGCTTAGACACTTTCTTACAGAGAGTTACTTGTAAACCTCATAACTAGTCCACATAGTGTGCCCGATGTAAACTTTATTATTTCTAGTAACGTTAGTTATCTTTAATAACAAAGAGTTGGGTCGCCCACTCTGAACAGTCAAAAGATTCATTTCGAATTTATGAAAACCAAATATTTTTTGTTTCAACAAAACTTCGGTTAAAAGGTTTTCCCATAATGCAAGGCAATTAATAAAACCCTGATAACAGAACTAAAACTCAGTAATATCACCCAAGATTCTGGGCATTTCTGGCTTCATCTGTGATCATTCCGTCGACACTACACAGATGGTCGTGGTTACGCCAGTGGAAGATTTCCACGGAGTCGAGGACTCGTCCGCGGGCACCGCCCAGTCGCGCGGGCGTTCGCCGCGGCAGCTACACGATCCGGCGGGAGCAGGGGGCGCGAGCGGGCGCAGCCCTGACGGCCCGTAATCGCTTCTTAAGCGGACAGCGGCAACAAGATTGCGCTCGTGCGCGGGACGTGAGATCTATGTGAGGCGTGCGCTGGCAGGGGCGGGGGGGGGCGGAGCGAGGGGCGGAGATGCCAGCAGAAGCAGCGAGTTCAGACGCGATCGCGGCAGTGGCGATGAGGGACGTTGACAAAAAGGAGATAGTAGCGAAGGTAGTGTTGGTGACGATGGCAGTGTGCTAGCAGTGGAAATGGCGACGAGGGGATTGGTGGCTGTTATGAGGTATTTTCGCGAAGGTAGTGGTTGTGGCAAGATAGCGGTGGTGTTGAAGGCCTTTGATCGAAGGTGGCGATGGTGATGGTGGCGGTAGCGGTGAGATCATGGCGGGGTGGATTAATTTCGCATTGAAATGGCGCTAGAATGGACATGGCTGAATGCAAGCACAGGTTACGAAGCTGAAGTTTCATTTTGTTGCCGCCTCGTCAGTACTGTAGATAGTGCGAGTGCAATCCCTGATTTTATTCCCAATTCGTGCAGAGCGAACGATACATAACGGCATGTCCAAAAAGAATTCCTTCAGTGGAGCAATGTGCGAACAACTGATTGAATTTATACGTTGGAGGGTTGTGGGCGCCGAGTGAGCGAACTCTTCCAATTTCCTCGGAAGCTACCGCGCGCGTTGGCGCGTTGACCCACAGGACGCGATGCCCGGGGATTCCTTCGTGTTTCTGGAGGCGGTGGGCTGCCGGAAGGAATGTTGGATGCTGAGCGTCAAACTGCCGATGAAGAAATTGTAAAAACATTGCTGTGAAAACTTAATGTTTTTCTATTCTAAATCAGCACTTCAAATTTTATTGTTTAGGAATTTCCATAAAAGATAACAATAAAATTAAGTCAGTATTTTTTATCAAGAAACCAATTTTAATATTATATAATCATAGTACTATAATATTTACATATGTAAACCATTTTGAAAATGGATAATTAAATTAGAAATGTTCAGATTCAAAATCTAAAAAATCAACACCCACCCCAAGAGAATGACTTGAGTACCTTGTGGCAGATTCAGAATTTACGACAACGCCCTAAAGAGGTCAAGGTCATAAAACAGAACATTAAATTCCAGGCAAGATATTGCCGCTATAGTATGTTTACAAACAATAAATCACTAAAACGCATGCTTTATTGTTGCTCAGTCCACAAGAAACGCGAGACACAGTGTCTCCCTTCTAATGCAGCAGTGCTTTTTACTTCCCCACCTTTCTACGTTTTCGTAAGTAGTTTTTCTAAGTTTACTAACTTTTCTTTATAACGTAAGTGTAAACGTGCGGCGGAAATTGGGTTCATTTTAACATAAACATTTTATTGTGAGATCCGGATAAGGAAAAATGATTAAATCTTGTTACAACATGTAGTAAATTACTTTCTCTAACACACTGTGTACTCAGAATCCATGTTTTATTGGTCATTGACACCGAAAACCCGATTGACGACACGGCATGTCTGTCTGGAAAATGAAAAGGTTTCGCGAATTTTGGCGTGAAATATAGGCAATTTGGCACAATTATTTTCTCAAAAACGGCTCTAAATGTTTTCTTTAATTATTTTCCTCGGATGTAGCAAAGGTAGGTAAAAAAGTGGCGCAAGTCTCAAATAGTAAAAAAGTTAAAGCTGCAAAACTACAAATTTGGAGGTAGTGTTCAGTGTCTTAAACAAAATCTGTTCTAAGAAACCAGATCTTTAAAAAAGGTTATGTAATTTTCTTGCATAAACGAGTAGTTTTCAGCGCAATTTAAGCATGAAAATAATGCAAAATATAAAAAACAGTTTCTCAAAAACCGTTAAATTTCTTTTCGCGGAAAGTACAAAGGCCGCTTAGACAAAGGACCCATTTCTGTTGGTCTCTGAAATTTCGAACATTACAAAAGCCAGAAATAATGCGAGAAAGTGTGACAATAGATATTGCGTGGCGCCAAACACCCCGTGTGACTGACATCGGTACTTCATTATGCCGGGAGTCGTATTCGATTTCTGAAAGAAACGCGTGTCTGTGGACGCACACCTCTGGCATCCTTTGTGCCTCTTCCCCTCTCTCCGCGCCATCACTGTCTCCGCCAGCGTTCTCGCCCCACCCCCTCCCTCGCTCGCGCTCGCGGCACCAACCGCGGCCGCACGAGGCGCGCGTCCATCGCTTCAAGGAGGGAAATTGATTTCAATAATGCAGCGGCCTGTAATCAGCGCGCAGTGGCACGGCGTCGTGGCGGCGGCGGCGGCGCGGGTGGGCGCTGCGGCGCGCGCCTTTCCTTCTCCTCCAATTACCGGCGCTCTCTCCGATGTTTATCGTGGCGCCAGCACAGTCGCTACCGGCTGGCCAGCCTCCCCGTTTCGCCCGCCACCCCCGCCACCCCGCGCGCGCCTTTGAGGCGGCAGGCCTTCCTTCCGGGTGGCTGGCTACTTTACTTATTCTGAATTCAAGCTCCTCGTTTCGTCAGCGACACACGCTTAATTTGTAAATCGCAGCGATATCTAATATTTCGTCGAGATTTCCCGTCTGGTTAAACAGCTTGTTTTAATGGAACTCGTAAGGCGAACGATATAAAAAACTAAAATCAGCGCGCCGCGGCGGCCAGGTCGCTGTGGTGTTACATCATGAGGCTCAACTGCTGCGGGAAATTTTACCATTCGTCTGCTCGTATTGCGACGGCAGGGCGCGCACGAACGGCGGCGGCGAAGGCGCGGAGCGCGCGGCTGGCTGCAAGCGCAACAGGGCCGGGGCGCCCGCCCGCGTGTCCACCGGGCGGCGCCGCGGTGTGTCTCTCGAGCCGCGATCAATGGGCCGTCGCAGCGCGCACGCTTCCGTGTCCTCGCACATTTGTTAACGGGCTGCTGATTACGTGGAACGTCGCGCCCGGCGACCGCGCTCCGTTCGCCCCCGCGCACACGGCTTCCCGCCCCAGCGTACTCGCCACACGCGCGACCATGCACCGATGCAGGAGTGGCCATAGGCCGTGGCGCGCGGCCCCCGGGTCCGCCCCGCTCGGCGCGCCGGGGCCTGGAGGTCCGGCGAGCAGGCGGCACCCTCGCAGCACGCCAATCCAGGGGCCCCCGCCGCGCAGCGCCCCCAGGCGGCGCCGAGGGCCCGACGGGGTGAAGGGGGCACAGGCGCTCAATTTAGGGCTCGAACGGTCGCGATCACGTCTCCCGCGCCAGCGACGCCCGCGATTCTCTCTAGGGGCCGAGTCGCGCCTCTTCCCCGGGGGGCCCCCCCCCCCCCCTACCCGCCCATGCTGGCGCCCCGGGCCCTGCAACCTTTCCTGCGCCCTGCGCCCAACGCCTTGCACCGCGGCCCGCGCCTGCGTGCCTCGCGCCCCGCCCGGCGCGTCGCTGCGCGCTGCGCAGGAAGACACAATTTGCAAATAAAGCTCTGCGCTACAGAATGTAATAGAGCTGACAGAATCATATTGGAAGACGAATTGGCTGGCTATCTCGTCACGTGACGGGCAATGATCCAGGTACAGTCGCGCAGGTCCCGCGGCGGTAGCGCGCCGCGACCAGCGCTCCCGACGGCGGCCCCGGCGCCCCGCTCCGCCCCGCGCCAACCCCGCCGCGCCGCGCCGTCCTCGGCCGATCCCCGCGTCGGCTCGCGCGCGTCGCCGCCGTGCAGCGCGCGGAACGTTATTTCATCCTCCGCGGCGCTACATCAAGGAAGGCCGCGGAGATGGTCACAGCGGAGCGGGGCGCGCACGCTCCGCGCCGCTCTGCGCCGCGCTGCACGCCCACCGCGCTCTCTCCTCCGGCCGCGCGCGCACTCGGGCACAGCGCACCCTCGAATTTGCACACCACCAACAAATGCAGTCGGCGCGACTGCGGCGGGGGGTCGAGCGGGCGATCTTCTACGACATTATGCCCCCTCTCCCCTCCGCCCAGGTACGGAAGCTCCGCACGCGCTTTCTTCGAAGGCGGCGCGCCCTGCGCGCGCTTTCACGGAGCCACCGGCGGCTTTCCGCGCGCCACAGCTGCCCCCTACCCCGCCGCGCCAGCGGCCGCGGGCGTTTCCCGCCGCGCCCGCCGTCGCGCCGGCGGCGTCCAGCGCGTGATCCCGCCGCGCCTCCGCTCGCGTCGAAGCCGCCCGGCCCACGCGTCGCGCGCTAAATAAGGAACAATGGGGCGACGAGGGCGCGGCTCGGGAAACCGGCGGTGGCCGCCCCCGCACCGCCGCCCCGCTCGCCCCCGCTCGCCGCCCGCCTTCGGCCGCTCGCACACTGCCCGGCCGCGCGCGTGTCGAGATCGAATGTTGTCTTTCATCACATCGATGACCGGAAGCGGGCGAACCGCAAGATGTTAAATACACAGAGCGCAGTCGTCGCTATAATTATCATTCGCGGTCTTCCAATCGCGCGCGGCTGGCCGGCCTGCGCCGCCTCATCTGCCCTCCCTGCGTGTCGCTCCAAGCACGTCGTTGTCTCTGGGCGGGCCGCGCCCCGCGTCCCTGATTCCGATGGGTCGGCGGCTGGCCTGAACACACCAAACCCAAAAAAAACAAACCACCCTACCACCACCCATTCCCCCCACCACCACAACATAATCTCCACCTATCACCCCAACCCCACAATCCATCCAGCATCTCTATCAAAGCCCTCATATCCACCCACTAATCCACACCACCCCACACACGCCACCCACGAACCCGACACCAACACCACACCCAAAGCCCCACCACCCAAAAAACCACAACCAACCGAAGACCAACAACGAACCCACAAAACGCACATACACATCAGCCACCGAACCCACCGAGCCAAAAACATCACAGCACCACCAGCCACCACTCAACCACACAATTACACAACCAACATACACCCCAGCACCCCGCCCCAAAACAAACACACACAATTTTTGTACATACCCACAAGACTCCCAACCCCACCCTCACCCCCCCACAGGGCGCACGAGCCGCGAGGCTGGCCGCAGCTTCACAGACGAACACACGCCACTCCGCCTCGTCGCGTTCGGGCCCGCCGTCTTTTAGGGGCTGCGCCTGCCGGCAAATAAGCCCTCCGGAAACTCAAACTCTTTGCCATTCTATAGTTATCACTAATAATAGTGCTGATACTATCTCTAATACATAACTCACATAATATAATAATAATAATAATAATAATAATAATAATCTGTTTATTTTATAATTTCATCATTTCACCCCATCCCACAGGGTTTACAAACTGGGTGTGAAAATGGAAGCAGCATTAAATGCTGATCCCCTCAATACAAAAGTAACGTGGACCTACTCCGATAATCATGACTGAGCCCCGGTGGGATGCGTGACCCAATGATGGTCGATTGGCGTTTATCAAATCTTATTCAATTTAAAAACATGTATTCTGAAAACATGAAAATCCTACCAGGGACGACTAATGGCAGGAGAGGGGGAAATAAATATTTACAATCTGTAACAAATCTTAAACGATTCTAAAACAACACATATAATTTTGGCGTTTGAAGGTAATACCAGTAAGTACACGCTAGATAATTAATATACAAGATGAATTTAAAATGTAATATTTTAATTATGTTACAATAAACAATTTTTGTAATGAATGATTTACTAATCAGAATTATTACTAATATATCTGTTAATAATGATGAATTTTATATTGCAATGTATCTGAACATTATTCGTGAAATTTTCGCCTAAGTATATATTTCGGGCGAATTTCAAAATTTTTAATCAAATTCTCCTTAACCCTGGTACACAATCTCGCTGTGACATACCACCGGAAGCTGCTAACTGCAACGAGTATCTTGCAAATGCCGTGTTCTCCTCCCCAGCAGGGCTTCCTTCCACACAAGGTCACCTGTAGACGCCTTGGGGGAATCGGCGATTCAAATGAAAACGTCTCATTGGTAATCCTACTCCGTCATCCTTCGATCTTCGAACTGGTGCACGAGGAGACGTTTGTCTGCGACAGGGCGCGCAACTTTGATCGACGAACGCACGGATGCTTTTACAAGAATCCGTTCAGCTAGTGTATTTTGAAGGGTTCTTAACATAACGTATTCTTACCGAGAAAAAATCAAAATGTTTAAACATGCACATTTGTAGCATTCAATATTTTTTCAATGTCTGACCGCTATAAATAAATATAAATTAGTAATTGTGTGCACATAATGAAAAAGAAAATTGTGGGGAGAAATTATATGGAATTATTGTAATGTTACCTTTCATTATATCGTGTAATCTAGGACTCTCTGTACTATCAGTATTTATCTTGATCTTAATCCTGATAATTGAATTTTACTCGAAAACATATCTCTTCTTCGCAGAAATTAAAATATTGATCATCAAAGTTGTTTATTGATTCGAAAGTTTTGAATGTAGGAAACTGCATGCTCAAAATATAACATTCCTTTTTTCCGGCAATCGCTCAGAAATGAAGAAGAACAATTTCAACGACTGCATCACACCAAAGTAAACGCTACAATTTTTGCTCTATGCATTCTGCTACCAAAACTATCAAAATAGAGAGCAGGGTTATTAAAAGGTGACAAATATTACTTTTTTAAAACGCGAAAGAAAAAAATAATCCTCATTTTGATAACAAACAGAGGTTTTGCTCTTCTCTTCGCGAAAATTGCCCGAGCGCGAATTATTTCTCTGGAAGTGTCACTCCCTGAGGTCACCCTTCAGTCGTCACCCACTTGCGACAGCTCCAGCCGCAATTCGCTGCGCCATAGTGGACGGTGATTACGGAGGGGCGAGAGGACGTGAGGAACGTGCCTCGCTATTCATCCATCCTGCTGCGGCCATTGCGCGAGGCAGATATCTCAAAATGAAGTTCCGGGTGGCTCTCATTCAAAATACTTATATAATCACGACGATGTCGATAACTGATATCGATGCTACAATACCGCGCATACGGCTGTGGCAATAGGAATGATTTGCTCCGTACTTTGAAACTAATGCGGTAGAAGAAAAAGCATCCAATATCTATTCTTCACACGGGGGACTAGTGTTTTGCACTGCAGACACTACTCGATTATCGTTAGAATGAACTGTCAGGGGGTTATCAAGACATCACTTGACGCACTTATATCATTCTATATAAACCCAATTTTGAAAACTTCATAACCGCACTAATAATTTGTATCACAAAATACAATGCCTTTTAATGTTGGTACTTCACAAATAGCGTTTGATTTCATGTTTTTATTGTACTTTAACGCAATTTATTCTACTTGTCTCATGCCATTAAGCTCTAAAGCTACATAACTGTTAAACTTAGCATTTTTTGTTGAACGTGCACATGTATTTATTTCCAATTTCATAAAATAATCACTTTGTTCTCTATTATTCTTGATCAAATTTACGAGGGCATGTTCGTTCTAAATTACAGAACACGACGGTATGCAAGAATTGGCAATATTACATGTGAATATTATTACGAATTAAACAAACTCGTGGGACTATAAAACCTCAAATCAGGCGAAACGTAGGTAACGGAATCATCTCATCTAAGAAAAACGAAATTGACGGCAACGAAAACGGATTCATTTCTGATGTATTTTACTAACACCACAAACAATAAAATTCGCCCCTTTTCGTTTACTTTTGTTTTGCATTTTATATAAGTAATAGTATTATATTTTATTCTATACTTAGCAACACGCCTAAAACTATATAGTTATTCTGATGAATATCTCTTTGAAATAAATTCTCAAAATTGCTTTGAGAATGCTTTTATAGTATATTAACTATTTGTACTTCTTCCCAATATGTCACACACAATTTTAACTGTTAGTTTACAAAATGAATCAAAAATCAAAATAACACAATCATCGTACAAAAAATGTATTAAATAGAATGCAGTCCATTTCGAGAGAGCCAATCGAAACGTTTCCAAGGACCAGGGAATTAGACCCGAGACAATATTTTAAAACTTGGCGTTATTTACTGATTCAGTAACATATCTAGTTACTACATCATCATCATCATCATCATCGAGACCTGCTAAATTTGTAAATGGCGTGGCCGCCCTTTCGACATTATTCCGCGCGTCAGAGCGGCGGGGAGGGGCGTGGAAGTGGTGTCCTGTGGAGGCGGTCGCGGCAGCCAAGACAGCAGAAGCCGCTGGCCGCCGAGAGCA
>BOPP01000115.1:3375772-3423533 GCA_017312745.1 Gryllus bimaculatus
CGGGTATTATCCACGCCACACGTGAGCCTTCTTCTAGTCGCAAAATAGTTACGAAAGGAATGAAAAAAATGTGAGACTGAAATAATAGAATTTACGGCTGCGCATCTCATGCCATAGTTAACAATTGGTATTCGCGTACAATCACCATACTTTTTGTATCAGAAGAAGTACGTTGAAATATTTTCAAACATCCGAGTCAAATCACGAAGACGAATGACGCTCTGGCTTTTCAATTAATCAAATTTATTTCTTGCAACGATGAAATGCTGCTGTCAGTAGGCCTCTGTAGGCCTCAGTAAGCATCACGCATCGAAATTTATGCAGATTATCGCCTATCTCTGAAGAGGGAACACTAGGTTGCACTGACCACATGATTATCTCCTGGGCCACTGAACTTCGACATTTTATTTCGGCCAAGGAATCGTGCTGCTCACTCTTGTTTCAAGGCGAGTAACCAGCATGTGACGACCAATTTCAGTCTCATTAACGAGTGAACGTTGAGTTAATTTTACGTATTGATTCAAAGATAGGCGGTCACGAAAACCGGGTCATCTAGGCAACTCAGAAGAGTAAAACTAACAGTAGCTGTAAAAGGCCAGTTAGTGTAATGATTACTGTGTTGCTTGACAACTACCTTCTTTTACATGACGCACGCAGGAGTGCGAACACGTCTGGATGTAGGAAATAATGAAAATATATACATTGACGCCAGTGGAAGTGTACTGTCACTCAAATACCAAAATAGAAAATCCTCATTTACGCAGCTCCATTGGATGTTGAGAATCCCAACGAGGAGAACTATTCAACCTCCGAGTAACACCTGCCAATGCAAAGACGGTTGTAAACTAAACGAATAGAAATAACTATAATAGAGTTGCAAGTTCCATTCCTCCACACGTTCGCTGTAGAACCATGTAGCAACTTTCAACTGTAAATACGTCTCAGGGTTGCACTTTAAAACTAAGTGCCATGGATCTCAGGCGACCGTTTCTTTCCTACGAAATATGTTGCTCCCAATCCCAAACCTTAGGCGGGGCAGATTACTACAGTGGCATTTACGTTTTAGAGTATTTCCAGCTATCTGATGTTCACGATATTTCGTTACTTTGTGGATTTTTAATTCATTCTACAATACGCTGGAACAATCTTATGAACTCTCCATATTTGCCTCTTCCACAACGAACTAGTCCTGGCAAATTACGATTCAAACGTTGGTCTGTCCGAAATCCCAATCTTCATCAACATTCTCATCATCACGGTTTAGACTGTGATTCTGTTCCGAAAAGATTTGACCATCGACATCTTAGCCATTAATTTTAACTTTCACATTAAAGTTGTTTCGTAGCGCCCGACACTGCAGACGTTCTCATTATGTTCGTATTACAACCATTCACGTCATCGTCTTCGTTAGAATTGCGCTCACATGGCAGCGAGAACGTGCGACTTGAGCCGCCCCGGAACGCGAGGGCTGTGCGCTCAGCTGCAGCTCAGGGCCCGCGCAGGCGGCGCAGTCAGCAGGTGCAGCGCGGCCCCCGCACTGGCTGCGCGCCGCAACGGCGACACACAAGAAAGCAAACAAACAAACAACTGTGCGGAAGTAAACACGGCTCCAGCCGGCGGGAGAGGCGCCGTGGCGGCGGCCCCGGGGGCCCGCTGGGAGAGCTGCAAGATCTCAAGATGGAGAATCGCGGAATACGGGTGGAAGATCGAATGTTGATTTCCTGAAGAAGAGTTTTCAAAAGAGCGACAGTTGGATGACTGAGAAAGTGTTGCAATTTCAAAATTTGGGGGTTTGGAGGGTGTTGAAAGATTGGCAGACTCAAAATAGTGTTGGAAGATCGGAAGTCGGAGTTACGCAGACTATTGGTGGATTATTCCAGTTCGGAGTTCACACTCTTAGAGTATCGAGAAACTACTTCGGAGAAATGTCTGAAGAACGAAAATTCAAATTTACGACTATTTTATGAATGACCACTAGTGCTAGAAGATTGACAATTTGGAATCAGTCTCAATAAATGGGCGTTAATCCATAATAAATTCCGAAATCACTCTTCATAAACGCCATCAGAAAACAACTACATTCGTACTGCCAAGAATCTCTTAGTGCACATACGAACAGTTTACTTAGGTTTATTTTTGTACATTGTTTATTATCTTAGAAAAAGTGTTTCGGAGTGGGGTTTTTCAATTGTTAACCATCATTTAACCATCAACTGATGTGTGTAGTTTGAATTTACAAATGATGCCATACTTAGGGAAAGAAAACTTGATCAGATCATGGCAAGTGATAGAATTATTATTGATAAAGCATAATGACTATTCGATATCAACTGGAGAAAATATTTATATAGGGAATCTGCTCAAAGTTTTTTTTTCAGAGCCATACATATAAATTTTTATAAGACTCCTTCAATGTCACAAGAAATCACAGAATATACATTATCATAGATGTTCAATTCACAATTAACTGCCGAGGGCTGCGGATTGTGCTGAAACTCTCAACTGCGTCATTGGATATCTTCCTGAGCGGATTCTCAACATCCAAATTACTTTATGAGCGACACTATAGGAATAATTCATTTTTTCGTTACGCGTTGTTGAAAGAATATACGATGAAAATTTTCTAAGATTCCCAAGTAAATTAACAGATATAAATGTAATTAAACTACAGTGGGACAGGAAAATCTCTCTAAACTACAATGCACCTCGGAAAGCGTCTTTCACACTATCCGAGAACAAAGTATACTTAAACAATTTGGAGACATTTTGAGAAAAGTTTGGTAATGTAATTGAGGATTTACGTAGAGTTTTCCCAAAAATAAAAATATACCTTTCATAGTCAGACGGCCATGAGTTCCTTTAAATCGATCCAGGAATGTGCATTTTTAGAAAAAAAAAACAGGCTGAACGGTTTAGGCGATAGTGTTGACCATAGACGCACTGACACGTTTTGCCATCAATCGATTTTTTAAGGACCCACAAAATATGGCTTCTGACTACACACAACGTATTAGAGGAAGTAATGTACTGCATATAGGAAGAATATTTATTCAACTTTTCCGTTACCAGAGCCCGGCAATAAGTTTGTATGTCGAACATTCGTTGTTTCCTGGCACACTATTACAAACATTTGCCTTCTTACGAAGTAAGTGCAAGAATGTAAAAATTGGGGGCCCTTCATTTGTAGTATAACATTGATGGAATGTATTTAACAATACCTTCACTTCATGAGTTTTGTTTCGTTTCGTTGACTTACATGTAAAGGCAACTTCACATTGCTTAAAGCATTGGGTTTCATCACTTAAAACAAGGGCGTTCCTTTGCTACGCTTGTCCGCAAAGAGATTTAAACAACGGGGTAAATAATCAACCTGGGAACGTCCGCCCCGATCGGCTGGCAACAGCAATACATTTCCTCTGAAAAGTCACCCACCTGCACGAGTAGGCCAAGGCGCGCGCGGCGTAATGTGAGCTTGTTGGAATCTGGTCGGAATTCCATTAATCCACCTCCAAAATTCACAACTGCGCGTGTTGAGCTTTTACGAGCATCGTTTATTCATCGGCCGCCCGCGGAAACGCGGGCGGCGGGGAAGGGCGGCAGCGGGGCGTGAGGCGGGTGGGAGGAGGGGCGGGGAGCGGGACGGAGAGAAGAGAAAGGGATGGGCGGCAAGCGGCCGATGAGCCCAATGCATGCCGATTTTTTTTTTGTTTCGTCCACGGTTTTCGGATGATTGTTACGATTTTGAGTCTTCGCAAAAATACTTTACCGACTAAATACTTTCCTCCTCCTACCTTATTGGCATTCAGATGACCACGGTAAGACGTCCGTTACACCTTTACGTACCTAGAAAACAAAAGAGTAGGAATTAATTATGGTGGGAAACGTGTCACTTTTGACAAAAATAAATGAAATACACATCTAAAATATTCATATACATGCACACATAAAATTACAAAACAGTATTGTTACAGTAGACGAAAAAACTTCTTGGTAAATATTATTCTTTAAACGCGACATTATTGCAAAAAACATTATTATTCGCAGAAACGTTATAGTGTATAATATATTTTTTTTAAATTATGGAGGGAACATTCTTTACATTCTCTATCCCTCACGATGATATTCTATGAAAATGTAATCCGCTAATGTCGATCATCGTGGCATCATGCTTATACAGGCGAAACATTGAATTTATTGGAGTATTACAACATCTCTAGTAGGGGACAGTAAAGTTACAACATCTCGAGGCTGAACAGTAAAGTGTTAAGCAACATTTATTATTGAGAAAGAAAATGCTATTTAGTTACCCAGAGTACCTTGAGAACGGGTAAATGTAAGAGTACGAATCTATTTCGAGTCTACCAGATGGCCAGCAACACTGACGACCACAATAGTGATCTCGATAGTCAGACGCTGACAGTCGCGAGACACCCGGCCTCGGCCCTTCGCGGCTGGAGCGCACGCAACACGGACATCAATTACGCACGCTCACACGCACAAGTGACCATTCGCTTGACCCTGCGAACACCATCATCATCGTCGTCATCATCATCACCAAGCGTGCGATGACCGACAGAGGAGAGGACGAGTCCACAATCGAGACAAGCAGGGCAAGGATGCAGATTATCGTCCATCGAACGGGCATGTCCCAAGTACAACACATTAAGCGCCCTTAATAGAACGAGAAATAAGGAATGAAAACAATATACAGAAAAACAGCGCACTAGCTGAAAGAAACCTATTCACTCTCAGAGCTTATTTTCATGCCTCAGGTAATGAAATTAAATTCATCCTGTTATCTTGAAAAAGAGATGTTGGGTGTTTTTCTGTTGCAAAATATTCCTGTGCGACAAAGGGAAATAGAACTCGATTGTTATTAGCGTTGTGGAAATATCACGGCCTTTCCTGATAAGCACTGAAATGATTTGCAAACGAAAACTGGCATTACTGAAATAGTTTTTATTAAAACGAAATATGTATTCGCATTCCTCACCTAATTATGATGTCTTTCGCATTTTTTTCACAAGGTTTGTCGATGGATATTCAGAAAGATTCAAACACTTTCAGCTTGATATTGACATTTTCCGCAATACAGAAAAGAATAAAAAAATAGACGAACAAATGAGTTCGTTAAACAAATGAGTATGAGATATCCTGAGAATGCAACAGTTCCTTGAGCCGATGTTTTTCCTCGCTCACATTTTTAAGCTTACAATTACAATGTGTGTGCATTTTCTTATCAACAGTATATAAACTTTTCTGGTATGATCTCTTAAACTATTGTAACTTTAAAGTGTGTATTTCACCCAGTCTACAATCACACCTACTGCATTTCAATATTGTTTATAAAAAGTAAACGCAGGAAATACGATTGCAAAAAATGGAATATAGGGGCCGACAGTAAACTAATTTTGTATTATCTTTGTGTTATGTTAACACAAAATGTTTCGTTTGAATTAACTTTAAAACGGTACATTCTAATTTATATCGCTTAACACGCTGCCTACTTTCATCGTGTGCACTAGTACTCGTATGTACGACGTTTATTCTTGGCTTCAGTTACAGTGTAACTAATTGAAACTTGAGCTGCCAACATTCACCAGGGAACAATGCTCTGATAAATTATGAAAGAGTTTTGTTTTTTGTAGACTGGAAAGAGTGATTTTCTGATGCAGGGAACGGTTTCAGAACAATAGGAAAAAATATCACATTCGCGACTCTCCCGGAAAAACACTGGACGTGACTGCGTATTCTTCGTTTGTGTAATTTGCTGCTACTGAAAATACCCGAAGGCGAAGTGACAGCGGTTTTCGCAGCACACAACAAGTGTGAAGAACATCACGCGCAAAAGCTCTTCACCCTGTTTGTTCTGCGTTGTGTGACGAGGGCTGTTGTCAAGATACAATTCCTCTCCAAAACATTGGTACGCAGTGGTAAGATAAAAATATCTTTATCTCAATAATAATTCTAAAATAATGCGTTCTTTGAAAATTTTAATGAAATCATTTCTAAATAACAATCGGTAATGTCGATCCAATTTTAGACGTATTTTGTTTTCCCAATCCTAAGTACGAAGATATTTTTGCCATATTGCTTTTGAACTGGCAGGGGCGGGGATTAGGAGCACAAATTTTCTCGGATACATTCAAAACTTTACTGTCATCGAAGATTTTCTTATATCTCAATAATATAAAAAATCTTGAGACCTTGGAATACCTCTTGGTAGAAACATCTAACCAATAAATTAAAATAATAAACTATCTCAAGAATCAAAACAAACAATTGCAAAAATGAATACCCGCAGGTCAACTTCAATAGAGAATTATACAATCAAAGAAGTGATGAAACGGAAATGTAAAAAGCTGACACAAACTCAAATCAATTCAAATTTTGTATACTAATCTGAATTACCTGAGCGTTTGCGAGTGTGTTTGTATGTATGTATTTATGTTTCTTACATAATACGTATCTCCTACATAATACTGCACTATCTCTCAGTAACGAGAAAAATCATTAGATTTTGGAATAGCATTCTCTTAATAGAAACATCTGTCCAAAACTAAAATAATAAACTATCACCTGACAAAAAATAATGAATACCCACAGTTCACCTTGAGACACATTGTAAAAATATGGATGCAGAAACATGTGTGCTCGTATGTATTGTGGCGAAACAGCGCGCAGCTTTGCCGACAGGTGGAATTTATCAAGTTTTATTCATTATTTCGGGTGAAGGCTTCTACCGCAACGCCGCTTCAGCCCTACCTGCGGTATATTCTCTTTGTCATGGGCAGCGATACTCGGTGGTTCGACCGCACCCCCACGCCTCTATACGGTTTAACTGAAGGAAACCCGCCTCGCCGTTTCTTACCACGGCTTTCCTCAAATCAGGAAAAATTCTCAGAAGTCCGAGAATGAACTGTTAACTTGCGCTGGCAGTGTATACATGACACTGTGGTTTCAAGTGATTGGGTGTTTATCACCCCCACCATACTCTCCAATGCGAAATTTACGAATTGGCTGCGAAGAGCCCTGGGAAAAACATGCAAACGCATGGGAGGATGGGAGAGAAAGAAGCTGGAAGGGAGCTTTCGCCAAGTAGATCGGCCTCCCTCTCTCTCTCTCTTTTGGCTTCTTTAGCGCGCATTCGCCTTTGCTGGAGTTCTAGCTCCAGCTCTAGCTCCGAGCACTAGCTCCGGTCACGCTGTACCGGACCCCGTACCATGAGAACCGAGTCTGAACAACGCAGGTAAGCGAGCCACCATGTGCTGTATCGTCTGCAATTGCTAGCGCACAGACTGTCGTCAACTATTTCTCATAACTGCCATTATGTCGCCAGTATACCCCCAAATGGTTTAGGCGGGTAGACCGTAATGTGTTAGACCGGAAGTAACGAATAATTAAGGGGGCTTAGCCTCCAGGCTGCATTACGGGCAACGCGTGAGTTGTCGCGACCCCGAAATAAACTGACTCGTCTGCTGACGGCCGAATTTCCGGGTGCATCCAGAGTGAATTTCAATGAACTCCAATGGACGAGAGGTATCGCGGCTGCACGGACAGAAGGCGCCACACGCACACGCACACGCACACGCACACGCAGCCGCCATCCTGGCGCCATTCACCGAGTCGTAGCAGCCGCTGACGTGAGGCAGTAATCTCACCGCCCCCGCAGCCACAAGCTTCTAGGGAAACTAGAATATCGGAGAGCTTTCACTTGTATGCTTCCTAGATTCATTGCAGACGCAAAATACAGATTAATTGATGTAATGCTTTAGAGTTAGGGCAGAACCAGGTAAGCGAGTGGTTTGCTTCTGTAGGGCTGCCGTCAAACCCCCAAAAGTAGCCCTAAAATCAAAACAACCATTTCAAACTCATAGAGCCTGAAGTTCGTTCAGATCAATCAGGGAATGTCAATTTTGGAGAAAATAATTTGAACAGTTAAAGCGCTCGCGTTGACCACAGACTGACGGCCGGACTGAGATAGAGGTATTGCCATCGATTTATGTGAGAATGTGAATTCCTTCTATACAAAAGAGAGGAAGGGATTTACTCCATATATTAGCAAGATTTAGCTCTTTTCAGTTATCAGGGCTCGACAATTCGAATTTTGTCGAAAAATCGCTTATTTGAATGTAGAAAGGTGTGAAAGTTAAATCTATTTATTGTTTTTTCTTATAAAGTATAATGAAAGTTGTTCCAATATTATTTTGTATGAGTCCATCTGTCATTTTCTGGATCACTTAGTATCAGATGAATTATTGGTATAAACAGGAGAGATCTCAATAGACAATCAGTGTTTCATCATATACGTCGTTAGGGTGAAAAGACACAGGTTATGCGAAAGTATTATAGGACAATATTTCGTATAAATATTTTGGGAGAAGCGAGGTTCAAGTCATGAATCGTATTGCTATAATAATCGCATGCGATACAGCAATAATAGCACATAATTCCACAAGCATACCGTTGAATTTTATTCTCATGTTCTCTTTCCAAACTAAAATTTAGTATGTTATGGACAGTTATCGTCGTTCTTTAAAAGTTGCTGTGTATTAATATTTAAAACAGATTAAAAGTGTATAAAATTGTTCTTTGAGTATAGAATTAATAAGGTACTAATTTTTGCAAGTGTTATTTGTGGCTGAACTATGAACTACATTACTTTGGGTTCCGTCCAGAATTTCACTCAGTTTTCTGACGTTTCTTGTTTCCCACTAATGTCAGCGAATTCTGAGATGGTATTTTGGGTGGTTTTGGCAGTATGACTTCCCACACGTGAGATGCTGAGAGAATGACCCCATCTCGATCAGGTTTTGTTCAGTTTTCCTGATTTATTGAGCAAATAATGAGATGCTCTGGTTTTGTTTCTGGGCATAAATGTAGCTTCACTATGCGCAGGTTTCGGTGACCTATCCTTTTACTTGTAGTGGTAAGAGAAAAATTATATCTGCAGTTCGTTTAGCTATGCAAATACGTTTTCTATCGCTCGAGAACGGAAATGTCTAGTTTTTAAGATGTTTCTAATCTCTCGCTTTATTTATTTTATTATTTAGTTTGATTGTTTTCTTTTTTCAACTTTTATTCATTTTTCAACTATTTATAGTTGAAATGCTGGGAATTAATTCTGGAGCTCAAGAAAATATGTGCAGATTATCTGTTGTATGTATACGTCAATACAATTTTTACTGACTTGGAACTAAATAAATCGAATCAAATTTTTTGGACACATAATAAATAATAATAATAATAATAATAATAATAATAATAATAATAATAATAATAATAATAATAATATAATAAACTATAATAACATTCCTTTAAAGAGAGTCGTGAACTACCCACTCACCATTGCAAACCACCCACACAGTAGAGGAGTCGACGGGACGAACTTTATACTCAATCCGGAAATTATACTACAAACGTTTGATAAAGTCACCATCGATCTCGGAAAATCACTATTTAAAACATTAATAAAAATGAAGTTGTTAAGGTTTCTTTCTATGAATTGGACGCTTGAATCCTTGAGTCTTGAATCTTCACCTATCCAGAAGATTCGCATTATCGAGTCTTCATTTCTTTGTTTCGAATTCTGGGAATTCTGTATTTTAAATTCTGAATTGTCTCTGTTCTCCACTACGAGGTTCCAGATTATTCACACGTTTATTATAGCTTCTTATCTTACATATTAGATTAATATAATTATGCATCTATTTTTACATTAATAATCATAGAGGGCTTGGTGTCTCATTTGATTGCTCTGAATCCAATGCCTGAATTTGACAATTCATTCAGAATCTGAATTCACCACCTGTGTACCATTTGAAATAAACAGTATATACTATATAAAACATGACTATGTTTGAAGAATTGAAACAATTTGAGAAATCTTTTTATCTTTTACGACTCGAATTAAAGATGATATTTTTGGATGCGCTCCTTTACTAATTATTCTTACTTTTTTTTCGGTAATTCGGCAATAAAGACAAAAAGCGCCCCCTCTCGAGGCTCGAGACGTGAAGTCTGAAATATGAAGCAAATATGACGTCTAAGGCATGACGCCCGAGGGCACAACCTGAAACCTGGAGTCTGCAGCCTGCGATCTAAGGCATGAAAGTCGATAAGATTGAGTTATTATCATTAAGATCTGAAACTCGAGAATCGAAACCTTACACCGCAGAACTGGCGTGGTGCAGAAGATCTGACACCTAAAGCGCGCGGTCCGGTGCCTGAAAGAAGAGTCGCAACATTCAATTTTTTATTTATTGAAAAATTTGATATGAATACAACTCTCAGCAATGTGGCTTTCCGATTATTACGAGCGAGGTATTTCATCCATTAGGTAAGTCCACGTAGTTATGGCAACCTCTAATAAATCTTTTAATAAAAAAACGCTCGTTTTAAAGAGTATGAATTTAAAATGTCGTCAATGACCTTCTATTTCACCCGACAATAAACAAATGAAAATCACAAAAGAGTATGAGCTCGTACAGGTGTATTATGGGTGGAAGGATTTTTAATATTTCCTTATGTCTTCCAGATTCCCGAGAGAGATGGGGATAGGGAGATTTGCGTATACGAGGCCTTGCAGGATGGCCTAGACGCAAGTTTAAAGGGATGCGCCAGAAATTTTGGGTACGTTTTGAAAAACATGTTTGAGATATTTTTTGTAGTATGCCTGGGTGGATTGAATAGACAAAATCTTTGTAAAAATTCTTATTAGGTGCTTGATTAGTGATTTTGGGATCGTCAACTACTCCCGTCATTAGTTCCATAAGTGTAGATGATGTTTTTATTGCGGGAAGTGGCGGTGTTCTCTTGCTGGAGAGCGAGAATACCCGTCGGCTAGAGGGAATTTTCCCAAACCAAGCATCTTCCACCAGCGTGGTACTGCCCCAGCCGGGACAAGCTCTAAGCTCCTGACAGGTGTTCCGATAACTACGGTAGTGTAGTGTATATGAGATTGGCGTGTGTGAGAGATGAGGATAGGACAACGAAGAGAACGGAAAGATCGCGTGCGGTCCGTGGCCCCTTTGTTAGGATACTGCTCCGACATTCACCCAGTGTTAATCAGAGAAAACGCGGAAAACATAGCAGCTGGCCGCTAGAATTCTCCTCCAAACAGCGGCTGAACTCGACCTACCTACGCAGCTAGATGCGAATATCCTCTCATCGTTGGGACTGATAAGCTAGGAGCTCTCGGTCAGAGGCGCTACAGCGACATTCAATTGATACCCCATGTCAGCCAAGCCCCAAGCGCAGACGGGGCAACGGGGCGTGCGCGCGCGCGCGCGCATCGGGAGGAGCGTTCGGGTCGCGCCGGGCGTTGACGCTCTTAAGCACGTCCGAGCGTAACGCGCGCGGCCGCCGCATAAACCGAAGGTGAGCGGAGAGCGCCCTTGGCACAAACCGCGCGGCTTATCGGGGCGGCGCCGCCTTTAACGAAGCGCCGCGCGGGGCACGGGGCGGAGGGGCGGGGAGCGGGGCAGACCGTGCGTGCGCGACCCCCAGGCCGCCTCTTTTCTTCCACGGCGCACTACTTCTCCCCGGCGGAGCGCGGCGGACAGCCTCCGCGATCTTGCGGCACCGCCGGATGCCCATCGCTCTCCGACGGTCTCTCGTGTGCAGGAAGGCAAGGCCGCCTCTGAGGAAACTCTGACGAGTGATGGGGTGGTCCGGCTCGTTCATCACTCCGCGATGGTGTAGAACAAGGGTACTCGTCCTCTTCCCGGAAGGGATTACAAACTAGTGCTGTTACAATAGAACGTTATTTCTCGCGTTATTTGTAACTTTTGAAATTTTCAAAAATTCAGAGCGGTCTACGAAAATCGCACCTGCGGCATTTTTATACGTGTACTTTGCTCTTTCTAAAAAAAATTAAAAATAAATTGTGTGAGTTTTGAGAAATTTCGAAAATGTTAACGCTTCATATACTAGTACCCCTAAAATTATATATCCGTTTAAAATTCGCTGGCTTATGAGTTCGGCCAGATCGATCAGGAAATATCAATTTTGGGGAAAATCATCTAAACAGTTTGACCGTTAGTGGACGGATGGACAGAGAGGCTGTCTGACAGAGACGGATAGACATACGTTTTGCCTTAAACAAATTTTGCGGTATCAAGGATCTACAACACGTAGGTTCTCCATAAAATTTGTTAGAGGAAGTATTCTGCCCATAATAACAAGGTTTATCCACTTTTTCGATATCAAGTCAACACAATACAAATGTTTCTGACGAAAAATCGCCCCTTTCCGTTCCAGCATTAGAATTTTATGTTTTTGCTACGTAAGTTGCTACCTCAGTTACGTATTGTTACGTATTGCTACGATTGCTACGTAGCTATTTTGCTATGTAAGGAGCGTTTTCAACTCGGGAACGAAAATGTCTAGTTGCTACAAATTTTGCTAATCTCACGCTTTTCTCTATTTTATTATTATTATTATTATTATTATTATTATTATTATTATTATTTTAAACAATTGTATTCATCTTCCAACTATTTATATTTCAAATGTTGTGAAGGGGTTCTGGAACACAAGAAAACGTGCGCAATTGATTTTCTCCCCCATACGCCACATACAGTTTCTACCGCATTTTGACTAAATAAATAAATAAAATAAATCAAGTACGTGGTAGGGAAGAAAGTAAAACGCAATAGAAGTACACGTACAATTTGCATCGTTTCGGGGTATCAAAATATTAATAAAATTAAACAAGTGAGGTAGTATAACAGTAATAAAGCGTAAATACAAAGTAACCATTAATAAGATTGAAAATACCTATAATTAAATTTTGTGACAGTTCACGTGTGGTTCGGTGCAATATGTAATAGTTAACTCTACTCAGACGTCTGAGCCAGTTAACTTGCGCGAGTAGAGAGTGGTGAGAAGAAATTGGTTTAAAGGAGGCGCCGAGGATAATAACGGAAGAACCCAACCGACCTCACATTTTAATTAGAAGTATGACGGTAAACTCCGGCCGTACACCTATCATATGCTGAAATAGCAAATTAATTGGGATCTGACAAATCTTTCAAATTCCACCTTAAAAAATTTGTCCGGAGTGAAAATGAACGTGAACCAAAACAGAGGAAGTTTTGTTTTATTTTTTTTTAATTTAAGGTCGCATCAACTACTACGTCATTAGCGACCACTATTGCTTGTAACGGTATGGTAAATGTGGGTTGACACGATAATGATGATGATAGGGGGTGAAAGGACGAAACACAATACAATCATGCCCGAGGTGGGACTCGAACCCGCGATCCTTCGGCCCGAGTTCGCTACGGCACTACTGCCTTAGCGGTCTCGGCCACCGGATCGGCTCAGAGGAAGTTGTTTTTTCTCAAAACGAACTTCGGCCGTTATTATTTTAAGAGCCTCAAATCTGGAATTCAATAGTTCGATTTTTTAAGAATGCACTGCATGGTTTCCGAAATTAGGAGACTACTATGTTTGGACAGAAATATTATCAAAATATGTCCAACATCTCTTCATTATATCTTAAGATTTTTGTTCGCATCGGACAATGTAGGCAAATATCTTTTGATATAATAATATCCCAAGTTTGCAAGTATTCGTATACTCAGTTTGAATGATCAAAAGTTGTGATTTTTTTAAAAGATAAAGTTAATGTACGAAGGAAAAAGGGTAATTAACAAAAGTAATGACATTTTAGCGAATCCAATCTATACACCAATGGAATCGACAATTGTTTTTGAAATCATTTTTGAAGATATTTCGCCTTGAATGCAAAAATTGTTATCAATTACTAACATGAAAATTATTTCTAATGTAAAATGACTAGGGAGAATACTTTCCACAGTCCAATAAATAAATGTAACTTTTTCACAATTTTGAAAAGATTTGCTGACTTAAGACGTATATAAACGAACGCTATTATTTACAGATTCGACGTCAATAGAAATCCAACGAATTTACAAAAGCGAAAACAAGTGTACAAGGATTTCATTCTCTTTGGGAACTAATCGAGTGACAGCAAACAAATGATTTTACATCGTTTTTTAAGAACCACTATTTTTAATTCCATTTATATTTATTTACATGTTTATTTACGCCTAACAATAAAAAGGTATGACACAGGTATGCTATTTGAGGTATCTAAGAATCAAAATGTCTACATACATTCCGGATACCATTCAGGATCACTTAATTACATTAATGGAACAGGTAAAGCAACTAATGCCTTTTGCTTTTCCATGAGAACAATAATCTAAATTTATTACAGCCCTGATTGTTTACTAATCAATACACGTGTAATATGTGCATTTGAGGAGGCAATAACACAAAGTGATACGAATATGTTGGCCGATACAGTAAAAAATATTCCGTGCTATAAGCGCCTCCCACTCGCTCCTTCAAATAAAAATTCACGCGCTTGCACAAAGTTTGATTGCACACACGTATTTCTCCGTCCACTTGGTAACTCTCTTCCGCCATACTCAACATGAACGCCCCAGCGGTCAACCATCCATTCAGCCTTTGAGCCGTGGCTCGAAGGAGGGGGAGGGGTTTTTAGCGAGCACACTGCGCGTTTTGAGTAGCAGATGCACAACGCCTCAGCGCCGCCCTCCGCACTTCCGAGAAGGCCTGCCGCGCCGCGTCCGCCGCCCGCCGCCGCCCGCCGCATCGCCCACCTCACCGCCCGGCGGGCGACACTGCGAGGCGCCGCCCCAGCGCCACGCGGCGCAACGCTGGTTTCACCAAGTAGTAATTGAATTAAAAAGTTTTTTTGTTTGATATTGATTCAACAAGTCAATTGCTTTTAATAAAAAAATAGGGGGTGAAGTCAGACGTTTCGTCTGCTGATTTGCAAACCTTATCAGAGCTACAATAAGTAAAATTACAATAGGATAAGAAAAAAATTGAAAAAATTTAGGAAAATAATAAAAAAATTAACGCTCAGAAGAAAACTTCAGAAATATTGATAACATAACCCCTAACACTGATACTGATTACAATCACAGCACTTTTATTTATTCCGTACTAAAGGCTTAGCGACCTTCAGTTTCCCTTAATTCACAAGGAAAGTTGACATACCTTTTGATTTGCAACTAAACAGTAAAAACTTATCCCATTAACACCATTTCTACTGACATTTTATGTAAGAGACAAAAAAATACGACCACAATAGCACAAAAGGTAAAACTGTTCGAAGGCCTGTGGAGGTGCTAAAAGAATCACGGATTAAACCGAAAGACCAATTAGGATCATGGGCTCATATGGCGATTTGTCTGCGTCCTGTGATTTCTTTGATATTCCAGCTACACGTTCAGAACGCACACAATTTTTAAAAAAGTCATTAAAAATATCGCCCTTGAATTACAAGTAAGAGTTTGACTTCGTGACGAATCGATATCATAATAACATAATCCTAATAAAGGAATATAATAAAGTCAATTATTATGGCCATTGACATGTTATTTCAAATAAAAGATTCTCAAAAAATTTCAAAAATTTTAAAATTTAAAGTTGTGTGTTATTTTCTCTTTAAATTCAGCGAGAAAATTATATTAGGAATCACGTTTCGACTGTTTGCCTTTCAGATTAATTGCGTTATGTTCATCCTACTGTATTCATCATTTAATAATTTTCAAGAATTTCTTTATTTGTCCCTATGCATACTTCTTTCCAAATTACAACCACAGTGGACAAAGCCAAACGTCTACATTGAAACCGAGTTGATGAAACAAAATTGTCATGTTTGCTCATTCTGAATAAGTAAATCTCCTTAGAGTCTCAATTATCAAAGAAAATTCAAACTTACAAAACTATTTTGAGGAATCTTGTTCTGTAGATAATAAAGACGAATTAATACTTCTAGCCCAATAAATAGTAATGTAAAGTGAGAATAATTGACATGTCAGGCCCCACCAAACGCAGATAAAACGTACCTGAGTTCACTGTTGTAATCAGTGAAATAATGGTTAACCGAATTGACAATATTTCTGAAATTAGACGTGTCATCACATGATTTTGAATTTGAAGAAAAGTAAAGCGGCAAACGTTTCTTAAAAAAGGCAAAAATTTAAGTTAATAAAAACATTTAATTTAAATTAAATCTCGTTTAAATACATTACTTGTCACGTAGTGGACGTCTAAGAATATCTGGCATTCACATGTTCAAAGTTACTAGTCTTAAAATGGCCATTCTCCGACTTAAGAACATAGATTTCTAAAATATATACACGGATATCAACGAGTTCACTTACTTCTCTGTCCGTAATTTAACCATCTTAATAACATTGCTTGCAATTACATATCACATGAAACAAATCTTTAATATTGATTAAAAACATATTAAGAAAATATTTTTTTATACCAAAGACCCACAAAATGTGGATCTTTACTACATTATGTATTGAAAAATGAAATATTCTACATATAGGAGCATGAAAAATCCACGTTTCCGGTACCAAGGACCCACAAAACGTGTTGTTTCTCAAGGCAAATCGGCACTTTTTTGAGCCACCATGACATAAATTATTTTTTCTACGAACTAGAAGCGAGAAAGTAAAAAGTTATTGTCTGCAGATGAAACAAAGCCTATGCACAATGCTAAAAATGATTTCTGAATAAGGATTTCGTGAACTCCATTTCCTTATTTTACACTATGCACAGTTCAAAACAAAATCATCATACGATGAAGAACGACAAAGATAATTCTAAGATGAGCGGGAGACGATTATGGAAGAATCAGTTCGCCGCGCCCAAACAAAGAAACAAGTTGGTTGTGCACAATTGCACACAACGCACAATTGCTGTCACACTGTTAATTATCAACCTTAGGAGAAAATGTAATAGGCATGTAACAGTATAGCCATGGAACAGTATGAATGAATGAAATATCTGAGGACTTTCTACAAACAATTAATCGAATAATGTAATCTAAGCAAGGTTGCATTTCATTCCTTGAAATCAACAGAATCTGATCTCTCCTAAATTTCACTTTCGCGTATTTTTACTACGAGTTCTACTGTTTGTTTTGTCGTTAACGATATAGCCAATTTAATTTCTACTTTTAACGCTTTCAATTTCAATTAGCGTAAACGTGAGGTATGGGAATTCACGGCACCAGAGCTGTGCAGTCTTAATCATGATCTTATAACTGTCCAGTCATGGAATGAAGGTTTGGTTTATCTAGTTAAAAATTATTATGTTAATACAATGCCTTCTTCTGTGAAATATCAATTGACACCTTACCAATCAATAATAAATTTCATCCCCATTCTGAGACGCGGCACGGGGGTGGCCACTAGCCCTCCTCCGTCCTCATCACTCTCGGACGTTATCAAACACCGCGCGAAAAAATTCAGCACGCTAAACACTATACAGAAAAACACGAATTTAATTTTATTCAGAGTTATTCTTAGCAGCCTCACAGCTCATTCTATAGATTAATTGTCGTCCATGACACAACCTCTGTTCTAACACATTGTTTTCAATTTCTACCAGATTTACGGCAAGTGATAAGATTTGCACGTAGTTCCATCCAAATGATTTATGATTCTGGTGTCAAGATTCACTCTCGCTACCTTCTTTTACGAGAAACTTTTGAAGGAGAATTACTATTATATACACTTTTTAATACACATTTAGTATATTTGAATATTTATTTTATGCCAAAAATTATAAAAAACAGCTTGCGATGTATGGAAGTACAATAAGCGAACGTTTTCTTGAGTTCAAGCCCGCTCTTTCACGACACATAATTGAATAATGAATAAAAGTAGTAGCGGTGTTATGAGATCAAGAAATGATCCATCCTGTGCAATAGAAACAATTTTCCTTCAAAATAATAATCCACTTCAACATTCTTTATTTTTAAATACATATTCTTCGGATGATTTTATCCTGACACTATATCCTGATTTTAAGTTAAGGTAAAAAATCATTGAAACAGAGCTATACACAATATAATCTATTCATATTAATATACAATACATGTTGTATCTTGAATAAAACATTGATGTGTGTTAAAACTTTTTTACTAAAATATTGGCGTACTTCGTTATATGAAATTTCATTAGAAATAATAAAGAAAAAGTAATGTAAATATGTCGAAAGTTATTGTAAGTTAGAAAACTACCCTCACCAAGAGGAAAACCGAGATGAACACATGGATCAGTAACGTGAATTCAAAAACAATTACAAATGCACGATGTCAATAAGACAATTGCGTAATATTGAGGCTGATATATTGCAAAATATATAATTCCATGTAAATGTATTATTCACAAACAATATTATCATAAGAGCCGACTGAATAGTTCCAGAATATAATAAACTCTTATCCCGGAATCAAGCGAAAACAATTTTTGGAAAGTAAATTAACAGCAAAATAAATCAAGAGTTCTACAGGGATTTTATAAAAGAGAAACTTATACTATGGAGCCGCACAAGTTCAAAGTACGACATTTCCTTACATGCTTCCTTAAATATTTGGATAGTAAACATACAGATGGAATGTTAACAATATTTCACTATCTTTACCTACCTATGAGTAATACTGAAATATATTAATGAAAATTCCAGATAACCAACCTTCCGAAATAACCAAGATACCGAAGAAAGAATGTGATCTCCAAATATATTTGTCAAGCAATATTAATAAATTCAAAATACGTTCAAATAAACAAATTTTAGATACCTGCTTTTAGTTAAAAATATTGTATGAAATATTTTATTGCACGTTAAACACAAAACTTAAACGATGTCCCTACGTAACGTATATTTATGAGAAAACGTCAATGTGTAGATAAACGAAAAAAAAAAGAAACCACTAAATTTCATTAGCATTTTTTCAATGTATTGATTTAAATATTTGTATTTTGATGTAAAAAATCGTTATTAGGAGGAAGAAGTTCAGCGATAGTTTGGAGAAGAAATTACTTCATAAATTTAGAATAAAATACAAGGTTCTCCCTCCAGGTAAGCAAACGGCAGCTACAAAAGTTCCCGGATTGGTTAATGGAACTGACACACGAAGAGACACGGTTCACATTCGCAAACACATGGAAGTCTGACAAAATCTTTATCCTTTAGGCAGAAATCTTAGGAATGCATACAACTTAGAAGGCTGGGAAATCAATTTGTTCGGTGCAGCAAGAAAGAGCGACACGAGTCCGATTGATGTATACGAAGTCGCGTATTTCCTGTTTGGTGCGGAAGCAAGGATGGCGGCGGGGACAGGTACGTTCCCCAGTTCCTCCCATCGCCGCTACCTTTTAAAATTAATGTTTCTTTTAAGATTCTTTTTAACTAATGTATTAATTTCTAGATCCACAGTTGATAATCCAAATAAATGACGGAACGCCTCAACTATATATTTTATTTGCCTAGGTTCTTGGACAGAAAGAGAACTGGAGGGTAAAGGACTTCCGACGGTTCATGAGCGATGATTATATAAGACACTGAAATTTCTAAAATTCACGTGTTAAAAAAAAGGCTTTTTAGTGAGAAGTGTCCTTTTTAGTGAGAAGTCAATATAATTTCCTGGTGAAACACTTTCTTTTATCTTGAAGATTACAGAGTTTGTATGAGCTTCAAATAATAAGTGGAGACATTTTTAGATTCTTCAAAGTAGGTATAACCGTGATTACACTTTCTGGTATGGTATACATGAATTTTGTGTTTCGCAGAAGATATACATGACTACAGACGAGAAACTAGCTGCTTATTCAACCATACCTCCATAATTATTTATTAAATATTTTAACATTTCATTTATTCATTACCAGCCTGTGTCTAATGCCATAACGTCGTTTTCCCTCCGTTGAAGTTTAGAACCATAACGTTTAGGGTGATACCGTTCATAAAATGTTGCGAATGAAAATATAAGAATAATACAAGATATAATAATCTAAATATATAATGATACAAATTAAACTGCAGTCCAACTTTAACAAAGACGTTCATGTAATATGTGAAAATATTAAAGCAATGCGAGAAGTTACGCAGGATCAGTTTATCAGCAGGTCCATTTTCACAGGTCGAATGACTTACGAGATACGTTTTGGCAAATCTTAATACCCTCCCCCTAAGAAAATATAATTCTTAAAATGCCAAGGAACACGTATTACAATAAACTCTTCTCAACCTAGGCACATTTCATTTGCAACTAACGTTTCTCTTTAGCAACATTTTCTCTTAGGGAGCCTATTCAATATTCGCTGACGATAAACAAGGTCACCGCCTTATTTACAACTGATTTAACTCCGCCCTGTTAAACATTTAGCGTGGTAACACGCAATAAAAGGCACCTCCGCCTGGCAGTCGGGGAGCGTGGCGGCTCTTTCGCGCCGCGCCGCCCCGCCCCGCGCCGCCGCGCGGCCTCCCCCGCACCGCGCCCCTCTGCCCGGCCGCGCCGCGCCGCGCGCTGCCCGCGCCGCGCCGGCACCGCGTCGTGCTTTCGCCTGCGATAATTGCGGCGCTTCTCCACAACACAGCAACCCACCTCTCCCCTCGCCTCCTCAAACGCCGCCCTGGCCGCCGTCGGCCGCGCGCCCTCGCCCTCGGCGCCCAGACCGCCTCGCGTCGCCTCACCTCGCGCTGGCGTCGGTCGCGTCGCGTCGCGCCGCGTCCTGCCGTTTAAAAACACCGCCAATAGCGCCTCCGCGCTATATAATTGCAGGTGGCAACGAAACCAACTGGGCGGCGGTGGCCGCGGCGCCGCGCTCGGGCGTCGGCGCCGAGCGCGAGTGGCGTGGGCGGGGCGGCGGGGACGGGCGAGGGGGCGCCCGGCGGCCCGGCCAACGCCGCCGAGCGGCCGGGCTTCGTAATTCAGCCGACGAGCCGTCTTGCCCGTCCAAGAAATACAGCGTAATAAAACGTGCACCCGTCAACTCAGCCGCGCGCGGAGTTTTTAATCACCTCGGAACCGGGAAATTACTGGCGGATTTTGATAATGAACCTCACTCAGGTCTTCCGCTACGGGGTTGGAATTTAAAAGAAACAGTTAGGGCGTTTAACAGATCGTTCTTCCGGTATGTGGCAGTACATGACAAACCACCGCTCTTTCGCATAGTCCCTCTTGCCTCATTATTAGAATAAAACGTCGGAACTCGGAATGAAGTTGTCGAAAAAAGAACGCATTGTATAAATCTAAGAACCAAAAGTAATTAGATTTTAATTTTTAAGCAGGAGCAGAGTTTCAATAATTTTGTTATATACACGAGTAGAATGTATCTCATTAATACACAATAAAAGCAGAGTACTACGATTTCTAGGGGCCGAGAAAAATCTCTCATCCGACGCACTTTGCCACAGTTTCCGTAGCACGTATTCTTTACAGTTTTGTGTCCGCAGCCGATCTCACAAAATAGCCGTCCACGTTCTCATGGCGCACAACACGGTAATTGGGTTAATCCACACGAGCGGGGGCGGTGAGCGGCGGGGCGGGCCGGAGCGGGCCGGGCTTTGCATGGGAGGAGGGCGCACTGCGGTTGGGCCGCTCGGCCCGTGCGGCTGCCGTCGGCCCCGCCTCCCTCGGCGAATCGCCCGCGTGCCGGTACCCTCCCGAGGCGACCCCGGCAGGAGCGCGCCGGCCCGCCGACCGCCCCACGCGCGGAAACGCACCAGTCATTTCTTCCAGCCCGGACATCCGTTTCTTTGCGCTGTCGTCCTTTACCTCGGCGTCCCACACCTCCGGCACTGAGGCGGCCCGAGTTTTCCAAGAACGCGAGGACGCAGGAGATCAAATGACCAAACTGTCGTCTTCAGTCACATTCACTTCATACACGCGTTGACTGTTTGTGTGAATCGTCTTTTCCGGTTCCCGATCACACGCGTACACTATTCAATCACTACACTGCCACAGATGCGTCGTCGCCGCGGGCGGCTCTCGCGTCGCGCGCGCGCCCGACAGCCGCCGACAACGCTCCGCGGGCGCCAGCGCTCCTCGAGATCGCGGTGCCGGCGGTGGCGTCGGGCGACGGCAGGCGGCTGGCGGCCGCCCAGCAGACTGCGGCCGAGGCGCCCGGACGTCGCGCCGGGCGGCGGCGGTGGCTGCTCCGAGACGTGCTAACAGGAGCTGCGAATTTGCGCCGCGCTCCGATAAGTCGTACGCGTTCGTCGAGCGTAAACACCACCGCTGCCGCCGCCGCCGCCGCCGCCCCCGCCGCCGAGGAGGAGGCGCCGCGCGGAGCGAAATCCGCGCTGTTCCCTCGCGACAACACTGTGCTGTCTGGAACAGGAGCTCTAAAGAAAATTTACATCATACGCTGAGGTGGGTGGAGACCTGCTAAATACACGGGCGGGAATCGCAATATTTGAGCACAGAAGCATTTCCTTCCGCACTGACGATCTCCGACGTGGATGAAGCAACAAACATGTGAGTATTTGAATTAAGAAGTTGAAAGTTTGTAACTCCGCAGTGGGTGTCTGATAGAGGTGTTTGGTTCTTAGTAATATGTGGATACATACTTTCTTCTAAAAGGGATGCATTTGCTATATTTCAATGGACAGCCTCAGCAAAAATGCTGCTGAATAAAACCATAAAACAAATTTTCAAAATGTTTTTCAACGAACAACTTCATAAATGTCAGTTGTATAACAATGCAATAAATTAAATATTTTAACAAAAATAATCTTCATTATTACTGAAATAACATCTAGTATTCTTTCATAACGCAATAAGTAAATGATAAATATTTAATGGCGGGCAATCTCTTCCTCGGAGCAATCCTGTCAGCTGTGTTGTAAGCAGTGCCGCACTGAGTATGGCAATTCAGTCATTAAGCGCAGAACGATAGATTGCGGATTAACATAATCAAATGTTTACATTTTTCAGGCAAAATCGAAACTGATTTTCAGTTTTTTGTATTTTCTCGAGCCTCTGTATACTTCAAGAAACCATAGATATCTTTCACTTTACCATTCACAGCTTAGTTTCCCATATATTCGAAATTAGTCGTATAGATTACTTTTTACTTCCCCTCCTTCGTAAAATTTATTTGACGCGTTTTAAATGTGAATCTTCAGCGATAAGCCAATGTACAATCAATCTAATTTTTGTATTATACAAGGAGATTGATTCTTGGTTTTCTGGTGCCTGCCGGAACGCAAAGCAATCGACTATAACCAATGACAAAACAGACTCAACGAAAGCTAAGGAACCTACGTTTATCAGCTGTCGAATTTCAGAGGTTCATACGTTTGTGCCTGTTCCAGTGCTGTTCATTTCGCATTTCTAAATCTCCTCTAAAATGCCTGCCGTTATAATATTTAATATTGATTGGATTTAAAATTCGATTCTCTATTCACTTCCATGTATCACAATGGTTGGGACGTTACCCTTAAGTGAACAAGTTTGTTGACAGAGTATCCTGACGAGCTATTTGAATTTAACTTTCAGGGACGTAAGTAGGAAATTTTTCAACCGGAGACAAAAATGCAAAATCCTTTGAAAATACTGATAGCGGTCATACTTCGAATTGAACTGACAACACATATCTTATTCGTATTACGCCGGATTTTTTTTCCACTTTCATTTACAGTTCGGCTCTGCATGCCATTTGTGACTTATAAGTTAAAATGTTTATCTTCTCCACTTGTATTAAAGGATAATTTTAATCCACATACACCTTTTTGGACACCTACCAATGATAAATCTAAATTTCATCAATGTAGTACGTTCTTCGTCAAATATTCAGCGCGCACAGAAAAAATCTTTTCTTCCTTTCGAAATATTCTGCTCAGAAAAATATCAAAGTAAATTTAGTTATTGGTACGTGTAAAAATGTAATCAAATCAGTTCCAACGAAATGAAAGCAAGGAAATTTCGTATTTCTTTACTTTGTTCGGCAAACATTTTCCCGAGTGAATTGTCGTGGGCACAATCTTAAGGTCTTTTGTTGGCAATGTTCAATCACAAATGCAGAGGAAAACGTGATAATATATATTTAGTGCATTTCATCTAGAAAATAATAGTATTGGTAAGGCATCAGCATTTGCTCATTTATTTAATTTATTGATCTGGAATCTTGACACACTTGGAGCACATGTTATGATAGCAAAGTAATTTGGTGGCTGTACACATGTCTATACTTCTAATATTGAATTATTACATGACTGCGTGTTTATTCCTTACATTGCGACCCTCTATACGTATTTAAAATTTTGAATTCACATATTTGCTGTGTACTTAGATGCAAGCCACCGCATAGAAAAATAATGGTTACAGAAAAAAGGTGGGTAAAATAATTCTTATCGCTCTAGCAACCAAGTAATATTTTTAGTTGTTACAAAGCTCAAGAAAGAAATAAGGATAAAATTCTACGGTGGCATTAAAGAAATGAACATTTATATTTTGCACTTCTATTCCGGCGAATATATTTTATTTCTATACATCTGTTGACGTTTACCAAAGACTAGGTGCACAAATCAAGGTGTACTTGCAACAACCCTTCGCGTATTTGAAATATCTATCTATCTATCTATCTGATCTATCTATCTATCTATATCTATCTATCTATCTATCTATCTATCTATCTATCTATCTATTCTATCTATCTATCTATCTATCTATCTATCTATCATATCTTATATATATATATATATATATATATATATATATATATATATATATATATATATATATATACAATAGTATAAATATAATAAATAATATACATATTTTTAAATAGCAGCAACGTAATAAAGCTTCGTCGCAAAATAAAAAAATTACATTCGACAATTATGAAAATCCGTGGTTCATTAGATAAAAGAACTTGAATTGCGTGAATAACTGGGCGTGGTGGCTGCTGTCTTGGTTTACATCCAGATGCCAACTGGAAGGCAGGTGCCCATGAGTTTCATGCATTTGAAGCAGGAGGAATTGGAGAGGGTGCGCAGGGGGCGGGGGTGGGGAAGGGGCCAGGCCTCAGTCGAATTCCAGCCCAGGAGCAACGCTGGGGGCGGCCTCCTCCGCGACCCTATTTTTAATTAGACGCACTGGTATGAATTTTGATTAGTCAAGAATTTTATCTTTTTGTTTAATGCCAACCCACTTTGCATCTCTGTGAATTTTGCCTCTCGGAATTCACCTCTCTTGTAGAACAAGTCTGAACAATTCATAAACTAAATTAGCCCAGCTATCTACTACAATTACACGACTACTCAACAGCAAGAGCTCATTGACTTGCTTAGAAAATATCTCAAGCAGTATCAGGCTTGTTTTAATCTTCAAAATATTAAAACAAATTGTGTGTGGGATGTTTCTAAAGCTGAAAGACATTAGAATATGGACTCTTGTTCTTTAAAGGATATAATGATTTTTAAATATCATATTTTTGTAAGTATTCACATAAATTCGGGAATTATATAAAATGATAATCACTGTACAACAAACTTTGTCCAGAGGCAATGCATTAATGTATCTAATACAATTACTCTAATCTGCTACCGTTGACGTTCCCAAGAGGGTGGATATTTGAAGCACTAAAATACAAGGGATTAATATATTTTTCTGGTAATATGCTTAGAATGAAAACAACGTATTCTGTAGGTAAGTCCGCTTACAGGAGATACGTGAGAATGCAAAAGCACAAACGCAAGACGGGACTCTCAATTAATGCTCCGTGTTGTCATCTGTAGAATTAACAGGTACACCCCCATATATATCTACTTCTGAAGTTTTTCTACAACGATGTAAAACAATTAAAACAGTGTCATAGAAATATCACATCTCCACTGAAGAACCTGCACAATTATCACGATTCGGCTAGGACTTAACGTTGTGGGCAGTATAATTTATGGAATACAGGAATTACATTGCTGCATGGGATTCCCGTACTAAGATTTAATAAGCAAATGTTCACATAAGATAGAATTGTTTTCAACAAAGATTCTAATAGTTTAAGAGAATACAAATCAGATCGCTAAGAGAAGAAAAAAAAACAAATGTTACAGTCGCGTCTGTGTTTTATCGGTCACTTTCTAAAATGTATGCCTATTGCTCAAAACACGCACACGGTAATACTATATTTCAATAGTCATGCTCCTTTTGAAAGCAATTGCTCACAATTCACATAAAAAAGTTCATCTTTGCAATTATTCTTCAGACTGAAAATACAATCTCAACTACAAAATAAAATTACTTATTTTAAACAACAATAATCCAAATTACAATATACGTCAAGTGAAAAATCGAATATGTGAAAATATAAAAACTGTATTGGAACATGGAATAACTTGTAGGACTTGAGACGTCGCGTGAAGATGAACTTTGTACAAATATTGATGCAAACACAGCTAAGTTTCAGGATACACAAGTTGTTTACAAGAAAAGTAAAATTCTTCTGTAGTTTAGTTTCTTGTCAAAAGCTTCAAAACAAAATACAGATAAACCAGTCAACATTTTTTCCGGAACTTGTAGTCAAATATATGGAACAAATAAAGCGTTGCCGGTCCGAATGTCCGAGATCGTTAAGGCAATACTGCTGTTAGCGATCTTCAATACAAGTGCATTGTGCCACGTTCATTCATTGACCCGTACTGCACTGTAATGATGCCCACCATTTCATTAAAATTTACATACTTTCAAGAAATTAAGATGACGTAATCATTATTGTCTTTATCCCAAATATATAATTATATTCTTAATATTGTATTGAGTCAAAGATCGCAAAATAGGTGATTTCCTACACCATTCAGGAACCAAGTCTCCAGCGAATAAACCGCGAATAAAAAATTCTGACGCAAGTTATCCACACACATATTCCAAAGCAAAGTATGTGCTCTGTAAGCGTGGACGGAGCTGGCGCCTCAGGATGGCCTCATCCCCGCTTCCCCCTCGCACCGTTCCCCGGCCTCGCCCCCGCCGCCGCGAACCAGCGGCCGATCTCACTTCCCATCCGATGGGAAATGTCTACTCCGAGTACACCTCGCAAATGAAGACACGAAAATATTACCAACTTTTAACATATCAGTGTGCAATATAGACAACTAGACGAGATAAATGAAAACAACGCCATTTGTGTGATAAATAAAATATTTGGCGTTTTAATTGGCGTAATATTTCTCCAATCAAAACGCAGATTATGAAAATATTGCACATTGGCAATTGGTATGATTTTAAATAGAGTACAGTTTTAATTTCATAATGTTAAGAATCTGTATTTAACACAAAAAAATTACATATTTTATCATCGCATACATCCTCACCTCCAGAAAGGATCTGGAAGATCAATTTTGTTGAATACCATTTGGTCAGCATTTCACATTACGTTTCATTTAGTTTAAAGAATGTATTGTCCTCTGTTTTGCAAGAGAGCTCTTGCTGTAAAATAAAAAAAAAATGCTGTGAAAACAATCATATTTATTTATTGGATTATAAAAATTAAATTGGATAGCATGTAAATAAATTAATTTCAATTGGATAAAATAGTTTGCATCCTTTATAGAAGGTTTCAGTAAGATTTTACAAACGAAGAAATTATTTCATTTCATTTATGTTCCGCTGGAAGCAAAATTGATTTTCCTTTCAATTCGAATTTCTTTGGATGGAGGTCGCGACTCCCACGATCTGTGACCTCGCGTCGCGAAACCGCCCTTGTCCTCGGGCTAAGAGCGAGCGGGTCTGAAGATGGTTCACGACGCTCATAATCCCCCGAAAATTCTTTTTACTTTAAGAGAATACACGTGTATTAGAGACGTCTCTACTCTCGATAATATTACAGCAACCTGGAGAAAAGAAGACAAAAATTTAAAAAAAAAATTCTATAAGAAGCACAGACTTTATAATAATGAACTTAATTTCGATTGTTTATAATAATTGAACTTCTGTACGACTCTTGTTACTTTTAATTAATAATTGTAAATCACTGAGAAAAATATGCATCATTCATATCATTTGAGTACAACAGACAAGTCTGTCAGGTAGAAAAACGATACCCACATATTTGATTGTGCACAATTAGATTACTTTCACTAATAATGCCAAATGGGTTTTGAAAGAGTTTTGTAAAGGCGCGTTAAGAAGACAATCGAGTTGTCGATATACCAGAGATCTTCAGAGAGAGCTGAGTTGCGTTATTGCCTCTCAACGGGAACATAGAGTATTGTTTAGTTTACTGTGGATAATAATTTATTAGTATACTAAATCTTGGAATATTTGTCGCTCGTATCGCCTCGACCGCCCCGCCCTTGAAGAGCCCTGGTCTCGAAACCCGCGGCAGAGAGGGCGAACACCGCCCACCGCCGGCCGCTACGCACCAGCCCAGGCCGATATTGTTTCTGCCCCAATTTCGTCCTTCCGTTCGGGGAACCCCGCAGCCCGGACCAAAGGCACGAGGGGCCAGCGGCGGGGACTGGGCGCAGGGCCGGCGCGGGGAGTCGGCGCCGCAGCCCGCGCCGCGCGTCGGCCATTTTGGCGAGGCGGCGTCGCGTCGCCTTGGCGCGGGAGGCGGCAGGGGCAGCGGCGGCGGCAGAAACGACGTCGCACAAGAGCCGCGTCTCGAGACGAGAAACTGCCCGCTGCGTTTAGACGCGCGCAACTAACGCAACATGACCGTTTCGGCGTTGTGGCAGCCCAATTTCGAAACACACACCAAGCGCGGCGTGAATTCCCAAAACGTTCGTTCAGGATAATATTCCACGAGAAGACGTTCGCATTGGGCGATTTCTCTTGTTGCCGACTGGTCATCGCAACGGCGAGGGTCTCGCCGGTCGCCCGCCTCGCCGAGCGTTGGGATCTCGGCGCGAAGGTGCGCGTGAGCAAGATGGCGTCTACGTGCGTCGTCGAGGAGAGGAAGTCGTCGATGGATGGGGAACAAAACACTACGTCGTGAACCCAAATTGTTGGGCCGGCTTCTCCGCTGGAGCGCTCGGACCTCTGCCAGCAACACAGAGCCACGTGCTTCATAGTCCGGTCGCAAAAACCTTATGGAGTACTTCGTATCCGCACTGGAGTGTACCGTTGCTATAAACTAATTTGAATTTAGGAGTCTCGCTTACTACTGATTTTTAAATTTCGCTACATAATGTTTCAACGATTGTGTCCCATCTTCCGTTTACCGTCTATGAATTACATGCTCGTATTAAAAATGAAACCTGAATATCTGTAATGATTACATACACAAGAAAGGGCCTGCAACCTTCGACTGAAAAATAAACAGGAAACGAGACGACGTCAACAATTTAATTTCAAGTTTCCCTTTTTGATGATGTGTGCGTTTTACTCCTGTCTGACACTGCGCTGAACTGGAAATTACTTTCTAATTTTTGAAATTCATCAAACGGTTGTGTTGCAAATAATACATTTCAACGTGTTCGTAAATGATTGGCATTCTGTATATTCTCAATCATTCTTATTACAATGAATTTATTGCTGGGCTACGATTAAAACGTAATGTCGTACAAGACGTGCTTAATTATAATTAAAAATTTTGAAAACCAAATCAAATCTCCCCTTCCTCGACTTCTCCTGCCTCTCATCTAACCTCTTGAAAATCACGTCATTGAGTGTTTTGGCACGTGTTTCATACAAAAATCAATAGCTAAAAAAATGGTACTGGTTACCATAAAGCATTATTTGTCAACTTATGATTAATTTTAGTGGACATATCGTTACAAACCTGTAACAGTACATTCGACTCATTTATCAAATTTTATGAACAGCGCATGTGAATAAATTTCCATTTGTTAAACAAAGCATGCAGTCTTGTTTCTATTCTGAGACTAAGTTGTCAACTGTTTACAAACTGATAATTTTTTGAAGACAGAACATCAGACGTACGGTTCAGAAGATTAACAGATCATTTCAATAGGGACCTAAAAGCTACACTTATTTCAAATGTACGGAAAAAATTAAATTTATTGGTCAGGATATTAAAATGAGTTTTTCTGCCTGAAATATACTTGTACTTTCTTCATTGAATATAAAGACTCGTGAACAAAAAAAATCGTGAAATCGAATTTTTATCCTGAACCAACTTATGATGTATCCTTGGGTGGTGATAAATAGACGAATAGGTGACTAATGTAGCGGTGGAGAAATGAAGCAAAAAAGCCTACTGCAGGAATGCCTTCCGTGATAATGCTGTCCGTCCCTTCCCAAATTGAGCAAATGCCTTACGTTCCTGATTGGCGAGACTCGTCAGGCGCAGGACGGCGGCGGAACGGAGGCTGACGGCGGAATACGAGGGCGCGGAGGCGGTGACGGGGTTGGTAAAGAAGAAGCTGAGGGTAGTGGCAGAGACGATGGCGAAAGTGATATCAAAAGTGGATGCGGGGGTGGTGGCGTACGGACAGGCCGGCGACCAACACTTAGGCTATCGCGACATCCTTGGCAACACACTGCTTTTCGGTACTCTCCCGCAACCTTCCACACTCTCCACGCGCCCTTGGGCCACGGTCCAGAGGCAGATTAGCACAAAGCTTGCAATATCGTCGTGCGCGAGATAAGATATCATCGGTAATGTAAAAACGCGCAGCGCTCGGGCGACCGGAAAGTTGCCAATTGCGATCTTTTCGCAACGAACCAGACCGTACTGACCTTTCATTGGGATGGAAAGATTCGCAAAATTTAAAGAGCGACGCATTTACAGATTAAAGATTAGACTATTTAAATTTTTTATGATCCCTCGGTGAAGAAATACGCCAACCAGAGTTAAGTACTATTGCATTTCATGGACATCGGCAAATTATCTTCCTTCCTTTTACCTACATTCCAGAATTCAATTTTTGGTCTCCCAATTGATCGATTTATTAGTCAATTCCAGAAGCATTTAGCACACTGAGACACATGACCTCTCTCTTTCATCTAGTCCGACAATTGCGCGAAAACATTTTTCAACCACAGAAAAAAAAGTTAAAACAATTTTCCAATAATCAAGAAGGAAATAAATGTAATAAGACATATTTCACTGAAGAGGAGAAAGTTATTTAAATGAGAGGCCTGTTAAAAGAGAAAGGATCTTAATCAACACATGATAATCCTTTACAAACACATAGGAGCTTACTTCCATGCTAACACAGAAAGAAGACAGAGCGTAACCGCGCAAATTTAGCGTTGATCACAAGCGGCGATAGCAGAATGATTAATAACATTTCCCCTGGACCCACTAGAAATAATCAATATGGAAGAAGAAATTGGGAAGGTACACGGAGATTATCACATGAAAAGACAGGCGCATTGAACCCGGACATGGGGAGCGGCCCCTTTCCGTCTCTTTTATTCTACAACCAGACTTTCAGTCAGAGAAATAAAGCATTTCATGTGTTCATTGATACACTGAAAGAATTATACGACAAATGTGGAAAGACACAGAGAATATGAAAGTATAAATTTCTTTTAATACTAATATTTTTTTGCTGAGAATTGCTTCGTTTTGTACGAATTAATTTTTGCAAAAATATAGCAAAAACATTCAACAATGCGCCACTTCCACGAAATGTCGTTATGATAACTATTTTCTGAAACAAAGTCATGAAACGATGTCCAGTACAACAATTACAAAAGTATGGGAACCGAGAAGTGGTGATTGCAATCAGAGCAAGTGTATCCTGCCGGGTCGTGATATATCCAGGATTATCAGCGAGCAAATCACTAAAAAAAAGCAACAAACACTGGCAGAAAAACAAAGTCTTAGAAATTTCAATGACGCACTGTGGACTCATCACTCACACGGTAGTCAACACGATTTTATTCAAATGAGGGCTAATTCTCGACAGCGTTATCATGTAATCGCCCGGGTACGAAAATAGACACTTGGAGACTAACGACAGTTACGTCAAACGACGGCTTTTCTCTCAAAAAATCATGTTTACTTCGATGCCCACCACGTCTCCTCAGCCTGAGAGTCCAGAAGGACTTTGAAACGAAAGTGATGCAGCTGATCCGCAAAACACTGAGATCGCTACGGCCACACGAGCTCCAACGGTCGCGCGTCGTAGGCCTCTCCCCGCCCCGCCCACTCCCGCTGCGCACTCACCCCTGGGCTTGCGCGCGCGCAGCGCCTCCAGCATGCCCTGGTGCCGGGCGCTGCCGCCTGGAGCTGGAGCCGATGCTGGGCGTGCTGCACCTCCAGCGCGCGCGCCGCGTCCAGATGCGCCACGTACCAGCGCGCGGCGCTGTGCAAGGCTTCCGGAGGCGGCGAGGCACGGGCGGGCCCAACGCCCGCCGTCCCGCCCACGCCCCCACCCACGCCGTCCCTGGCGCGCGCGCGCCGGCGGCTGCTGCTGCTGCTGCTGCTGAAGCATCCCGCCTCCGCCTCGCCCCTCCGCGCAAACACTCGCACACCCGCGCACTAAACAAGTCGCCGCGGAAGACGCGAGGCGGAGCGACGCACCGCGTAGCCACCCAATCACGGCAGCAACGCCTCACTGCCCAGCACGTGCCCGCGTCCGAGTTTAGCCACACGAACACATCACAGTTGCGCTTCCTCGCCGTCGCCCGCTGCGCGAAGCCGGTCTTGCGGCGGAAGGCTCCAGCGCGGAGGCGTTGACAGCCACTGGAGCGTGCTCGCGTCGCGCCCGACGTCCACCTCGCGGGCTGCCACGTCCGATTGCGATTCCCGCCGGCGCGCGCCGGTCGCACGGGCACGGCGGGCGCGCGCGTCTGCTATGCGGGCGCCGCCCCGCGCTGCCTCCGCGCCGGAAGACGCTGCCGCGGAAACGCGGCGCGGCGGCGGGCGGCGGAGGAGGAGGAGGAGGAGGAGGAGGAGGAGGAAGAGGAGGACGGCGGTGCGACCTCGCCGCGCGGACGGAGCGGAGGGACTGAGGCCGGCGGTTTGCACGCGGCCACCGGCGCCGCCGCCGCCTCGACGCGCAACGCCGCGGCTCCCGCGCAGCCCCGCCCCGCAGCCGCCGCCGCCGCCGCGACGCCCCGCGAGACGCACAGCGCGAGACGCGCGCCGGTGCGCGCCCCGCAAACAACCACAGCTTTGGTTCCCTTTTCGCGGAACGTCTCGCATGAAGAATGTACGCGATGGAATGTTGTAATTCGAGAGCCGCGTCTTGACACTGCGGGAATTCTCTTTCATCAGCCGTGTGCCAGAGGAATACAGGCGCCGCATTGGTAATTTGATGATGCGCCGTGGCACCTGGATTGGATTCGATCACATTTCGTCTACTCTCCGTTTTTGTTTCATTTCATATCTAAAAATAGCCATACAACAACCTGACTCCAATACAATATTTTGACGAAACCAAGAAGATTGTTTGTTTTCTGATTTCTTTCATTTTTTCCTTAGAGGTATTTTATGACGTTATTATTTATTATCCGTATCTGTGGAAGATTGTAAACTTCTCCAATTCCACTTGGAGAAATGTAAATGATTGTTTCTTTAATTTATTAGTACTCGTTTTACAAGAACAGTAGAAAAAAACTTCAATTAGAAAGATCGATATCAAATTTTGGCAAATCTTGACATCAATTAAATTAGTGGGGAAATAAATATGCTTCAACCTAATTTCGTTATATATACATTTAAAAACTATTTATTTACAGTAAAACTCACACGTGGTATCTCGGTAATAATGAAATTATCATGCAACACTAAAAGCACTCCGTCTTATACGCCGGACAAATGAAGAGATTTAAGGTAATGTCAAGACATACATAAAATCAAAAAAATAAATTTACTCCATACTATCCTTTTGTACCGCACAGTAATGGGTCACATACGAGGAAGTGGCATACTTACTCAATTCCTAAGAACATGTGATTAGAACGTATGCGCATAAGTTTATATGAAAATTATAATTAAAATTTTGTTTGATCAATTCATAAACACAACATAATTTCTTGCCTCAGGTGCATTGAAATCTACTGTACAGCAATACAGACTGTAAAAATTGAGAAGGGCATGAAAAGAAGTGGACATGTACGAGGTATTTGAGTTCATTATGCGAGAATTGTTTACGAATTAATGAAGGTAACAAGATACACAGGGTAGATTTGGAAAGGTCAATTTATAACGCGCAATCATGAATTCAATAATATACTCAAACAGTAAATTTTGAAAACGATGCCAGCCTCAAATGCGATGGCTGCGATTCAGTGGGGATAGTGTGGAGCACAGTGGAGAGCAAAGCCGAAGTAACCCTAAATCCTCTAGTTCGGGAGCTTCGTTTTAATTCTTTTCTCAGTCCTTTTTTCTTTCTTTCTCACTTTTTCACTAGTGACGGGCGATAATTAATTTTTGTGTTCAGCATGCTATCTTTTCACGATTTGATTGCTTTGTAACGCTACATATCTATTATCGTTATTTTGAAAGTGTCTTCAATATGAAATGAGAATACAAATTCTGAAAGTTCTTTCAAACATTAAGGATTTGCCCCCCACGTCTCCTAACCAGAAATGTCTATGTTGGTGGTAATCTCTCTTTCCGATGAACTTAAGATATCGTTCTCGAATACTCTGAACAAAGGCAGTTATGTAACGTTGCCGATAATTTGTCAGTAAAAGACGTTTTTGGAGTAACGATACCGAGAAAGTGATTTTCTTTAATGGTCTGTCATATCGAATAAATTAGTGAGCATCACTAGCGCGTAAACCATATAAAAATATGTTTACCAATGTGGATATTCCCCAATGAATCTCGTTGTTTTTGCTGCTTCTCAAATTTGAAACAATTTAAAATTTGTCGTAATAATTTACATCAAGTCCATAGAAGATTTTCAAAATTTGGTTAACATATTTTTCTTTATATTTCTTGCGCGAAGAAAGTAAAGTACATTCTTAAAAATTATGCATTCCGATTTGTATTAAAACCTCTGAATTATCGGAAAGGGAAAATATTAGTGTAATAGACACCCATTTTCGACAATAGACATGCTTTTATTAATAAAATGATTTTTTACTATTACATTTTTAATTAATGTAATGTACAGTATTTTTGAATATATCAGTAGTGGCAGCATAATTTTGAGAGATATTGTGCCAATTAAAACAAGTAATAGAAAAAATTATGTTCTGAAAAACAGCATCAAATTTGTCTTTACATTTTTTTGTTCGACTAGAGCAAAGTTTGCTTAATGATGTTGCGTAAGTTCAATTATCATTCAAATTTCTGAAATTTGAAAAATTGTGAAAAAGAAACAACGTTTTTGATGCGGAGTATTTATATACTTCATCAGCACTTGCCGTATGACTAGGGGAAAAGAGACATAATTGCGGAGCCTTTGCCCTCATGTTCAAGTCACAGATAGGGCATTTTGGCGGTTTGGAAACACTTGTTCGGGTTTCTCTAGTATTTTACAACGTAACCCTTACAAATAATACGAGACACACCACGTGCTGTTGGAGCGCCACTAGTTGGTTTTTGTCTGCGCTATCCGGAAGGCAACGATCTCTTGCTAATTATTATATTATTGCTAATTATTATGCGGCTGCGACACACCGTGCGTTCATGCGAAATTCAAAAGCACATTTGTGTACAATGTGAGCAGACTCTCAGCTATCCCTACAACATTGTGTTCGCTAGAGAAGGCTTAAAAAACTTAAATCAACTTCGTTACGAGAAAGAAAAAGAAATATTCAACATCCGTGAGCCCAATTTTCCGTTTGTCCTTCAGGCGTATATATTACATATTATTTAAACGAACGTTCATCTTCACGTCTCTTATTCTAAAATATTGCAGATTTATGCTTATAACCGAGGAAATAACGAATGATATTGTTGCCGTAACTAAGATAGCATACGTACTGCTCGCGCAGTTCAATTAAAAAAAAATGGTGCCTTCAGTTCGACAATGACTGGAAAGCACAATAATAATTCTTTACACGTCAAAACTCGTTTCACACTTTCTAATCGAGAAGTAACAAACAGTGACACAAATATTGTTTCAACGTACAATCAAACTTTTCTTTACCCAGAAACTATTGATAGTTGAGTATACAAACATGTGCGCAGTTCCGTTAATGGTAAACACGTCACTGATGCGTGAAGCATATAGACATGAGGAAACTTTTGCAATTATGATTTTAAATTTGATTTACTCGATGCATCTCATACATTTTGATGATTGATATGTGAATATCGGCCAGAAGGATAAAGTAGAAACTATTCTTCCTCTTTGTATTATTACTAAACAATTTCACACTTTTATTTTAAAATGGGTGACAGTTAACTATAAAAATTGAGGAATAAATTACAGTGACAATTATCTGGTTTTAATATTAGAGGCGTACGATAAGCTAAAAACATATATTTCAACTTTTGCAATTATCCGTATATCAAATGTTTCCATGAAAATCAGAACTACGCCATATTTATAAAAGCACTTTCTTTCACTCATTTTTAGGTACTGTTCAAAATTACGATTGATAATACTTGTCTTTCATTCTTCGACAAGAATACAATTATTGTATATTGAATTTATTCGTACCTTCCGTACTCCTTCTGTACATAGAACTTCACATGTACAATATGAAGAACTGATCACAAACGGTAACATCTACTGAATGTCGAAGTATGAATTTCAGCTAAGAAAGTTTTATGTTCAAAACACGAGGCAACTGTTGGAAATTGTCGGAAATCTAAAACACGATCAACTTAACAGAACTTTTCACAATTAGGCGTTTCCGTTCAATTTGTTAGTTGTAGGGTAACAATTTCAAGAATATCGAAAAAACCTGAAGAAAAGAGTTTTTCAATGAATTGCACAGAAGCTTTACACGCTTGAAAAAACGACCGAATTCACGAAGTTGTATCAAGAACATGTTGGTTTCCGAAACATCAATTTAAGACAACAAAAGAAAGGAAGGTGTGGAGAATGCAAGGAAAAAGTGGTGGAGGTAGAGAGGATTAAAAAACACTAAGACATCTTCGAAAAAAAACCGCACAGATGCACAGATATGCGGAAATTGGCGAAGAATTAAAAGTCAAAGAGGAAAAGACTTCCAAATGGGGCTTTCTACAATGCCATGAAGCAAAAATAAATCCACAAAACGTTCAGAAGCAGAGGATTAAGAATAATTATGACAAGATAAAGAAAAAATGGAAGAAGGAAGTTGACAGACGAGAGGAAGCTAATCTACTTATTCTTCTTCTTGTTTTTGAAACCTATGGAAACGTCGGCTAGTGGGTTGGTAATGTAATAGTTGCTAAGCGGAAACGTGATGCAAATATTTTTATTACTCATGAAATAATCATAGTACTACAAAAATTGAAGCCAATGGAAATAGATAAAAGATTGACTATTTCGTGTCAACAGCTCTGATCATTTGACTAGTAAGTGTAGTACCTGTTTATAATGTGAGATAACGTTCTTCCCTAGCTCGATGGTGAGATCCGGCTGCGGACTACACGTCGGCTAGAGGGATTTTTCTCCACCAGCGGGCACCGCCCCAGGAACAAGCTCTTAGCTCCCGACTGGTCTCCCGACATATGTGGTAGTGTAGTGCATGTTAGTGAGTGTGTTACTACTAACTTCAACGGTTTCAATTAATGGAGACAACCATAGAGAAGATTTTATTTCTGGCGAATATTATTTTTTTGTTACCTTTCATGTAGACAATTTTTCGAGGCACATGATTTGGCCTCATCATCAAGTATTTCAAATAGCATTACAATTAATTTTGTAAATTTAAATACCATTCAAATATAGTTTTAGTTCTGTTTGTTACTTCAGCGAATATAAAGAAGTAATGCATATTGATATTTGAATTGCGAGATGATGAGGCCGAATCATAGACATCGAAACGGTGCTTTTATGTAAAGGGAAAGAGAATAAACAGTACTGACACGAAATAAACCCTTTTTTGTATTGTATTTTGTTTTTGTGTGTCAACTAATTGGAACCGTTGAAGTTAATAATACTTAAATGAATTGCCTTCGTGCCATAGGTGCGAGAGAGCGAGCAATGAGGCGGCGGCAGGGGCGCCCAAACGCCGCTCCCGCCTCGCCGCCTACCCCTCGCCGAAGAGCACTGAAGAGCGCTGAGCGCGGGCGCGGGCGGCGGGTGGCGGCGGACACGTCGCAGGCCTGGGGACTTTACGATCATATCTACTGCATAATGCACGCACCGCACCACGAAAACCGCCAATGGCTCACTCTGTGCACGTTGCCAGCATCTCTTTACACCCCAGTGCAGAACGTGCGCAAGTGTACGTCGTTCTGGCGGTTTTTTGATGTTGTTTTTCCAGAGAAAACAGGACACGAAGAAAAAAATTAAATAGGTTCTTTAAATCGTGGAATAACAATTTAGAAATGCTACACCACAGGATTTATGTTGGCAAGCATTTCCTTTTCAAATCTACGCACTTGGGAATTCTGCACATAAATCAAAAACAGGCGCATCAATCAGAGTACATCTTCGAGAAATTTCCATCGTTAAAGAACGAAGTGTTGTGTACAAATAGCTTTGAGGGCCACCCGTGTGTTTGGTACAGACAATAACTAACAACTGTGGGGAAAAACAGAATTCATAGTGTAATGAATCGGAAACAGAGTTCACAGCACCAAAACAGGAGAAACAAACAAACACATTAGCACAAAACTGGAAGAGAAAACTTGTGTGTCGTCATGATACTATTACGAGATCGCGGGAGGGGGCGCAGGCGCGTTAGATGGGGCGGTGAGTTGGGCGGGGGGTGGGCGGGGGGGCGGGGGGCAGTGAGCGATAAGCGACCGCAGCAGCCGAGTCGGCCTTGGGCGACGCGCAACGCATCAACATCCTGTGTACGCAGGCGCACGCACCTTGCGACACACGCACTTCTGCGGAGGCCGGCGCCCCCCCCCCCTTCCACCTTACATCGAACCTATTCAGCCAGCGATTATTCTTACGCGCAAACGGAACACACGAGTTTCTACCTTGTGCGACGTGCAGACGGACTCCAGCACACTGACCCCGTCATCGGGCCTACGAAAATGGCCTTTAAATATTCATCACACGACTTCCAATTCCAGAGACACGTTCATTTGGTGTTGTGGAACTTTGGAAGTGTTGCAGTAGGCCACTCCACACGCCTTCCGTGCGCGAATCGGATAGAGAGGTGGCGATTAGAGAGTTGTTTGCAACATAGCTCTACCTCGGTCGCCGTTGCTTCCTCGACGGCAGCGGCGCGGTGGTGGGTCTGTATTCAGAACGAGGAACTGACCCAACTATTTGCATTCAGGCAACACTAGAAGTCCTTCCGGCGGAATTATATCTCCACAGCGATTTTCCTCCGGTGATAATCTGTCTCGGTTATTCCAAATATCCTACTGGACGGGAAACGTATAAAGTATAAGTCTACAGAGGAAGTTGAAAAGAACGCCCAACAACACTTTTCGAAATGAGGCAACGCAGGTGGAAAGACGCTAAAACTGGGAGAAATGTTTATACATTCATCCCAAAAGTTAATCTGGAGAAAAGATTAAAGCATTTTCAACCTTCACGGCAGTTCGCAGAAATAATTTCAGAAAGCGGTTCGTTTAGATAGAAATTATTTAACTTCATCTTGGAAGTTCTCTGCATGCACTGGGGCGAGGCGCAAACGCTACCGTCCGCGCTGGCCACTTTCGTTCAGGTTTTCCTGAATACTATTTTTCAAGGAAAGAGAGGCGTAGGGTAAAACATTATCGAACAACAAATCGATCAACATCCTTCTTTGGAGGCAATTATAAAATCAGAAATTAATCATCAACTTCAGAATAATATTCGCGTTAAGTAACATTACTGGACCATCACAGACGAGGTACGAGCAAAACATCTTAATATAACACTCGCTCTTCGGAAAAGACGTAAATAGCAATATAAAATATTGTCAAAATAAACTAAAAGGAACTGAACATTAGAAGGAAAGTAAGAATATTTTAAATGAGAAAAGGCTGTTTGAAGAAAGATCTCTAGACGGGTTGTTATCAAACATTTTACCTTTAAAATAATGATTTATTTTCTGGTCAACGGCAATGATTTTACAGAGACTTGGATAACATAATTAACTCAATGTACGGCATGTGCAAGCAAGGAATGTGACGCTTTTAAACCTTAAAACTGTGTGTGTAGCAAAATTTGCACAGTACATTTAACGAAATCAGATAAATAAATCCTTCTTCATTTGTCCGAGAGCGCATTTCGAGAATTCCATCACACGCACAAATAACTTTGTTAAATTCTCTCGATGGGAAATACACACACGTCCCACTTGCTTCTTTCCCTGATTTGCGCGCAAGTGAACTTCCCATCGTAAAAGCCGGTGCCACCTAAATTCCGCGACACGAGCACATGATATTGAAGGGCTTTCTAGGAAGTGCTACGATGGAGCCCTCTCCACACTCCGTTTTTGCGGGTATTGCGTGCACGCACGCGACCAGTGACGTGGCGGGGGGAGGGGGACAAGCGAGGGCCGCGCCGAGGGCACATCTGCACTCACAAGAAACAACTGCCCTCAGTTATTTTGAATCAGGGTGTACTGAATATATTTCCCAATACACAACTATTTCACTCCGATAATAATATGTCTTCGTGATTCTAAGTAGCCCGTTGGCAGGGAACCGTATCAGCGTGCCTTCACCAAATCTCTATTCTCTCCCAGTGATTATTTAACAACAATTCAAAGATCAATATCGTTGACAAGCTGGATTTAGGCACAATTAAAAATAAATTGACTAATAAAAGAAACGCAGCTACTGCCGTAACGTGTTTGTCACTTCATTAATCACTTGCCGATGTGCCGGTATCGTTCCCAATATTTAGCACGCCAAATAACTTCGCTGCAGCAAACGAGACGGAATGATATCACCCTGTTTTCCACGAATCGCACCAAACACTTGCAAAATCAGGCAGCCTGGGCGACAGATTGATTCGTGCATTACAACGATATTATTCTAGGAGAAGCTTCCTTCCTTTCTAGGAGAAGTCTATATCTTCCGCAAAAGAGTTATAACCAAATTATGTTTGTTTAATGTTAAGGACAATCAAGGATTACTATGCCTTATTACATCATACAACATGTCTATCGTTTTCTATTAGGATTTACGATACTCCTTATTCTAGTGAAATTGTTCGAAGATGAGAATAAAACTATTTCCGAAACATCATCTATTCTGACCTCGTAGTACATAATAAATGAATGAGAATTAATTCATTATTGATTGTCCTTTATATTAAGGAAATAAATACTGATTACATTATCACGGAAATAATATACATTGAAGAGATCCTCAAAGCTTGAGTGCGAGCACGAACACAGTGCGAGAGCGTCGGCCACACACGCAAGGTTATTCCTGCGTTGATTACGCACAATCACAGCGCAGAGCGCCACGTATCGCAGACGTCTGCACACGGCACGGATTCCAGCAGCCGCTTGCGATTTATTCCGAGCGAATCTCCCATCCTACCAATGAAGTGGCGTAACAAAATGAATGACCGCGAGCACACACCCTGTAACACATTCAGTATCGCAGAATGCCATAAACAAAATAAGATATATATTCCCGCAGCAAAGGGCCTAAATAAAGCAAGGAGAAGTTATTACGATCAACGCGTACGTCTTTGATGAATGTCGGCTCCATCTCAAATCCGATCATACCATCGTGGAAACAAGAAAAGCATATGTCAGAAAACAATATTATCATTTACAATCAATTTGAAATTCCAGAATTACTAAATAGGAATACTTATTAGAAAAGAATTTAATTTTTTTCAAACAGAAATTCAGCAGATTTACCGCTCAGACGTAAATATACGTTTCTAAAACCCATACATTTCTTTTGCGTTCACATAACTTAATACGAGAATACTTTATTGAAGAGTATTTGGCATTTATAAAAGTCACATATATTTTGATGTCTTTCACATCTGTGTATTCATGTATGAAGAGAATATTTCTTGTGTGTACTGCGCGTGTCTCTGCTCCAAGCGGCAAGCACAGTGGATATGGGTACGAACAGACGTCGTGAGGCGTAATAGTTACTGGTCGCGGACGTCGCGGCGGCGAGACGGCGAAGGTGAGGCGGCGCCGCGGGAAGACGGTGACGCCGTGGAGGTCGCGACGCCGACGACGCTCCCCTCGCCAGCCGTCCCGACGTCGCCGCCGCCGCCGCCGTCTCGCCGCCGCCGTCCCGCCGCCGCCGCCACCAACCCCGCCGCCACCAGAACTCAAGGTGTCAAATTAGGGGCGTACAGGAGATAAGTCTACTAACAATAATTTCGGAAGCAGAAAAACTGGTTTTTATACCAAATGAACACATTAGATTAAATTAAAAATAAATATTGAACGAGCAATAAAAATAGCTTATTTTGTGGGTAAGCACACACATGTGGGATTTTTCATAGATAATGTTCATTAGAAAGATTGTCTCTTTGAAGAAGTCATCTTCAAGATAACAGATATTCAGTTTTGAAGCAAAAACCTAAGCGTTACAAGATGAATAAAGTAAACGCTGTCAAAGTTTTAACATTTGTGCACGGGCTGAGTGTAGATTAAAAATTGCACATCGGATTTGTCCGACGGAAGTTACGACACCGGCCGTGTAGGCGCGTCTCATGCCAGGGCTCCTGTCATTGTTACACTTTGCGTGTTCCGACCAAACTTCGGATACTCTCGGTACAGTCCTCGCCTGCGCTGTTGCTGCCGTCGTCGCCGCCGCCGCCGCCCCCTCCCTCGCCGCCGCCGCCGCCGCTGCCGTCGCCACCGGCGGTGGCAGCAGAGCCTCCCAACAGCCCCCGGCAGCATCGGAGGCGAAGGCGGCGGCGGCGGCATTGAGAAACAACGCTCGCAACGGTCCAACAGGAAAACATCGAAATGCGGAGCGTCAAAACTTCCTACTGACATACTTAGAAAAACGTGAAAGTGGTGGCGGCGCTTTGTCGAGCAGGTGCTCGTCTCCAAGAGCTTTGCACAGGCATTACGGAGCATTAGAGCACGCGTAGAACTTAAGTAAGCGGTTAACGCCTTTAGCCCACGGCCGGCAATTATGGAGACACGATAAAAAAAATGACCAGATGACACTTCACTCTTCATTGCGCGTGACGATTCAGTATTACTTACATACTGGATAATATATCAGAGCGTAACCCTTTTGATACACGGAAACGTATCAACTTTTCAAGACAGTGTGATCAAATCATATTAAATATGCCTTCAAGAATCAATACTACAGCTCTTAATACTAAATGTAAACTTTCTGAATATTTATAAAGCAGGTAAGTGTATTATAAATATTATTCTGGTTGCTACATGAGATATAATAATCATAATCAGTAAATAAAAACCACGATAAACAATTGCATTATTTTTAAGTTCTTATCTTGAATATGCAATGATGCTGCAGGACATTTTTATGAGAGTAATATAACTAACCATCAAATTAAAAACGAATCCCGCGAATTAAGTAAAACAATGAAATCACTTTTAATTTGATTTTTGATTCACAGGTTCCATGAGACACCTATGAGACTCCATGTACTTCGTTCCGGTGAAAATGCGGAATGATCATTTCACTAATACATGGCAAATTACTAAATACACTAACGTTCACGATAAATCATACGGGCGAAACATGTACATCAAAATAGGCAAAAATATCTTTCGTAAAAGAAGGATCATGGGGCATATTTCATCAGGCAACATTTTTCGCGTTCGAATCCCGATTGAATATAGATACTGTTGACGCAAAATCGCCATTAAAAAAGCTGTGCAAACTTAAGAGCAAAGACATTCCGTCATGAGACAACGAAAAACGTTGGTTTGAAATACCATGTGTTCTCCGCAAATCATTAAGTAAAAACATCTCATCTTCTATTCTCAATATAACGCGCGGCTGCCGCTCCCTCCGGAATGCGAACTCCGTTCATCCACGTGAAATTCTGAACGAAGAAACTGGGTTCGCGTTTTTTTTTCCGTTTCCCTGCCTCTCATTTCATGCATAATGTCATTGTAATTAATTCTAAATTAGCTCATTCTTTCTTCATTGACAGGAAGACTATTTTTGTACAGGAAAAAAATGTCACAGATTTATATAAATAAAGTAAATGCTACAACTGGTATGTGGTGTTTAAGTCGTTTCGATTAACTAACAGCCACCTTTCTGATGTCGTTTCGAAGCTTTATCGGGGTTTGCGAGTAGAACTGAAAACTGTTAATACCTCTCTGAAAACTGTAGTCAACGTAGTATCGATAACCGAAGAGTGTCCATTGTTCTTGACTCCTTGTATACACAGCCGCAAATGATCATAAACAATAATGTCTTAACCGCTGTTAAGCAAGAATTACAATTTATTTTCCAGAACAATCGGTCACCTATCGGCAGCCATCCAAAACAATCCATAAAACCGAATGTGCGGAATGGCATTCGCAAAGACGCCCGTGGCGAATATCCAGAATTCGCAAGCGCAATGTGATGGAATGGGCGGTCAGGCAGAGGCGTAATGGGCCCCATGTACAAGGGAGGAGCGGGTCTGGCGCAGCGTCCGAAGCCGGAAGGAGGCGGAGGCGGAGGCGGAGGCGGCGGGCCTCAGGGGACAAGCGCGGGCGACCGGCGTCCACGCGTGCCAGCGCCGCTCGCCTTTACACACATGCGGACATGAAGATACAATAAGGTTTTCAACTCGGAGAAGGTGATGTAGTGCATTTCACGCAACGAACACATTATTAGGGAGTGGTCTGTACCGGTATAAGCTGCCAAACCAGTGAACGACATATTAAAATTCTTATAAAACCATTCCGTTGGCAAAATATAGTGATCAGGATTGAAATACACTTACAATGTAACTTTCTGTAGGCAATGTCACTGCAATTAGAGCCGGATCGATGCTTTGCACATACGATGGGAATGTGAATTATATTGTCATTATGGTTATTAGTCTGAAGACCGCATTACCTAATTTAAGTAATCACTTAGAGAATTCCCGTTCATTGACATTGATTCACATTCTCACAAAATGAAAATTATTAGGAAATTCCAATACTACTGTATTTCTAACGCAAAAATGCGGGCTCTGTCTTTCATCCTGGAATAAAAACCGGTATACTTAAACACAAATGTTTTATTTAATATATACCGGATTCCATGTTTGGTTTCTTAGTACACTGGAATATCGTTACAACGATATTTTAAACATTTCGCACTACGCTAGGTGGAGGCATTCAGACCTGACAAAAGAAATATGTACGCCCTGATTATATTAAACATGGAATTATAAGTTACGTTGCACAGTGATATTTCTAAGAAAAAAACCACTTACAGAATTTATAAAAGCGTAAAGTCTGCCGTCGAAGCTCTGGGATTTGGTTTTTTATATACGAGTCAAATGTACAATTATTTTAATCGAGAAAAGAACAACATTTTTTATATGTTCATTTTGGAGCGATAAATATAGTCGATGAGACTAAGTTAAGTTCTCTGTTAAGTCTCTTCTATGTTAAGTTTCGTAAATGTGTCTAAATTACTACCAGCATCATTAGAAACCGAATCGAAAATCACTTTTCACCTCAATGCCACACATCAAATTTTATTTGGTTACATTTATATGTTACATTAGTTACATGGGAAGTTGCATTGAATCAGTGTTGCTTAGTGAAACTACTTAGACTGAATAAACTTTCATTTTTTATCGTGATACTGTGAATAACCGAGAATCGGCCGCTTGTTCGTAAGATAAATGATAGACGCGGCGATGGAGGCCGGGAGAGCGCGTCTGACGCAGACCAACGAAGCAGCATTCGCGAAGACCACCGTAAAATACAAAACACAACAACCTTTTACACATAAAAACGCACGTACTGCAGTAAGAATGACATTGAAGTTATATAATTGGTATGGTTTACGAGACACACAGACAAATACGTGCTTTTGCTGAAATTATGGGAATTTCACGATGAATATACTTGCGCTGCTTTTTTGCAGTAACAAAGGTTACTTCGCGTCAACTCTGTCTTCACAAAACATCAAATGGAATCTTCAGCTGACAAGAAACAGTTTTTCTGGAGAAGAGGGCAAAGAGCGTCGTCGTACGGAGAGAAAGATACCGAATAAGCAACAACGGAAAGGCCCTTCTCCTTACAGATGAGAAACATTGCTGCATAAATGACGCATATATTTACGTAACAGACGTTAAGCTCAGGAACCACAATTTTATAATTGCGAGTAAGAAATATATAAAATAGTTTTCAACGTATTTGTACCGTCAAACCACAACATAGATTCTCCTATAAATGAGTTTGAGAGATAAGCTAAACGGTTTTACGAAGTAGCGCATGAGAAGATAAACGCTGGAGATGGAGGCGTCTGATGGCGAAAAACGACAAATAGATTCTATACATGAGAAATGCTAATATTATAATACGCCTGGCAAACACTAGCACATAATAGACGTTCATGAGAGGTTTGTGGTGAGATAAAGTAATAAAGATGATTCCACGTACGAGTGTTGACTCTGTAACGGACCTCGCTGAATCTCCGATTGCTTCATCGCACTGGGGCCGTCGCTGTCACAAAACGGAAAATTCGGTTGTTTGCGAGATGGAACGATTTTCAGATCGTTTCAAACATTAGCTTCAATACTATATTCGCAAGTAATGCATCATCGTCGTTGAAACATGAAATATGTAGTACAATATTTCACCTGCGTAATGAAATAAGAGAAATCGACAAAATAAATTAAATAAGTTCAAATAGTGCAATATTTTATACTACGATTAAGATTTTCCAACGTTATAGCTAAACCTGAATAGTCAATATTTGGAAAGTGGGAAAAGTGACTCTGAAATAATAACAATGGAATTAAAAATCGAAACAATCATAATAACTTTCTTATACGGATAGACAAATACAGCTATCAATGAATCCTGTGACTGACACATAAACAGACGCATTATAAAATACGCGATTATAGAAAATAAAGATGAAAAAAGAATTCGTATTCTACTTCCTCGGTGACAAAATTGACGAGGAACATACGAAAGCTTTCGCGCAGCCGCGTAAGCTAAAACGGTAGGAAGCTTCACGACTTTCATTTGTTCGTTAAAAATAAATGGTCGTGATAAACATCGTTCTATTGTTGGGTTGAAATAAGTTTAGGATTGAAGCTTGCACAAACCAAACAACCGTGGATGCTTTTACTGGATTTATTTCAAGATGTCTGAGCTCTGGAATTAATTGCTCGCACGGAAATGATTAGTATGCGTCTTGCAAGTTTTCTTTTCTATCTGAAACGACACAAGCCACTTGCGTGGTTCTTTCGAGTTCTGTGTGAAATCGGCTTGTCTATAAAGCATCGGCATCTCTACCGAGAACAGCCGAAGTCGGTGTGTTATGTAATGTTTTCTAAGAACATGCAAATGGCGGTTAACGCAGCAAGTCTGCAAGGCAATCACGCGCAATGTTCATGCAGTAAACAATCAATTCACAGTCACGCTGTGTCAGAACCAAAGCTAGAATTTTCTGCGGAGGAGTTTCACAAACGAAGATTCGACACGGCGAACTTCCAAACTAACCATACAGAGACCGTTTTACGGAAATATTCTCGGATCCCTGTGATGAAATTTCCCATCCCATCCGAACAAAATGCGAAAAACCTTAGCATAATTTATGTAATGCATTTTTCAGACTGATCACCTAACATTTGCAAGTTTAATGAAACGGTTGTGCCGAATCGCGCATGATGAGGCGGGAGAAGTTCGAGGGCCTCGGGGCGCGGCGCCCTGGCCGAGTCTCCAGCGGCGGGCAGCGGAGGGGCCGCGTTCGCGCCCCGCGGACCAGCGCCGCTCCGCAGTCAGCGGCCTCCGCCTACGTCGCACGGGATATTTCTGGTGCTGCTTATTGTTTATTCAGACACCCCGCGCGCGGCATTCCAGCGGGCTCGCGGCGCG
>BOPP01000115.1:3437057-3448124 GCA_017312745.1 Gryllus bimaculatus
ATATATATATATATATATACCATAACCATGCATTGGAAAAGTAGTGAATGTAGTAATGGTTTTGGTGGTTTTATTTTCTTTAGCTTTATTGTCATTTGTTGAAAATAATGTCAATTGAGCTTTGTGATCTTTACGTCTGGAGTACAGAGGCGTAACACAGGTAGATAGATAAAGTATTTATTTTTGGTCGCATTTGTGTTATTAGCGATCCCAGTTTCAATACATATTACAAACTCATTTTCATTACATTTCATTACGTTAATGGTATCAATTACATTTATAGATTGAATAAAATGTCTGCTTACAATTACAATAGAATTGCTACTCTAAGCACTGTTACACTAACACATTGTAGTTTGCTGTACAAATTAATTTCTTTCAGGTACTTAATACATTTATTACATAATTCGTCTTTTTGCACTTCAGCAGGAGACTTGACCTTGTACTTTTGCCTAGTTGTACCATATTAAAGGCTTATAAAAAGTCTCCAACTGAGTAGACTACATTTCACCTGGCGCTCTTGGATGCTGATAATGTAATGTTCTTGCATGAATTTGGTGTGACCTATTCCACATTCCATTAGGACGACTTTGTTTGCCCTACAAAAGGTGAGAGATGGATTGATTGATTATTACCTATTTCAGGACGCGTCACTGCTATGGTCATTCTTTCTCCAAGTGCAGTGCCCGTTTTATCCCCTGCCGAATTGGAGGATCCGCCGCCGACCTATACGTGGGCATGTGGTGTTTCCCTTTTTAGGTATCTCCCAACAGCGGAATATAAATACCGTATAATGCACTGAACATCATTGAAAAGTCATCAGGTAATGTATTGGGAAATCACCTCAGATACAGCAATTCTACATCTACAGCAGCAGTCTACATCGCTGATGTCAATTCTTTGAGGCGTCAGTGTATATTTTATTATAATAACCATATTTTCCCAGTTCATTTCTTAGTAGTACACAAATTTCTTGTGGAATTGCATTCTGTTTGCAGGAAATGTACTGAATTTCTATCATTATAATATCTTGCATTAACCACGGAGCATAACCAGGTAGAATTGTATTCTTAACAGGTAGGAGTTTCTCCTGCATCTAAATATCTTTTACTGTAACTGGGCTCGCTTCAATATGTGCTACTTTGATTATATATTCGGTGGTTCCGGTTTATTAAATTCTTCAGAGACTAGAATTATCATCAGAAATATTGGCATTGTGGTGAGTTTTTTTGGCATTTATAATGAAACAATTATATGCGTTTCCATTGCCAACAATATTGTTTATTACAAGAGCAGTTTCGATGGCTTAGCCCTTATCCATCTTTATCATCATCCGTAGTCCAATTTAGACCTAACTATTGTCTGATACGTCCTTCTAAAGACCGAAGAGTACGCTCCCCAGGATATGTGGCTAATAGATTTTCATTGGCGCGCCCGATTTTCAAGATTTTATGTTTGGAATACACGTTAATTTCTCATCCCAAACCATAACCAAGACTTGCTCCCTTGCTCTGTAGGTTTAAAATTGTTCTGGAGGTCACTGATCATCTCAAAACATTATGCACCGGTACCTGTGACATCCTGTTCAAAATGTGTTGATTTTTACATCATTGATCATATCTGACAAATGAATGTTCTTTGAGAGTTCTTTGTCGTTCTTTGACAGAAAACTTCCGGAATTTGAATGTTAGTTCAACTCACTTAGGTAAAAAAAGAATATTGTAGAAGTTTCAATAAAATGTTACTTTTACAGTGTTATTAGAAAGCAAAATTAAATCGATTTGACTCAATTCATGAAACGGGAGCCTCCAAAGAGAAAATATGTACTTTTCTTATAACATATTTACACCTGATTGACAGAAAATATAAATGGACGAGTAGGATGATTTCCAGTTCAATTAAACAAACTCTAAGCGAAATTAACATTCTCTGAAAATTGCTCAAGTCATTGGTGCATTAATTGAGATTTCTGACTCTCTGATATTTGTTTACAATTATGGATTAAGATATTTATTCTAACATATCCATATAATCTGCAACAAACGATATGGATTTCGACACTGAAGTTATACAAATGTTTTTTTTCTAGATACCTAGGTAAAGCAAAAATGATTAAGTCTCCTTCACTGAGAAAAATAATCTGCCAAAATGCTGAGTGTCGTTTACCATAATAACATAATAATATCTAACAACGGCGGCTGGGACTTGGGCTGCACGGTTGCACAACCCCTACATAATACAAAAAAGTAATGACATTTAATATTCAAGATGTTGCAGCAATATCCATGTATACGTTTCAAATCAAAGTGAGCCCCCCCCCCAGGGCCCTCTACGCGCGTTCCTAAGCTTCAACATTCGGCCCCCGTTGTTTTCAGGCCACCACCATCGTAGGATGAAGCCACTTGGCTTACACTGCAGAGCAAAGGAGTGTGGGAGGACGATCCGCAGAGCGCGGCGATGTGTCCGAGTGGGATACCAATTTTCTATCTTCGTCTGAAACAAGCTGCAACTTAATTTTATATATTTGGTCTGTTATTGAATGTACACAAGTTCAGTCAATACTTAATGGTATTGAATGCATTATTTATGAAGTCCTGGGATTCTTTTCGTTTGATTCGTCTCCAAAGTGAAGTTCTTGTTCCAAAGTGCTCGAGTGCGATTACCGAATTTTCGACAAATAGATGGTTACTTTTTGTTTTTGCGTAAATTCTATTACCGTCAATTGTCTCTATACCGAACTAATACAAAAACTCGAGTGCGCACTGGAAACCAAAGTCAGAACCATGTGCACAGGATGAGAACATACAGATAGGGAAACTACACATAAAAATATTTCAGGAATATTTGAATATAGACTTTTTCTAAACTTTTTAAAGTTAATTTACATTAATAGCTTACGTTTTATCATAGATATAAATGTTTTGAATTTTGGAAATTTCATTTCCGACATCCGATGGATCTGCAATCCCCAGTTTGTTGGGGTACAGGCGCCATTGCCTTATAATAAAACGTCGAAACTTTGTGAGTAGATGAAAACAAAACTTTGTTTTGTCTAATGACCTATGACCAAACAAAATCAAAATTGAAGGGAAGAAAATGTACACCATATATTATTGGTACATTATAAATACAACACACCTAAATCTAGTGGTGCTGCAATGGTAGAGCACTAGTAGAAAGTATTCAATACTTCCTCAACTTATTTTAAACTTTGCAAATTTCAAAAATTTATAAATTTCAACGAAAAACGAGACTTGCGAAAACTTTAAATGCTCTTTGTTTTACAGAATACAAAATAATGAATAAATTTGAGATGAAAGTATTTATAAACGCCTTTATTACAAACAAGAATTACGGGAAAACTACTCGTTTTTTAAAAAATTGTAGGGATTTTATTTAAAGATCTAATATTTCAGAACAGTTTTCATTAAGGAAAATATATTTATCACCAATATTGTGGTGTTAATAAGAGTATTTTGCAATTTTCAAAAAAACACAATTTATCGAAAATTGGAAAGCGTCATTTTTTAAGCGTTATTTATTCTAACAGACGAAAAAAATAAAGAAACACTTTGTAGCTGTTTCAAAATAATTGTTTATAAGTTTCCTATATTTCATGCCAAATTACGTGAAAACTATTCTAATTTTCGAAAAATTGTATATGTTCTTATTGAACTGTCTTTAAAGAACAGGATTATTAAGGAACAAAATCCTGTTCTTAAATTCTGTAGTTGTAGGAAAACGCCGAAAAAATTTTGAACTTTTGGAATTTTCGAAAATTCAGAATTGAACGAACACAAAACCTAGGTTATATTTTAAGCGTCCATTGCCTTTTTGAAGAAAAATACAATCAAAATATTGAGGCTATTTTTAAGAAAATGTAAATGTTAAGGTTTCATGCAAAGTACCCCATAACGCCAATACATGCGTTTGAAATTTTCAGGGTCCTGATTTCGCCAAAATCGCTGCAGGATTATCAGTTTTGGAGAAAACCATCTGAATGGTTTAGGTGTCGCAGACAGACAGATGTTTATCCTTAAACCAACCAGTAACAGGGAATCAGAAAACTGGATTATGACTCCATAAAGTATTATTGGAATGTCGTGTAATTTTGCCTTTAGTTAATGTAAGTTAATGTAATTTATAAAAAACAAAAAATCTGCTCAAAATTTTTCTTCGTTTTTTCGTATACAGTGTATTGACAAAAAAATTGAACTTTTGTCAAACAACTTTTTATTACAATTTACCTCCATACAAAAATTTCACCAGTCAATAACCATATATCCGGAAAGTGTGCGAAAATGTCCGAAAACCATGCGCCGAGAAGTCCAAAAACACTTTCCAAAGAGGTTACCGCGGGAAGTCAATCACTCCCCACACACACTTCCAGCACTGCACTACTCGTCGGACGAACTCGTCGCTGGGCCTCCCTTCTATACCCTGCTGCCAATGGGTCCGCCTGCAGGCTCTGTCCGCCCCGGCGCGGCGACGACGTGGGCGTACGGACGCCGCCGCCGCCGAAGGCGCTTCTCGACGCGCGACGCCTTCAGCTCGCTTCTGGCGGGCTCTCTCGGCCGACGGCCGAAGTAGCCCCTGGCACTGCGGTCTCGCTGCTGTGCTCCTGCGGCGGTTCTTTTAAAAGCGACCATGACACAGTAAAGATTGCCTAAAAGCCTTGCGCAAGTGTCATTGTCGTTGAACTCTCTGAATTTTCAAAATTTGTATAAGTTAGATTTGTATAATGCGAAGAACTACTAGTTTTTTAAGCGACGGGAAAGGGGAATACAGCCGTCTCAGTGATGGAGAAGCATGGTCGTGCTTGGCGTGTTGAATCGAAGGACCTGAGTTCGAAACGCGGAGATGAGAGAAACCTTTTGCCCGTTGGAAACGTGGCGCGTGAAAATAATGTGGTCCAGTTCTGACGCCCCTGCTCGTCAACCAGCTGTGATGACAACTAAATGTTACGCCAATGAGGCGATGAAATAACACAGGTCGCTATGCCTGTGTTGGTCGCGCATGTTTACAGCACGCGGTTTAGGGCTTGGATCACTCGGAAGGTAAAGGTCCATCGTCCGCGTTGTGACTCGCTCTCCAAGGGCCCGAAAGATAGTTACCGCTTTAGGGGGTCATTCTGTTATGTGTAGTGTTAGTACTTTTGTTATGCCTTATGTGTAGCAATAGTGCTAATGGAATACTCTCATTTGGAGGATACTACAAAAAACTTCTCTGCTACATAACTGTTTCTACACAATTAGAGCATACAGAGTATCAAAAAGGAATATTAATTTTAAAAATAATATTTAATGCATTATTTACCATTTGGACTATATAATTTTAAACAACCTGTATGTAACACGTATTGTACCTCAGTTTCTGGGTCAATGTCACTCATTTCAATCAGCTTATTCGGCCAGTTTTCCTAATTCTTTGAGCACATTCTGAGATGGCTCCTTCGTTTACTTCTGGATATAAATGTAACTTGATTATCTGTGCATGTTTTCTAGATTTGAGTGCGAATTACAGTTATTTAAATTATCGTTCTCCATGTTGACACGAAAGGAAGTATATTCGTTCACGAACATGATGGACAAGAGCCCAAATCTATAGATGATTTGCACTTGAAAATATATTTTATTTCATCGGAGCGACAATTTTGCTAGCAATTCTGGGCAAAACGCTAATTTCTTTCTGTATTCAGAATTCAACTTTTAAATTGCATAAGGTATGGATCCCTGAATTCAGAAAACGTGCATTGAATATACTTCTCCCAGTAGAACGTCACACACAGTTTTTACGAAAAATAAACAAATAAATAAATAAAATAAATGTATTATAGTATAAATTTATGAGAATTGAACGGTATGACTAAGAATGAGTGCTTGCAAATGCGTAGATTTTGTTTAATAAGCTGCTTGATAATACACTGAAAGAACGTACTCTTCAGAAGAACTCTTCTGGGAACATAGGAATTAGGTTCTCCAATATCGTATTGTAGACCGTGGCCGGAGCCCGGAAGAACACCCGACAACAAGAGTTGTGTCTGAATTTTTTTATTTATTATTATTTAATGTTAGGGCTTAATAGATTATTTTTTACATTCAAAGTCCTAGAATAAAAAAACAGACAACTGCATCTTTAAAGTATCTTTTATTTGAGAACGCATAGTAGAAATTTTTAACATTTGAAAATATTTTTATAACAGTTTAAAGCTATGGCAACGCCACATTCAGCTATTTTATATACAAGCACAAAGAACTAACTTAAAGCCTTTTTTAGCCTGAAATTATTTTCGTTCCTAAGACGATTCTTAACCAAATATACTTGAGATTCTATTCATACATCTCGTCTGTCAGCGCCTGCAATAAGCACCTCCATCCATCTCTACACAAGTAGATTTAGATTTATTTAGTCGAAAAACAGAAAAAACTGAATGTGACGTATGTTGGAGAAGATCTTGATCGTTTTCTTGAGTTCCAGAATCCCTTCCCATCATTTTAACTATAAATAGTTGAAAGATGAATAAAAGTTAAAGATAAATAAATAAAAAATATAATTAAAAAAGCGCAATATTAACAATATTTCCAACAAAATCAAGACATTTTCTTTCATGAGTTATAGAGAATTTATTTGCAACAGTAAACGAATTGCAGATATGCCTTTTCTGCATTTCTAATAAAATAGTAACTCGCCCTTACCTCTATTCCTATCACTACAAGCAAAAGGAGAGTTCAACAAAACGTGCGCATAGTGGAGCGACATTTACATCCAGAAGCAAAACAAGGGGCCATCTCAGCATTTGCTCAATGGATCAGGAAAACTGGACAAAAACCTAATGGAGATGGGGGTCATAGTCCCGGAAGGTGAAGTACATTATTTATTACAAGCATAATAAGTCTTTAAAAAATATACGATTCAAATGTAAACTAATTGATAATATATCAATGTTTTGTTAAAATAAACATAATTTTTTGATGAACAGTATAGCCTCTAATTGTATAGATTAGAGGAACGGGACGGCAGGGGCGAGGCGAAACGAGGTGGGACGGTGTATTGCGGGGTAGCGGGATGCGGAGCGGGGAGGGGCGGGGTGGTGTTGGAGAAGACGAGATGTGGCCTGGGGCGACGGGCACCACGATCGTCGCCTCTGCCAGATCCTGTGCTAAGTGGATCGATGAATAGACCTCTCTGAGACAGTCCCAGAGCACTCACCAGCATTGTAGGTAGAATGTGAGAAAACAAACTGGTCTCGCAGGAAATAAATCATAAACGTAGCGTTGGCCTCGAGCTTATTCGTGACGTGACGTCAGGAGGCCCTGCTGCGGCTCACGGACTGTTATCACATGAACAAGAATCTCTTCAAAATGTACTTCATCTCACTGTAAACATTAGTTCACATACTCGGGTAAGTGAATATTTTACTTGTAAGTGAATCATACCTTTCTGAAACAGCTCAATGGTACAGTTACTGAAATTAGAAGAAGTTTGAGACATAAATTGCGAATGAAAGAAACACGTTACAATTATAAGCTACACAAAATTACAACACGGGGTTTGTAAACAACGGTGAAAGAATTACAGGACTTGCAATGGCAGAACACGTCCATTCTGTTTATTATTTCCATTCATTGCATTTCAAAAAATATATTGCACTCATGTTATGCAGAAATTACGTAAAAAGTAGTCATTTATTTCAACAAATTGTACATGACTTAATTTTAGACAAAAATCTTTATTTTTAATGACTGCCTTTTGCAATGTAACTTCCAAAACGCAGAGAAGGCGGACGGACGGACGGACTGACAGACAGACAGACAGACGGACGGACCGATGGACCGACGGACCGACGGACCGACGGACAGACCGACAGACCGACTGACGGATAGATGGACAGTCTCCCGGAGAGACAGACGCACGGACAGACGGATGGACGGACGGACGGACAGATGGATGGTCGGACGGACAGTCAGACGGACGGGCGGGAGGACGGACAGATTCACGGACAGACGGAGACGGACAGACGGACACACGGACAGACGGACAGACGGACAGATGGACAAATGGACAAACGGACTGACAGACGGTCGTATTGCTGTCAATTGATTTTTCGGTATCAAGCCCCCACAAAACATGGATTCTGTTTACAAATTTTAGAGAAAGTAATTCAACAAGAACAATTTTATTCACTTTTTCGTTAATAGGGCCCGGCAATAAAGGTTTTTCTATGGAAAATTCGGCGTTTTCCAACGCTCGATTTCATTATTGTCTATTTTTAGTTTTTTTTGTCCAGAATGTTTGTTGACAGTCATTTTTAAATACATTGAAAACAGAGACATCTTCACCAAGTGAATTCAGTTCTATTTTTCTAAATATTTCATTTATTTGACGTATCTTTGATTATCATTTTGATGTGATGCTCTTCTAATCATTAAAATATATTATTTATGTTCTAAAGAACGATGTTTTATGTAATATTTCGGTTATGTTATTGAAGGTGATACTTAAAGAGAGCTCTCATGTCTGCAATATGCCAATACTACCTTCATTAATAAAATCAGTGAAGTAAAGAGTTGTACAATTACTTACACATGCTCACAGTTATACAAAAAAAGAAATACAGTTGCCAATATCTTAAACCCCCACAAAAACATCAAATTCTGCTGTCCTTAATCTTACTTGACAATAGCAAAATACGTAAGAAGATTAAGCACATTCCATCCCTTGGATCTCCTCCACAGGATCGTTTATTAAAACAAATTAATTTGATTTTCGCCGAAATAAATAAAAACCCTACGTGTCGTAAGGAGAAAATGTATAATCTAATTAATCTAAATTACAATTATATTATACTATAAATCATAATTAAATAAATATCTATGATTATACTTAATACAATTGTGTTAGCTTTTGTTAAAACGCCATTTTATTAATGATTGTGGAAAATGTAATTGTATATTGGTTTAAATGTTGAATTGTGTAGTTTCATTTTCCATGTCTCGATCTTATTTTATTTCATGAAGGATGTTTACTTATTTACTTATTTATTTTGTCAAAAAACAGTAAGAACTGTATTACACGTATGGGGGAGAAGATCAACTGTGCTGGTTTCCTTGAATTCCAAAACCCCTTCCCAACATTTGAACTATAAATCGTTGAAAGATGAATAAAGGTTTTTAAAAAAATAAATAAAATAATAGTAATACATTTTTAAAAACCTCGAGATTAGCAACATTTGTAGAAACTAGATATTTTGGTTCCCGTATTATAAAAAAACTTATTTGCATCGGCAAACGAAATCCAGATTTGTTTCCTATGTATTGCCAACAAAATAGCAATTCACCTCTGCTCTACTCCTACCACTACCACCTCTACGAGCAAAAGGAGAGTTCCACGGAACATGCGCATAGTGAAGCTACAGTTATGTGCAGAGCAAAAGAAGGGACGATCTCATCATTTGCTCAATGAATTAGGGAAACAGGAGAGAACCTGATCGAGATGAGAGTCATTGACCCGGAAGCTGAATGACATTAATTGTTACAGGCACATTAAGTCTTTTTTTAAAAAAATATACAATATAAATGTAAATTAAAGCATTTTATATCACTGTTTTGTTACAATAAATATTATAATTTTTATTTCTGATGTTTACTATAGTCTCTAATTGTAAAAAACCAGTTTTGCAGCAAAAAAACTTTTAACTTAAATTTGTGTGCCGACTTTAATTGTTTGATGTCATCTGGCAATGCGTTCTAAAATAAAGTACATGTATTGTATGTGAATTTCTTCTAGTGAGCCAGACTGATAGAATAGTTTTGTATGTCACTATGAATACTCTCTACACTAGTATCCTACCTTTGGACACATTAGGTCCACAATTTTTTCAATTTTTACTCATTTCAACTTTTTTGAACAATAAGAAATTTAGAATGCATCTCACTAAATGGATTAGGTAGTTTTATAGTAGATTTTCCCGTGTCAATGCATTTGCTCTATTTAGCAGCGCTCAAAATAAAGTTTCCTTGCTGTGGGTGACTTGTAAAACCTGACGTTTTTCCAATGCTCAGACAATTTGGTCCTTACACTGTGCACAACGGAAGAATTCAGAATCCTGTCGGTTTAAACACTATGCATAATTCAGTAAGCGACTTGCGTAATTGAGTCGTTGCGTAATTTCAGTTCAGATGCTGAACGCTGTGCGACGATACGGAAAGATAGACCATGACTGAATGCACAAATGTGCGTGACATAAATGTCTGCCATTATTAATAATTTTACGGCTTATTAATTATTCTACAGTATTCTCGAGTTTAGTCTAGAATGAATTCATCAGTTGGTTTCTTAACCTTCAGATATTGCCATGCCAAACTTTTCTTTAGGGCGTCTATATATTGTGGCAAAACTATCAGCCCAGAGATAAATTATAAATTAAGGTTAACAGTTTATAATGGGATGAAAGACATACTGGCTAAGCACTCAAGACCACGTTTAATCAACAATTAGGTATCCTGATAATAAATACTAAACTTTTTCTGATACGACGTGTTGTTCCTAACAAACAGTTGGTTTCCAAAACAAAGAACGGTACAATGACTCGCGTAAGAAGGATTTGCTGTGCCTGTGCCTCCACCGACGTCTTGAAGTGTGTGGACTTGGGTGGGAGCGGGTGAAATGAGCGTGAGCACGAGTGAAAGCGAATGTTTGTGGTGGGCGTGAGTGGGGGCGAGAGGGAGTGATCGGAAGCGAATGAGAGCCAGTGGGAACAAGTGAGTGAGAGTGAACGAAAGCGAGTGGGGGCGAGTGAGAACGTGTGGAACAAAATGAGAGCGAGTGCTTGTGATCAAAGGAAAATAATTGAAGCGAGTGAGTGTAGAGCGAGTAAGCACGAGTGGATAGGAGAGGGAGCGGGTGACAGCGAGTGTGAGCGAGTTAGAGCGAATGGGAGCGAGTGAGAGTGAGTGGGAGCGACTAGGACGGTGTGAGGGCGCGTGAAGGCGAGCGGGAGCGATTGAGAACGAGCGAGTGGGAACGAGCGGAAGGTAGGATTGGGAGCAGGTAGAATGGAACGGGAGC
>BOPP01000115.1:3448609-3473328 GCA_017312745.1 Gryllus bimaculatus
GCCGCGCCGCGCCGCGCCGCGCCACGCCACGCCACGCCACGCCACCAGCGCGCGCTCGAGGAAAGGGGCTTGAAAACTCGCCAACTCAAGCGTCCGCGGGTTCGAGGCTCACGGGAGGCACGTCTGTTTCAGCCGGCGGTTTCACCCAGCAGTCGAAGCTTCGTAGAAGAGCTGTCTGCGGCGCGAGAGCTGTCGGTGTCCGGATTTTCGACCCCAACTCAATGGATGGAGCGAAGACGACTAGTCGTGACTGGATAAGAATTTCATTTGTTGTCTGCGTTGGTATAGCCTCTTCTTTTTTATCAATTCAAGGTGAATAGTGGAACAGTGTATTCAACAACGGCCCCCAGTATAGGAGAGATCCTTTCTTCTTGATTCTGCTCTCAGTATTTTCCCCAGGACGAGGCGAAAGGGTGGTTGTCCGTTCCTGAAGGACTCGAATAACTCCGTGAGAGTTGGGGAGTAGCAGATTACATTTCGTAACGTAAGGAGCATGAGCGTAAAGTTGAAAACTACACAGTGCGCAACTTCAATCTAAAGTGCAATGTTTTAATAAGTGATTAACTCTACATCATTATTCAACAACGCTGGCCTGAGCCAGTGCATAGCCGATGCCTTAGCCCTGGATTATCCAACCGACGGCCAAATGGAGGTAGTGGAAGGCGACGGCCGTTATTTTCCAGCTCCATACTCACTAGCGTATCTACATACTTCATCACAACAAGCCCACACGTTTCATCAAACAGCACCACCAATCCAGACTACAAGTATGCGACCACATATGCAAAATAATAATCAACCAAATCAGGTCAGTCATTATGTGCCAGCCGAAGGCGCAACCCCTTTTTCACGGTGCGATGATAATATTAATGCAAACTTCGTTCCAATCCCCCAAGTGAACAGTGGCAAACGAGGAAATAGTGATCCTATCCAAAACCCGAATCAATCCAAAAAAGTACTTACCAACTCTGATACAATTTACGTTGTTCCTATTAAGAATAGCTTCAGCAGTCTAACTGAACTTCCTGACAACGATGTTGCAAACGCCACCCAACCCGCTATGACTGAAAATATCAGAATCCCTCCCATTCACATCAATTATATGACAAACACTACTGAACTAAATCATGAAATTAAAACCCAAATCAGTGCGCAATTTACTGTAAGTAACAACAATAACAAGGACAAAGTTAACTTCCAAAATATAGACGACTTCAGGAAAGCAATTCAGAATTTCGTAAAAACTGAAAAATATTTTCATACGTACAAGGACCCAACCAACAAAAACATTTCCCTGGTTTTCAAACACATTCATCCCTCCATTACGCAAGACAAAATGTATAACGACCTGACGGAACAATTCTCCTCCCTTAATACTGTCACCAGGTTACACAAAAATAATCAGCCCATCCCAGTGGTAGCGCAGAGTTTTCAGACCAACAATCGATTGAATTAATTCTCCTGACTAGTCAAATATGCAACTTAAAAGTCAATGAAGACGAAAAGCAAAAGGAATAATTCAGTGACCCCATTGTCTAGAAATTACATTGCTCTCACCCCAGACACAACCTATTTTCCCTATGATCCAATCAGGCCTCCTAATGAACTTGACATAGGAATATCAAACATAAATGACAATTTTTACTCAACCCCGTATTTTGAACTCGACTCTGATCACCTACCAGTATTAATTTGTAGAGATCAAACCCCCTCCCCACTCACCAAATCCATCATTAAATACTTACAATCTAAACTGGGCCAAATTCGAAAAAATAATGCAAAACCAAATACCTTATTTTAAATACTAAACTCTCCAGCCGAAATAGACAAGGAAATAACGCAACTAAATAATACAATAATTAATTCAATAGACAAAATGAACCCTGAACGACCGATTACCTTTCGTAAACAAAATAAAACATTATGGATGGCACTAAGAATTCTTTCACTTAAAAAAGAACTACATACTCTAACCAAAATCTGTATAAAAGCTCTAGAACACCATAGACAAACTAAATACAATAATATCACCCATTCATTAAACACAAGCAATAACTCAGTCTGGAATTTTACTAAAAGAATACTCAGGAGAAAACACATAATCCCCACTAACTACTCCAAATAGAAAAATACACGCAACTGCTGACAAAACGGAATTATTAGTCAATCATTTGGCATCAACTTTACACCAAACCTCACCCCTCCCCTCCCAGATTACACCCAAATTCAACTCAACGCGAATTCCCCTAATTTCAACGTTCCGCAAAAAAATAAATACATCATTCCACGTGAAACTGACGTTATCAAATAAATCCAAAATAAACAAGTCCCCAGTCACGATAAAATAAATAATATAATTCTTAAAAACCAATAATAAAACCCATTGCACACCAAATAGCCTATCTTTCCAATAATTTCTATTCTAACATACCCCTCATTAATCCAGATAGACACACTAACATAAGAAAATTTAATGAAAACCACACTAGAATAAAAAACAGATATCCTATCCATTCTTTTCTGAACATTTTGCCAATTTTAATGGTTTTTAGAGGTGCTCTGTGAGTCGCCTCGTCAGTTGTATTTTAGATTAGATTTAGTTCATAAGTAATTAGATTTAAGCCAATAATACAAATGAAGAGTTTCTGGTAAAATGAACTTGGTAAATCAATCCTAAAAATAAAAAAAAAAAACGCAGGACTAAATGGCGTATTCGTCGCTGCTTCTTTCTACTGTAGTGTTGTGGCTCAGGAATTTCAGATCAATAATGAATTATTTCAGTCAAGTAATTGTAGAGTGGAAAGTAAAGGTGAAGATAATTATATTTCATAATTCTTATCTTCCATGTACCAGTAAAGTAAAATCAAGTAGGAGTCCTCATTTCATGGGTAGCTACCATCTCCTCGTGAACATGGCCTTAGAAACTGCAGATGCGAGGTATAATAGAGGTAATACTTTGCTACATATGATAAAACATTTAAAGGAAAATTATTTAGTCGAGTATGAGAAATAACTGTTCAAAAATTGTCAATGTTTAACACAAATAAAATTACTCAAAATCTACCCATACTTCACAAAATTGTACGTGACCTTATTTCAAGATATGACTTTAAACATCATATTTCATTTAAAAAATCTATCTTCAATGCTATAGTTGTAGAAAGGCACTGAAAAATTTTTAACTTTTCCACTTTCAAAAAAAAAAAAATTGAATGAAAATGAGACCAACGCAACTTTTAAGCGACTTTTACGCTATCCGAGGATAATATTTAATAAAAAATTTAGAGCCATATTTAAGGAAATGCTGAAAATGTTTTCGAGACCATGTAAAGTCCCCTTCCCCCAATTTAAAATATTCATTTCGATCTCACAGGGCCTTGCGTTACTCGAGGTCAATGGGGGAACATGACTTTTGGAGAAAATCCTCTGAACAGTTTAGACGCTAGCTTTTACCACAGACGGACGGATAGACAGACGTTTTGCCGTCAGTTTTTATTTATAAAAAGCAACAAAGCGTGGAATTATACACACAATGTATTAGGTGAAGTTATTTACTACATATTGGTACACGATTTAGCCACTTTTTAGTAACAGGGCCCAGCAATAAATTTTTATGTCGAAAAATGTAATTTCTTCCTCAACATCACAATAATTTCTTCCTACTGCGTAAGCAATACGCGTGAAACTAGTGGTGATAAAACAGCACGTACTTTCATGCTCATTTTTTTACGCAAAATTAAGCGAAAAGTAATCAAATTTTCGAACATTGTACCTGACTTTATTTCAAAATCTACCTTTAAGGGACAGATTTCATTAAGAGAAAAATTTCTATCTTACATATTTTAATTGTAGGAAGACTCCGCAAAAATTTTGGACTTTTGCAATTTTTGGACACATTTTGGACCGCGCTCGCGCTCTCCACGATGTTCGTCAACTGCTCTGGCCGGCAAGCTCGCCGGATTTATCCCCGATCGAGCATTTGTGGGATATGATTGGCCAACGCCTGACCCGTGCTGCGACTTCCCCAAAAAACTCTACTTGCTCCTCGTGAGGCCGTGCAGGAGACGTGGAACAGTGTACCGCAGGGCCCTATTCGCCACCTGTACGATGGGACGACAGCCCGCATCAAGGCTTGTTGTACTGCCCGCGCGGGTACACGCAGTATGGTTGTGACGTTTCTGGCTCATGGATCTCTCTGTTGCCTGTCGTGCGATTTTCACATAGCTCTGCCCATGTGACCATGTGCAGTATCATGTCAGTATGTGCTGTATCTGTTCTGAGCAATAAATTATACAATGCGATCGGTGTGTTGCAATGCCGTCAGTATAGATAGGATACTCTCAAACATATCACTTAAAGACATACTCAACGAAGTTACGAGAAACAAAACAAAGATAAGAGAATCAAAACAACAAGCTGACATGTAAAATAGAAATGAGGCGGACATATCATTAGCACGAAATAATGGGAACATGCAAATAAGATATGGTATCCACGGCCGGCAGGAGACGACAAGGAAGACAATACAAAAGATGGCAGGACAGTTGAAAAGATACAGCAGGCAATAGCAGCAGCAAATAGACACAAATTAAATTATGGCTACCTGTAACTTTACACTAACGGACAATTCTAAGTGTTTTAGATCTACAGTTTAAGACGATAAACATATATTAACAACCTTGTAAATATTTTGTAAACAATAAAGATATAAATAACAAGCTTATTATTAGGATTGGTAATCTAACTGTATGAGAAAACTGTAGTTCCCCTCATAACTCTCTATCCATGTGACCAATGGGACATGTGGGTCATGTAATGGCTACAAATACTCATTCTTTTTTCAGCCTTTCCTTTAATGTAATTCGCAGCTAAAGATACTTCATGGCGAGAGGCAGAAAGTGCTATGGACCAAAGTGCCTGTTTTTCAAAGTGTCTCATTCGCAACCCACAATATTGAACTAACATATTATAGCTACCAGAGAGTAGATAGAATGCACCAGTACAACAACACATATATTCTCGCATTATTTCTAAATTTGCAATTTTCAAAAATTCAGAGACTTCAACAAAAATGAGACATTCGCTATTCTTTTAAGCGTCCCTTGTTTTACTTGTGAAAAAATTAAAGAAAACATTGAGAAAATATATTTCTGAGAAAATATGCTTTTTTTTCCCGTATCCCTACGTATATTCGGGTAATATACGTATGATAGGGGAAATTATATAATACCGCGGAAAATCTATTTCGAGATTTCAACGGAAATACACGTTTTGGGGTTCCTTGATAACAATGTATGACATTCTGCTTTTTTTTTTTTAATCTTCGCCCGTCTGTGCGTCTGCCCGTCTCTCCGTCTGTGAACACCACTAGCGCCTAAGCCATACGTAGGATTTTTTCTAAAATGGATGTTCCTCGGTCGATCTGGCTCGACTCGAGGCGCTGAGATTTTGAAAAACTTTGTTCAAAATTTGGGGGTACTTTATATGAAGCCCGCCGGACATTTCCAAATTTTTTCTTAATTTTTTTTTGTAAAAATAGAGTAAAGTACTTATATAAAGGTGACATAGGTCTGATTTTCATGGTTAACTCTAAATTATCGAAAATTTCAAAATTTTGAAATTTCTCAGACGTTTTACTACAACTACAAAATTGAAGATGGAGATTTTTCCTTTAAATAAAATTTGTTCTCCATAGTTAGTTCTTAAGGCCACGTACATATTTGTACAAAATTGTAGTAGTTTTCGCGCCATATTGCGAGCAACATGTGCGATTAAAAAAAATACAACAAGAATTTCTCAAAAACGGACCCAAACTTGATCTTTATACTTTCGATAGAGATAGCGCTAAATTCGCTCTATAAAATGACAAAACCACATACTGCTCTATTTTTTTGTTTTTACAAAAATTACAAAATTGTATTTATTTATTTTTCTCTCTCGTCGTTACATTAATATTAGCGAATTTGTTAACATAATTATACTTATGAGTTCATGTGCTTTAAATAAAATATCAATATAAAGTTTCTCGAAAACAACCGTTCTAGCTCATCCAACTAGCTCAAATTTCTCCTTTTTTCAGAAACGCTCAAACGCTAATTTTTCAAAACGGGCTGCACATTGTTTTTCAAACTTTTTAAATGCACTCTCGATCCAAATTTTTCTTGAAACTTTTCTAATCGACTCTTCAAACTTTTGGAATTGCACTCTTTCATATGTCCTTAAGTTCATTTTGGAGTATTTTATAAATTACACAAATGTAAATTTTTTGAAAGATTATTCATACCGTTAGTATGCCCATTTACAGCAATTTGTAAACACTTTTGTATTCGTGAGTTAAAGTATTCAAATGATTTCTAATGAAGTTTTTCGAAAACACAAACGTTTTCTGTGAAAAGGAGCTTAAAATTTCGAATTTACAGTAGCGCTTAAGTTAAGAGCCAATTTCTTAAAAACGGCTCCAAAGAAAAATGCCATTTAAGACGATGTTTTTTCTGTTTAATATTCTTGAAATAATATTCTCGTTCCACTATCGGAAAAAGGAAAAAATAATAAAATTTCAAAAAAATGTATTTTGGTGGCGATAGATTGCAGCTAGTATGTTAAGAACCACTAGTTTATAAATGGCATTAACGTCAAGATCAAATTACTTTCTTTTTTCAATTGTACTTGACCGTTTTTAAATAGCTAATTTTTCTAAAACAGATTTTGTTTCAGACAAAAATGCTTCTTCAATCTTCTTGGTTTGAAACGAAAACTGTTTGCAATTTCCGAAAACACACTGCGATTCTCCGGAAACGGTATATTTTTTACAGTCCTTTGAGACATTCGAGAAATTAAAAAAAAATTGGAGCCGTTTTGAGAAAGAATGGTTAAAATTGCCTATGTTTCACGTAAAATTGTGCGAATACTAAACATATTTCGAAAATTGTACCTGTTCTTATTTCAGAATCTATCTTTTAAGAACATATTTTATTAAGAAAAACCTCATTTGTAGGTAAACAAAACGCCGGAAAAAATTGCGCATTTGCAATTATCGAAAAACCAGGAATTTCGACAAAAATTGGACCCACAAATAACCTAACCGAGGACAAATTTAAATTGTGGTAAATTTGATAAAATTTGGAAAATGTTGACTTGCAGGTAAAGTACCCTTCAAAATCAAAATATCCGTTTCGGACTTGCAGAGCGTCGAGTTCCTTTAAATAGATCGGAGAATATTAATTTCGGAGAAAATCATCTGAACGGTTTAGGCGCTAGCGTTGACAACGGACAGATAGACAGACGTGTTGGCGTCAATTGAATTTTTGGCATCAAGGACCTACAAAACATGAATTCTAACTACGCGGTGTATTAGAGGAAGTACTTTACTATATAATGACAGAATTAATCCACTTTTTCATTACTAGGATGCGGCAATAAGAGTATTTCTTCCAAAAATGTGCCGTTTTCCAATGCACGTTTACAATACCCTCTTTTCGTCTTAGGAAGTAAGGGTGGGATAGTAAAAGTGGATTTATTTGTATTGTTTTGAACATTTCTGGAAATATTTCTGTGCATAAACAGCATTGACCATGTGAATTAAATGGCAGGTGCACACGTTTTTAATAAATAATCCGAAAATACATCTAAACTATCTATCCATCTAAACTATCTATCTAATCTATCTATCCATCGAATATACATCTAATCTATTATATACCGACTATTTTGAAGATTTCATTTCATTGAAATTTCGCAAACTAACGTGCCGACATTTGTTAGAGAAATGCATGTGTTTGAATTTTGTGGATTCAGTTCCTCCATGAGATCGTCAGCAATTCTCGAAAATTGTTGGTTGAAGAGTTGCAACTTTTATACAATAGCTTATTTCTCTTTCATTATCGTTAAAACAACATTCTCTACAAAGTATCGAGGTAATAAGGTATTTTTTCCAATATTCCACATTGCTTTAGTTTTGCTAGTAGCATTCAAAATATCCTGATAATTTCTCATAACTTATGCCCGCGCTATTACCTTTCTTAAAATGCTTTTGTATTATCGGAAGTAGAAATGGAAACCATGTGATACGTTATTAAGTTTAGAAAGAAAGTAAACAGTGCGTTTGTTTTTACACGATGTTCTAACGCCTTCTGTTATCCGAGTATTTATTTTCCATGAAATGTTTAATTTTCTCTTTTTAAGAGAAATGCAGCAGTGACATGAATGTTTCGAGAACAATAAATTATATTTTTTGTTCGCGTCAACAGCGTTATAAACTGTCCCTGATTTCTTCTGTTAGTAGTCAGTAAATAATTTTACTTTCGCTTTAGTATATAATTTACCCATGTGTGTAATATTTAATCCCAGTTTCAGTTGGTACTAATTGTAAGAATTTGTGCATCGTGGTACCTCTTACGTACATAATCATTAATCATTATTTTGTATGTATTTATTTGTTTGTTAATTATGATTTGATATATTTTTTCTTATTTAAATATATTCTCTGTTCACTATAACATTTAAATTAAGAGAATAGCGTAAATAGGGAAAGTGGCCTTCTATTGCACGATTTGTCCAGGAAATCAACATTAAAATCTTCAATACAACAATGGATACAAAAGGGGAATTACCAATTTTGTTCAGAGTTATCTTTAGAGCTACCTTTCTTAAGGTATCAAAGAAACTGAAGTAATCTAAAGCTTTCTTTGTTGGAGGTTTGCAGATGCAAAGTATGATGATTTTGATAGTTTTAAGATGTACGGCTGTTATTTCGAAAACCTTTTAAACCGCATATAAACTGATTTCTCACAACACTGGGCAATCGAAGAAATTTGAAATTTTTTACAAAGACTTACCAATCGAGCTCATTAAGCAAGTGCAATCCCGGAAAAATAATGTTCCTGTTTGAACCAGTTGATTTCACTTATTGTTCTTTACATCAATTGTGTTCAATACAGGTCTCGCCCAATTTCATTGAACATAAGCGTTCTATTACAGCAGAACGTATTCACGTATTCTCATAGCAGAACGTCACGGGTCCCGTTGGCTCGCTCTGTCGTAGGTATTACAAACTTCACTTCCTGATGTTTCCTTTCATCCACACTGTTTTACTACACACGAATACGCTACATTCACCAATAGGGGAATCAATAGAAAGTTTGTATGCTTTTTCTAAGCGTGAGTTGCATTGTAACACATGCATCTTTCCTTATTCGTTGTAACCTAGCCACATTACTTTGTATTTGAGTGATTTATACGAACACATCTCCTACTTGTGGCTTTCAAATCTCGCCACAGATAACGGCGCTTATGTCACAGAACACAAACCGCGACTTCTGGTTGCTCCGCGATGGTCTGGGCTTCCGCGATTTACGCGGAAGAAGTTTTGCGGTGTGTGTACTCCACTATGATATTGCAGTATTCGTGAAGACAGCTTTTGTTGAAATATTTTATTTATTGTAGTGTTATACGAGAGCATTTCAAGTGTTCTAAAGCTGTGGGCGCGCTACTTTCTAGAATTTTGTTATTGTGTGGTTCTTTTCAGCAGTATTTTGCTGCGGCAGGCCTCTGATGCGTACTAAAAGTTGGTTATTCTATTCTAAATCACTATTCTGAGGTTTTTGTTATTTGCCGTAGTTATTTTCACGATTTTGAATAATTCATTATTGTATCGAATTTTTTAAAATAATATATCTTTATTAGTGAACGAATATACATAGTTCAGTATTATTTATACTACATCATATGTAGTATTAGTATTGATGTAGTATTATTTATACTACATCATATCATTGTATCGAATCAGCCCCAGTTGTGATAAAACTGATAGCGGAATTCTTGAAAGAATAGTGAATGACGAAGCTACACGTAAGCTCCTCACATCAACTCACTGTTGTCGGGAGTATTAAATCATTTAAATCTCTAAGTAATTCATCGAACGTTAGGACGGAAGGTTAACTATTTTGTTTTCGTGGCTCGAGCTATTGACCCAGCCTTTTACGAACTTTGAGTGACAAAATTAAACGGTACTACATGTTATTAAATTTCATCAACTAGAAAGAAATTTAATAGATCGAAATTAAGAGTTTGCGAACTGTAGTTATTTGTTATTTTTTATCTTCAATCGTGTGGCAAGTTATATATGATTAATTATTGGATGAAATGAGTCTTTTATCTTAATTTTTATTCTTCGTGTGAAAGAATTTCAACGTTGTTATTTAATTGTACCCGTCATAAAATAGAATTGATATGTTTTCAATAGTTGAGTTATACTTTCCAGGAGTGCCAAAATATAGATCACACTCCTTCATCGTTTCCAGAGGGAAGTTAATAATGTTTGTTTTATTTCTTCGGAAACGAAGTTTGGTATAAGATCACTTCCAATAAAAAGAAAAAAACACTTTAACGTGTATGAGCGTGTACATTTTCACGTACATTGTATGAAATAAAAATAGACGATACTACCGTTATAGGAAAAACGTTATAGAAGATATAATTTTATTAATCGCCGCGGTAATGATATGTAATTTTACAATTGGAGAGAAGTAAGCAAAAATGAACAATTATCCATTCTTTGGCAAAACGGCACAGTCTTGCCTCGGCCACGGTGAAGGCAACAACGTACCCTCAGAGTTATCTGTCTGAGTGACAGTGTTACTTGGAGAGCGTGTTCGAAGTGAATGTATATATTCTAGTGAATTGTTTTCTTCGCGATCATTTAACAAGTGCAACGAAAAGTTTTTATTTTCCTTCGAAATTCCCACTTTGGAATAAGAAAGTGGAATAAAATGGAATCCAACGAAGCGTCACCTGTCGGTATGACCACTGACTACAGGGCGCAGATTGGTTTGAAAAATGCGTTACGTCTATTTTATATCGGCGGAAGCAATACACAAGACTGAATTATATTTGAATCCTTTAAGTTTGATTTTGGAGGGAAAAAATGATTAAACTCCATGTGCCATATGGGCATACAATCATTCCACTTTTTCGACAACTATGGAATGCCTGCCCTCTGTCTTTTCTCACTGTCTATATCATTTTACTCACACGCCGAGAGTATCACAAAGAGCTTAGTTTGCAAAAGGGCAATTTCGTACGAGTAATAGTATGCACGCCGTTTGAAAACAGTTATGCAGTGTCAAGCATAATTGGTTTTCGTCATAGGTGTCGTGCTGTCAGGGCGCCATTCACACTAAGTAGGCCGCCGCCGGAGCAACCCAGGCCGCTCCCGGCGGGCACCGCGGACCTGACTGGCAGCTTTCGCCGCGCGCCGCCAGGCGCGGCAGCGGGCAGCAGCGGGCCATGCATCACGTGACGCAAATTCCGAGTATTTTGAGTACCCCCTCTACCCATTGCAACGCTACCGTAACGCGCTTGAACACCCCTAAATAATTAGGTAATGCTTGAGACATCACCCCTCACATTTACAAGAAATAAAAAATAAATTATATCACAGAAAAACAATTTGTATTAATTTGATTTGGGTTACATGTGAAAACGTATGGTAATTAAAGTCAGAATTAGTTGGCAATGCTGAATGCACCTAACAATAAAATTGGGAAAAAGTTTGACTGAAGCTAGGACATAGTCGTGAAGAAGTCTGACAAGAAGACGTCCACACGCCGTCGTGAATGACGCATGGGCGAGAGTCTACTGTGCCTGTTTAACTGGATTGTAGATTACTCTATTGATGAGTTTTGAACATTTACTTCATAATCTAAAATATTTAATCAATATACCACTGATAAAAAATCAATTTATTACAACAATTTATACATAATACATGTGTCATTTATTTACAATTGAAAATTATCAATAAATATTTTAATATTTAGTATAAAACTGAAAAAATAAATTATTTCAGCAAATAGTAGAAAATTAAAAAATAAATATAAGCATTAAAAGCCACGTAAGTAGCACCCCCGCCCCTATTTAACGCAATGTAACGCTGCCTCAAACACCATTCCCTCTCAATAGCGATACGTAATTTATGGACGGCAGTGACTGATCCCACCCAATAGAGACGGGCCTCACGGGCGTGGATCCCACAGAGCCCGAAAAGAGGTGCCACCAAGACAGCGAGCTCCCCTCCCCTTCGGTGGTAAACCTAATTGGAGCCTACGTGGCTCGCTCACACTATACAGGTGGTCCATTTGGAGCTACTGAGACGACGCCTGGCATTGAGAAGATACGAGTACTCTACATACTCTACTGCACTACGCTTTGAGATTTCAACATGCATACGACGGCCCTGCACAGTTAAGTTGCATTGTTGTGGGACGGTGAGATACAGCATGTATGCTGAGTTTACTAATTGGATTGTGGCAGTGGTGTGTGGTGAAGGGTTTAGTTTGTGTAAGCAATAAAATATGAGTTGCATGCAATAAAATAAAATAAAAATATGCCAACATAAAATCCATACCTCTATTACGGGAAGTGTAGCTGAATAATCCTGTCATTACTTAGAGTCTTCTACGACACTGTCGTCAAATGCCTGACGCTGTTGTAAGCTTGTAGGATGTTCTCTTTCCAATACTATTAGAGCGAGATTGGAAAGCTTTCCTGCCCCTGCGTATTGCGTGCATAGTTTTTTATGTTACTGAGATTTTGAGAAACTTCGTTCAACTGACACACTACGTGCGAAACCTGTTAAAACTAATTCAAACAACTTCGTGACTTCGTTAAAGGCCTTCTCTAGTTCATTGGTTTTGATGAAATTCACATCATTTACTGATTTCTGATGCATGTCTTACAATAAATTTGTGACAATTAGTTGTGATCTTACAACATTGAAGTAAAAAACAGAAGCACAGGTGTCTGTCAAAGCTTGAAAAGCTATTCACTTTGAGAAACCAGAAAATGTACACACTCCAAAATTTTGAAAATTGCTCTTAATTCTTGAAAAGTTACAGCAAATGTTTCGCAATACAGACGTTTATATTGTTTCTTACGATCCAGATCATCAGCGATCTTTTAGATTTGTGTTGTTTGTTTTCAAATTCATATATTTGCATTCACAATTTTTCAAATATGTTACTTTGTTTTCCAAGTCTCTTTACAATCCCCCGACTTTCCACATATCATTTCCAATGTGAGAAGCTTCAGCCTAGGATATAATAGGATATAATATTGAAGGTCTGTAACTGGTGCAAGCCATCACATATAATATAAAAGTGAAGTTGAAGGTTTTCATCTAACTTAAAATTCTTGGACCTGCTGTAAAAGACTCTTGATCGAAGTTCTCGTTGGTCCTGTATATAGCTTCGAAAATATCCATAATGGCCTTTTTGTTCTTATGGAGAACAAGACGAGAATTATAATTCATACTCGTACGAGAAAAAAGTGGCAGTCTCTTTTGTATCTCTGCGTGTAAATCGTAAGTACTCTTTGTAGAATTAGAGACGAATGCAGCAATGCCATTGTGTTAGGAAAAATAGCCGGCACTCACTAATTTCAGATGTTGTCTGAGAAAGGACTAGATTCAGTCGGTGAGAAAAACAGTGAACAAACAGAGCCTGAGGAAAGTGTGTTTCACACTAGCTTGAAGAACGTTCAAATGACTCGTCATCACTGCTGCACCGTCATAACGTTTTGCAACACATTCTTCTCCACAATTATATTCTTTCATGAGGTCATTTACAATATATACGAGGCTTCAGCGGTCTTAGTACTTGCAGATGTATAAATTTAAGAAATCTCTCGTGAATTTCTTCATCTACAGTAACACATCTGAAGACAACACTAAGCTGCGCAAACTTCGCAACGCCAATAGTTTCATCGAAATATAAAGAAATCGAATTGTTCCTTAGATTTCTTTTTAATTTGTGTTATTATAATAATAACCACGGAAATTGTACACATTTCATTAATTACTGATTAGTCTAGAAACAAAGAAGACTGGGAACTACCGCCTGTAAAAAGTTTACACATACGGTCTACATACTGGAAACAACATATTAAGGTGAAAAAACAGTTAGTTGTATGAGCTACCTATAAAAGCAGAAAATATAAGATTTCCGTCATAGTAATTGATCACTAGGACACGAGCAACATACTAGGTCTAGATAACTTCTAAATATTAGGTTTTAGAATAGAAGTATATACAGAAGTCCACAACACCGTTTACACAAGAGGTATAAATCTAATAACAAAATATAGTAAAGTATGCTTGGAAAAGTTGCATGAAGAGGGGAATGCATGGATTACAGAGTGCACATAAGGTTAAAAGAAATCGCAACTCCCAAGTTTTCAATGGCTAAACAACTATTAGTGGCCTTACAAGATACGGTAAAAAAGGAATTACGCAGGTGAGTACAGCAGAAAGTTCCGTCATCACTCCGCACTTGTGACTGGTCAACACTCTAGGTGGTGGTTCGCAAGCCTACGGGACAAGTTAGACTTTGTGCAGACTTCAAGACTACAGTCAATCTCCAACTGAGAATGAAGTGGTTTCCTATACCTAAATCGAAAACGTTTTTCCAGAAGTTAGCTGGAGGCAGCCATGTTCCAAAGATGACCTTTGGGTCACCTAGTTACAGGTACCTTTGGGCGATGAACGCACAAAAGCGGAAGTTGTCAACAAAATAGAGGGTTTCTACCCTTTTAACTGCCTGACGTTCGAGATTTCGCCTGCAGCTGTTATTTCCACAGGGTCTGGAAGCAGATTTCGCAGCGAGTACCGAGCTGTATAGACTGGTGCGCACTTGCGGGACTTGCGCGTTTGAAATCGCTCCTAGTCTGGTTAGAGAATCTAAACTTCAGATCCAAATTTGTGTAATGCCAGTTCTTTTGAAAAAAGTGAAAAATTTAGGCCACATACTGGATAAAGACGGCAATAGGCCTATACAGACGCATTATAAAGACAGAAGCAAACTTGCGAAGTTTCCACTGATTGTAGTTCCTAAGCAATGTGAAATATAACAATAAATTCATTAAAGAAATTAAGAAAGAACACTCAATTATTTTGGGTGGCTGAATGCGGACAGACATTCAGGGTTCTAAAGAAGAAGCTTAGCAAAACAGTGAGGTTGACACATTTTCAATTTGGCAGAAGAACCGTTGGCGCATTTTAATTTGTAATTGTAGGGCAGTGTTATCGTAGAAGGATGTACCTGGTACAGAACTACCTATTGCATTTTCAACTAAAAACTCAACTTTAATCAGCAGATACTCAAGCGGGAAAAGAAGCGTTTGCGATCATTTTCGCCGTAAAGTAAGGTGATGAGTATTTATATGGGATCCAGCTTTAGGATAGTAAAGGACAGTTAACCATTAGTTACTCTATTTGTACCCAAAACGCACAATTTAGAAAATACGATCAAGAAATTGAAGAGGTGGATCCTCTTCCTTACAGATTATTCATATCAAATATTTTTCAGGCCCCCGCGGAGCAGGCGGAAGCTGAAGCACTGTCCCGGTTGCCGGTCGGCTCCGACACGGAATTCGACATGGAGGAAGACGCACGTCTTCAGATCGATATCCACGAAGACAACACAATACGAGCATTTTCTGTAATATCTCGGTAGGTTGCAACAGAAGCAGACAATTGACCATTGCTCTATAACATACTAAATTTTGTAAGAAACGAGTGACTTACAAATAACAAGCTGATCAAAGAAGCAGCTTTCTGGTACAAGTTCAGAGATAGGCTTTCACTAAAAGTGGGTGTACTATTACATAATTCAGAAGATAGTCTAAGACTGGTAATTCCCCAAACTTTACAGAACAATATTAGAGCTACAGCACAGAGACAATTGTGTATACTTCTTATAAAAAGGTAAACTAGGCCGAATCGCTAATGGATTTTCCAAATTCACGCATGCCAAATACAAGTCTCTTAGCATGGCCCAGTCCGTCGGAATCTTGGAATCGAATACACGTCGATATCGTGGCCCATTCAAGGTGTCCATGTGACTAGAGGTATAAACGCACTATCTATCCATACATAGTTGAGATCTCAGCAACAATAGCGGCAGTCACTATTAGAACTTTGGAACGAGAATTCGTAACCGAATACCTTCTCAAGTTGCAAGTTTGGAATAACGTCCCTCAGATCCGATCCACAGCGTTCGCCGCATTTTGCGCCGAAAATGGAATTCTCACTCCAGATGCAACTTTCCGTCCACAATCTAATGGGTAAGCCGAAATACATCAATACTTTTCAAACAGCCATGTGCAAAGTACGAGACGCAGAAACTTCTAAAGAAAGAGAACATCTGCCAATTTTGACCATATATCGAGCATTATAGGCATTAACGGCCGAGGTCCCGCTCAAATTCTACATGGCTGACAAAGTCGCACTCCACTGACATTTCTGCTACTGCCAAACATTACCACTCAGTAAGCATGTCCAAATTTCAGAGAAATGAAACTGTACATTGAATTATTCAAGCAGAATCCAAAATTAGAGCAGAAGCAAAAATTTTACAATGGATTGGGGCAAAGTTGTATAAGGTTACGGCAGGGTATAACACTGTGACTCGCAAACAGGATAAAATAACCTACAAATAAATTAGTAAACCAAACGATAAAACGCCCAAGCAACCTAAGGAGAAAAGCTTAACGCAAATACTTTGTCTGCCCCCACAGCCAAGAACTGCCATGCGAGAGAAACAAAAGCTCCAACAGTTTCAGCAGCAACATCATTTACATCAACAACAACAGTTTCATTAGAAGCATTCTAAGTCTCATCATACGGAGGAAGAACCTCAGCAGCATCAATAAGAACAAAGCGGATAGGACCAGATTCAGCAGAAATTCCTTGTTTGTGAAGTACATTAGCTTATGGTAACACTATTCTTATGGCACGTATTATTTGTGCTTCCGGACGCGTCAACGGCTGTGGTCATTAGTCCCATAAGAGTAGTGCATGTTATTTGCCGAGATGTGAGGTGCCGTTCCGCCGCTGGAATATGAGCTCCAGCACCGACCTTCGCGTCGGCTTGCGGGGTTTCTCTCCTCTAAGTATTCCTACCAACGGAGCACCGCCCCAAAAGGGTCAAACTGAAAGCCGAAAGCCTCCGAATGGTCTCTCAATATTTGCGGTGCATGTATCTGGAAGTGCGTCCGAGGTGAGTGGAGGAAGCGAGGATGAGGAAGGAAATGTCTCGCTAGGTCCGTGGTCCGGTCTTAAGGGTCATGTTCCGGCGTACGACTGGTATTAACCGGAGAAACGACGGAAAACTACCGACCAGAGCTTCTGACCACCAGACAGCGGCTGAATTCGAGCTAACCAGCTACCCAGTATCGAAAACAAGTTATATTCGGGACCTGATGACCTCCAAGCCAAAGTCGCTGCAATGACAGCATTTGATGCCTCTGAGCTATGTCAGTATGCTTTTTAGTATGCTTCAATACCAGCGTTTACAGCTATGAACCAGGTTGTGCGTACCCCAGTTCCTCCACGATGACGATAACCACAGCTGCTTTGTGAGGTTCGCCTCTCCTGCCCCGGTACAGCCTAATGTAAAGTTTCAGTGTGTTGTAGCACGTACGTCTATCGACTTTACGCCGTTGTTATAAATGTGTCACTGCGTTGTTAAGATGATGGTTCCTTTTGGGACACGATTAGAATGGTGACACGGTTCTTCTTTCGGTATGTGGATAAAATGATTCACTCAGCATATGCACATAATTTAATAATAAATAAAGGTAGTACAATTGTTGGGACCATTTGATAATAAGAAATCTTTGCTCCCGTCTAAAACAGAATCATAAGTATTGGCAAACGAACTAGAGATTTGTTTCGATGGTACGTGTGACGCAATAACTAATTCTCCTCTTCTCTTGCATCTATCAAAATGAGATTTCACGAAAATGACGGTGATATTACATTTACTGTTCAGAAGCAGAGCAAAATATCATATAAGCATTTGCCCAATGAATCAAATGAAATGAAAAACATTATCAAGACGGGATAATTGTCCAATAAACTAAATATAATAATTGCTTGATAGATATTTATCTTTTAAAATTATACTCTAAAATGTAACTAATACATTTATATCAGTATTAAAATGTTATTTGCGTTTTGATATATACTGAAGTCTCTAATTGTATAAAATCAGTTCAGTACCACATAAGATTTTATTATTAAGACATTATTTATTTTATTTTATTTATGATCATGAATTTTGAACTGGTGAAATTCTGAACACTCAGCTAAACAAACTTAATTTTGTGTTCAATTCATTTAAATGGGTGTTTCGTTCGATGCAGAATTGCGAAACCGAAAAAGTTGGTTACGTTAAGCTCGAATAATTGCTCATCGTTCAATTTCAATGGAGTATGCAATTTTATATTGAATGGAAAACAATTAGAAATTTTATTCTTGTTTTACTATAATTTGTTATTACCAAACAAATGTGGAACATCTGATATCACTCCTTTTTTTCCAAGAAATTTAAATATTACCACGATAACTGTCTTTACCTTTCCAATGGAGGAAGACAGAGGGTGCTCATTAGACTGCGCATATGCTAAATTTTGACGTCACGGTCGAGAAACTTCAAGGAGTTGGTCATGAGAAATGATCAGGCGTTTGTAGTTTCATTATTTTTGGACGTGTCGATAGCAAGCATTAACATAATTTAGAAAACATATAATTTACTCTACGTTTTGTTATATCGTCAGTGAAAAATAATGGCATTTTGATTTTTGCGTGTGTTTAGAGATTACATAATTAGATTAGATTACGGCATTTATTTTATGATATTGTGGGAAATTGTGTCGAATTTTGCACTGACAGTTTATGATAATTACAACCAAACAACTAAAGGAAATGATTCATTTCCGCAAGATCCCTTTTTATTTTCTCGCTACAGAGTAGTAGAAAAAACGGCGAATTTTCGGCAGACAAACTCTTATTACTGGGCCCTGGCAACGAAGAAGTAGATAAAACCAGTTGCTAAATTTAGAAACAAATCTAACACGTCGTGTAGTCAGAATCCGTATTTTGGGGGGCCTTGATAGAGAAAAGCTGGAAAGCGTGTGTCTGACCGTCTGTGAACAACGCTAACGGTTAACCCGTTTAGCCTATTTCTTCCAAAATTGATATCTCTGGTTGATGTCGCGAAATATTTTAATTTTGGAGGGTACTTTATATGAAGCTCCTGAGATATTTTCAAAATTTTCAAAAAAATGGCTCCATCGTTTTTTATTATTTGTTTTTTGTTGGACAGTGTGAAGGACGTTTAAGGCAGTGGTGTAGGTCTCACGTTCGTTAAAAACCTTGATTTTTCGAAAATTGAAAAAAGTTCAAGATTTGTTCGACGTCTTCCTACAACTAAAATACTAAAGAGATGTTTCCCTTAATACAATCAGTTCCTTAAAGATTTTTAAATAACGTGATGTATAATTTTTGAATATACATATTATAATACATGCATAATATAATAATCGAAACTGTGAGTACATTGCATGTAATCTTTAGTGAAAGTAGGGCGAGAAAGTACATGCTATTTTTGCACATCTAGTTTTAAAAATATTAATGTTTGTACGCGTACAAGCTCTTACTTGAACACAACTAAATCCAATATCTATTTGTAGAAATCTCATTATGGACGAATTTACAATCTGAAATTTTAAACTTGCCCCCAAAGGTACACCGCATGAATACTAGTTCATTGATGTATTTCAGAAGATTAGTGCACAATACACACAAACACACATCTCACAAACATTAAAGCAAGCTTGCGGTAGAGGAACGTAATATAACCTTTGAATCCGCGAGTAGGGACGTTATACGTAAAGGCAAGAAAGTTAGGATAACATTTAAATGTTGAAACAAACAAGGCCTGCATAACTTTAGAAGTGAGAGGTAAAAAAAAAGTGCAGAGATTATTTTTAACTGCTTCAAAACGTTAAGATGAATACTTTTTCCCTTTTATTAATTTCATATTGTGCAGAACACTTTTTACAGTAATAAATTATGCATGATTGAATACCATAACACGTAAATGTGTGATATCACTTTCCAAATAATGGGTTAAGTCAGTGTCAAATCATAACAGCAAATTACATTTTACGTAGTACAGTTTGAAAACAACCTGCTCTCCAGAATATTATTACAAATATTTAAGGCTTGATTTTGATCTATTATAAAAGGTTTCTTTCAGAAAATACGTGATAACTCATATTATCGTCATTTATTCTGAGTGAAAATTGACAACTATTGTACTGTGTTGTAACTCGGTGATTACCACAGAAATCTTGTGGAAACCTATTTGGAAAAGTGAAAATAATGTGTATGATGGAAGAGAGATTCTTTTTACCTATCCACTGTCATAATAGAACTTTTGATGTCTAAAGGAACGTTACGAGATAGAGAGTTGTTTTCGATCGTAATGTCGCAGAAACAATCGCATATCCTGCCACTGAGATCTGGAAGAAGGCAAGTCCTAAATTCAAACCCTGTGGGACTTCACGTTCAAATGGTAATGAATTGAAAATATAAGTAAATAATGTCCTTTGCTTCTAATAACACGTTTCTCCTCTGCTATATTTGTTTATGGTACGAAAATATCATCTCTGCAATAATATCACGAATTCCATCCAAAGATAGTTTTAAAAACAAAATTTGATAATAAATTACTTAAAATGATTTCGAAAGATGTAAACATATGTCAACAAGTGCTTCATTTTGATACATTAAAGCGACATAAAAAAGCCTATTACAACTGAATCAGGTAATAAATTGCAGTCAGTACTCGTCTTAGGCCTTTGGGATAGTCAAGAAGTTCAGCACAATCGACCTATAATAAATTAATAATTTAAATAATAATAATAGTGATAATAATAAATAATATTTTAAAATATTTTCTATAATTTTAATTTCAGTTTAAAGTATACCTAAATTTAAACAATGTGTAAAAAGTAAGTAGAATAGTGGAATAAGCATTGTCGGCTATCGATAGGTAATATTTTTTTCGTTCAGAACAGAAACGCTATAATTGAGGAAATACAACTGCAACAATGTCAAAATCGTCATTGTTACATTTGGCTATGCAACGCATGTACATTATACACAAACGTATACCGCACCTTATAGCAGTACGTACGAAGTTATTCCGGAGAAGAAACTCGAAAATCTGCTTATACATAAGTCTATATAAGAGAAAAGAAGACAAAATCAGGAGACGGAGCGTGGATTGAAATTTGAGCCAAGTAACAGTTTGTTTCATGGTGGAAACGAATAAAGTGAAAAAATAATGATGAAAACGAGATGACCGAAAAGGATGAAAGCGGAGGTTAAGACCTAGGGCATGCGTCGGTACGAAACGCATGCACGTATGCACGGCGCACGCAAAAAAACGTGGCTTTCGCAAGGAGAGGCGCCGGGGAGTGGGAGCGGAAGGAGGGGAGTGGGGAGGGTCGATCAGGCGGCGCGGCGGCGGATTACCTGTCGCGCATCTCTTTCCCGCCACCACGCTCCCGCCCCGCCTCACGCCCGCCCGACCCCCGCCCGCGCCGCCCCGCTCCATGCTGGCCGCCCGCGCCGCGAACCATTTCATACTTCAAGATGAGAGTTTCAAGCTGAATCACCAAGGCGGAGCGGTTTCCAAGAACAATAGGCTCGGAAACACACCAACATTTATCATGTCGAAAGCCTAGGTTTCGCCTCACTGTTCATCTGCGACAAAGAGTATTTAAATTTTGCCAGGGCAGGGGCAAGGAGGCGTCGCCGCTGCGCGTGGCAAGCCGCCTCGTCCCCGCCCCGCTTCAGCCGCCCCCCTTGCCCATCCCCCGCACGGCCTCAAGCATTCAACGTAACGCGTGCTCCTTCCTGCGTCCGTCCGTCTTCGGCCCACCGCCCCCTCTTCCCGCCGCGGTCCTCCTCCGCGCTCCGAGCCGCCGCGCACTCCACATCCGTTCCCGTCCCCGTCGTTCCCTCGAACCCAACGCGCTGCCTCTCACTCGTTTAGCTTTACGACCTCCGCAGGTCCGTGCCGTTTCGCGGCACGCCTACCCCTAGCCGCGCCGGTCCCGCCCTTGTTGCCGCTGGTCTCTCCGCCTGCTCCCGCCTTACGTCGCGCCCCTCTCGCGCACTTCGAACCTGCCTCCGCCTCGCCTCTCAGTCCCGGTTTGGGCCGCAGCGACGCGAGGCGGTGGTGGAGGTTGCCGTTGGGCCGCGGCTCCCTGCACCTCCGTGCTCGTCTCGCGCCGCGCCGCGAGCGAGCGAGGCGCGGAGGCAGGCGTGGCCGCACCTTGCGCCGAGCCACTCGCTCCTCGCGACGCTCCGCCCGCGTTCGCCCCGGCCCCGCCCCGCCCCGCCACGCCTCGGCCCGCTCCACCCCCCGCCTTCGCCCAGGCCCCCCGTGCCTAGCGCAGCTCCTCTTGTTGCCCGCACTGCACCCTCGCCTCGCAAACGCGGGCCGCGCCGCCGCCGCCGCATTTACCGGCCTTATTTCTGCGTGAGTAACGATTAGTTACCTGGGAAATGTGTCTTCTGTCCACACCCAGCATAACATCACGGCCCGAAAAAGCATTACAAATACAACCTCGAGCGTTTACATGTCAAAATTCCATCCTCCGGGTTTCATGTCGGCTTGTCGCCGTGCGCTCCCCTCTTGTCCGTCCCACCGCTGTCATCCCCCACGCTGTCATCTTTTAAAGAGCGCAAAGGCCGCAGCCGTTGCCCGGCAAGCTCAGCCCCAACCCGCCTCCAGCCCGCTTCCCCCCACCCGCGCCGCCACTTCATGAATGTCTTCCCCCGCCGCAGCCGCGGATTTCAGCCGTGAGGACCTGCGGATGGCCTCGCGGGGCGTAGTGAGGGCGGAGGCGCGAGGGAGCTGAGGGAGCGCGGACAATTTCGCACCGCCCTGCCAATGCCCACTCCGCCCGCGCCCGCGCCGCCGCCTCCCGCCGCAAGACGACCGCGCGCCGCGGGTCGCTCGCGAAACATAACACTCGGTACCGGGAACGCGCGCCGGACGGTGCGCGGAGCGGCTGTCGGAGCGCGGCCTAGGGTAGAGGGAGGAGGATGGGCGTAGCGCAACAGGGACGCTTATGTGCGAAGAGCGCGCGTCCGCCGGCGCGCAGCGCGATGAGGAGTGGCGGCGTGGACAGCGCGATCGCGCAGCCAACAGCTTGCACAGGGGTGCGCAGCTCGGAGCCGGGCGACGGGTGGCGCGGGCGGGGCGCGCCGGGACAAGCGAGGGGCCGTCACCGCCGCGACGATCGGCGTCGCACACTGCGCTTCGTCGCCGCCCCACAGCTCTCCTATGTGTCCCTCCACGCCGCTCGCTCCCCCCGCACCCGGCGCGTCCCCGCCCTCGCGTATCGTATATAGACAACGTTCCTGCGTGTCGCAGCACGTAAATCCCCCCCGAGGCCGCCCCATTCGCGCCCCGGCTTAACATCGCGTTTTTTGGTTTTGCAGTCAGCATACTGGAGGTGATCTCTTCACTGGCTCGACGGCCCCGCCGCCACCCGCCCGCTCCCGCGCTGCCCGCACCAGCCGCCCGCCGGCGCGCCCCTTCCCTCCTGACCGCTTCGCTCGCCCGCTTGCTCCTCCGCTCACGGCGCCTGGTTTACGAGAGATTTTGCGGGGTCTCCGGCGCGCGCGCGCACATCAAAGCGTATATACACGCGGCGGGCGGAGGCGCGGGCGGAGACGGGGCGGAGAGGGGCGGAGCGGGACGGGGCGGCGGGCGACGCAGGTGGTGGGCGAGGCGTGCGGCGGGGACGGGAGCTTGGGAGGTGGACGGGGCAGCCAGCTGGCCGCGGCGACCTGGGGCCACTCTGGAGACGCAGGCCGCCGCACTTGAATGGCCGCAGCCGCCAAGCACAACGGCGGCGCATGTGGAGCAGAGGGGCGTGCTCGGCAAAAACCCTTCTAGCCCGCGGCAGAAGGCGTCGCCGCGTTCCGCGAGTCCGACGGAGACACGCGCCGGGCGAACCAATGTGGACACCTGGCGGACGGCGACTGCGGCGGCGCGCACCGGCGCTAGCGCAGGTCGAGGGAGAAGGAGCGCACAGACGGGGGCCTCATAGCGCGGAAGGCAGACGCGAGGGGTGTGAGCGTGTGCAAAGCGGGGCAACGTGTGGCGAGGGGTGGGCGCTCGGCAGGGCGGAAGGTGGTGGGAGCGTCGCCAAGTTCATGGCGTTCCACGGCCTGCTTCCACCGATCGGGATTCCTTTCTGTTGCGACGTGGAGTTTTCCTTCCGAGCGGAGGGGCGCTGGGGCGGAAGAAGGATGGGATGAAGGGTGGTCCGTCCCAGCTCCGGCCTAGCTGCCGGAAGCCCACCCCCACATCCGACCCCGCGTGTCTTTCCCTGACCCGCCACGGCTTTCAGCCCGACGCCCTCGCCCAGAGACGAATGCAACGCCAAAAGTTGCGGACAATGCGGGACGCATTGTGCGCTCTAATTCATCATAGCCGAACATCAGGTATCGAGCGCGCGACGGCAACGGGGTTGCGGTTGGGCGGCGTGGCGGTGGGGCGAGCGGGGCCGAGACGGGGCGCGGAGTGGGCGGCTCGCCTAGCGAGAGGCCGTATTCTTCTTTAGAAAAAGGATCGGTCAAAACCAAAACAGCGCGCGAGGGGAAAACGCTTACTGAAATGCCGTTAAAGGCATTTCATTCTTTTATGATGTGGGGCATAACAGGAAAACACCATTGTTTTAGAGTTGAAGAGGCGATACTTTATAACTGGCGATAAAAGGTGTCACACTCTTATTGCGGCAGTTTGGCAGGAACAATGCGTGCGTTCTACGGGCGGAAGCCGTGGCGACGGCCG
>BOPP01000115.1:3479350-3502486 GCA_017312745.1 Gryllus bimaculatus
AGGGGGCCGGGGGCCGACAAGGGCGCGTGGAGGCTGGGGCGCGGGGCGCCGAGAACGCAAGGGCGGCGGCCGGCGCAGTTCCACGGCGGGGTCGCGCGGCGGGGCCGTGGGCGGGCGAGGAGGCGTTGAGCCGCCGGGAGAGAGTGCGCCGAGGGGAAGACCTTCCTCGCAGGCGCGCCGGACCACGCCTTCGAGTTCATTTGCTAAACAGAGCGCAAACAACACGCACGCCGCAAGTTTCAGAAAGGCTTCATTAGCAATGCACGAAGGAAAATTTACAAAAAGGAGCGAGCATAAATATTTAAACACGGAAACGTCTAATAGTGTTTGTGGAACAATAGCGCGCGGCGGCGGCGGCGAGTCAGCGGCCCGCGGCCCGGGAACGCGAGCGGCCGGGAACGGCCCGGGCGAGGCGCAGAGCGCGGGCGCGGCGGGGCGGGCGGCTGCGCAAGGGAAAGCGGCCGGCGGGGAGGCGATAAGAAGCGGAAGCCGATGGGGTGATATGTGGGGGGCGGTGGAATCGAGACGCTGCGGAGCGGAGAGGCTCACGAGGCAGGTGTTGGCGAGGATGGTCGTGAGGCGAGCGTGGCAGCGCTGCGAGCAGAGCGGGCAAAGCGGCCAGTGGCGGGTCAGAAGGGCCAGAGCGGGACCCCAAAGGTGGGCAGAGCCGGGCAAGAGCGTGAGCAGAGCAGGGCACAGTGCCAGCGAGATAAGAGGCCAATGCGGGCCAGTGGCAGCAGCAGCGCCAGAGCAAGCAAATTGGACAGAGCGGCCGAAGCGGGCCAGAAAGGGCAGGTGGGCAAAGCGAGCTCAGCGGCCCAGCAGCGGTGAGCCGTGGAGTGGAGCGGGAGGCGAATGGAACTGGAGACTGGGGCTCGCCGACAGAATGGACTCGGGGTGTGGGCAAATCCACGCCGTTGGGGAGTGCGGGGTATCTCGCCTCAGCAGGTGTCTGGTATTGAAGCGATTGGCACAGCAGTGCTCGGTGCTCTGATCTCTCTCGCAACTTCTAAAACGCAAATTATGCCTAGGCGAGGCGTGACGAGGCTGTGGCGGCCGGGTGGCGGCGCCCAGCTCGCAGCACAGACTTAGCCTCTGTACGCGCCGCAAGGCCTTCCGCGTGTCGCGACCAGCATGCAGAGTGAAAGGTGCCGACCGAAACCCGCGGTCGGCCCTAAAGCTCGGCCGGTATTCGGAGGCTGGACCCCGACATAACGAAGCGTCTCGCCGCCCTTTATCCTCCCGCCCGGCTCGCTTCTCCCGCCCCCGGGCCCCTCCCTCACACCGCTACTCAGAGTCTCCATCGTGTCTCCGCCCCCTTCCGCAGCGGCCAGCGAGGGCGCAGTCCGCGCCCGGAGTCCCGGCCACCCCCCCCCACGCGGCCCGCAAGTCGGCCTGCGCCTGCCCGTCGTCAACGGGCGCCGCCCAGCCTAGACGCCCGGACCGGTCCGGAGCACTCCGCGCCCAGTCTCTCTAGTTGACCTTAACGCCTGCCATCCTCTGCCCCGCCCCTCGCCCCATCCCGCCGCCCTGACCTCCCTCTCCTCCTCCCTCCCCCGCCCCCCACCACCAAACCTCCCCAACTACCCCTCCCGGTCCGCCGCCTCACTCGGAGCCCGCCCATCCCCTCCTCCTCCCACACGTTATTCCTCCTCCCCACCCTCCTCCCCTCCCATTGCCTCACTCGAGTCTTCTCTTCTCCGCTCTCCCTCACCTCATACTTGTCCCTCTCGCCGCTCTGCCACCTCTCTTCCCCCTCGTCGCTTCTTCTCGCTCTCTCCCTCTCTCCTCCCTTCCTCCTCTTCTCGTGCCTTCTCCTGCCCCTCCTCTCCCCATTCCCTTGTTCTCCTCCTTCCATTTGCTGTCTCCTCCTCCATCCTCGTCATCGCCCGCCTTGTCCTTTTCTACCCTTCCTCCGTTCCTCCCCTCCCTCACCCTCTCCTCCCCCTCCCTCTTCTCTCCTCCCTCCTCCCTCCCCTCCCACCCCCACTCTCCCCCTGCCCCTTCCTCGTTCCCCCGAGCCCGCATCCCTCTCCCGCTACCCTCGCTCTCCCGAATCCCGTTGTTATCCTCCCTCCCCTCATCACATCTCTCACCTCTCCTCTGCTCGCCCTCTTTCCCTCGTTTCCCCGCCTCTCGTTCTCTCCCTCCTTCCTACTCTCCCTCTGTATCTACCGCCCTCCCTCCCGCTCTCCGCTCCTCGTCTCCTCTGCTGCTCCTCTCTGCCATGTATTCCACCGCCTCTGCCCCCCCTCCTCTACATTATCTGCTCGGCCTTCTTCGCTCTACCCCTCTCTCCCCCCTCTCCGGTGCACCCCCTCTTCTACTCAACCTCCTCTCCACCACTCCTCTCTCTCTCCATTCATCCTCTCCCCCCTCACTTATTCCGCCCCTCCCTGCCGCTCCCCCCTCGGACCCTCTCCGCCGACGTCCTCGCCTACCACCTTCGCCGCGACAGTATAACTTCCCACATCTTCTGTAAACGTCATGCATCCTCGAGAGAGCTACGAAGACATATTCAGCCATATGGTTCTTCCAACGGGAACTCCTCTGGGGCAAGTGGTTACTCCGGACAGTGGATTACCGTGTAGATCCAGAAATAAATACTGGTCCTACGCTACGTCTAATTGGTGCTCGCCTTACAAACTAACAACTCTCCACTGAGCTAAAATCTTCGCCCCGACTACTAATTCCTGATGCGACTAAAACACAAGAAAGCACTGTCCCAGCACAAATCAACTAACTCCTAACACATAACGTTCATACCCGTTAGTAGGGTACACCATTATGACTGGCAGGTCGTTGCCCAATTTGTGGACCACTCGGGTGTCCGTGCCGCTCCTTGGCGGTTCTTGATGAGAACAAAAATGCGCCAAGCCTTATTATCCGAAGGCTCCTCCACCACCGTAGGCGTTTTTTAAGCCCTCCTCCGCCCCCTCCCCCCTGCGCCGCCACTCTGACGCGCCCACGCGCTAAGTCCACATTAGCAACCACCGGCATGTAGTTGAACGTCGACTTGTGGTTAATCAAGTAGATCATGAGAGCAGTCAACGCCAACTGGTACGCGGACCCCCCCTCTGTCCGAATACAGCAGCTACGACAGCCGCGCTTTTCCCTTTTTGTCTGCCCGAACAGCTGCCTGGCTGATGCCCAGAAAGCGCTTGCGCGGCGGCGGAGTCAGTCTCAATAGCTGGAAATGTATTCGTCTATAATGGGCCCGGCGATAGTGTGATGCGCAGGAAGCTGAAGCGGTGAACTGACCCGCCTGGCTATTGCGATGCTGAAGCAGCCGCCGTGTGCGGCTGGACTACCGGTCTCACCGGCTGTGGCCCATCAGAGCGTTCCTCTCAGTGCTTTATCGTGCGCCACGCTGCGCGGAACGGCCCGTCCTGCCGGCCCGTTGGCTCCATTCCACCCGGCACACGCGTACAATCGGCGCCAGCTCCGCGCGCCCCGCGGCCACGGCGCGGCCCGTGCGCCCCGCCAAGCATGCTTTTACCCCCACCCCAACCCACAGCAACCCCACTCACGACTGCTACCCACCAACAAGTACCTTTGGCTTGGTTCTGGCGACGCGTACGGAACGGGCATCAAGTAATGCGCGCAGCGCTCGGAGCAGGCGGTCGGGGGGGAGTGGCGCCATGTGATGCGCAATCACTCAGAGCTTAAGCTCCACGCTTAAAAATTATTTAGAGTCCCAACTGTTCTGTCGCTCCAGAAGTCAACACACCCCAGACCGCCGTTCACTCGCGTGATAGCGGACTTAATCATTGAACCCCGTGAACACAAAAGACACTCAACCTAGACTCAACCCACGGGCCGGTGTTAGCAGCCCTCCCCCGAACTCAAACCCCCAGCCACCCCCCACCGCCCCCGCTCGCCCGCGCCGCCACCCCCGCCCCCCCACCCGCCACCAATCGCACGCCCACCCGGAGCGGCGGCACGGCGACCGACCCGCCCTGGATGCCAAAACCCGAGGTGCCGCTCGGGCTGCCCTCGGCCGCAGCTGCTAAGAAACTCCAACAGGCGCTGGATACGGCGCGAAGTTGATCGTGAGAGGCGAATGCAATTAAGGCCTTCTTACTATATTCATTTTTGTAGCAAGAAGGCGTTTCTTCTTTATTGCCTCCCGTATGTTCACTTCCTTCCAAACCGATCCCTTTGCGTTAATATCTCTCTTTATTTAGCTGTACAGCTACGGTTTATGACTGGATTCATACTAATACTGCCACCTCGTCGATAATTATTTTCTGTGTGGCTTATGAAGGTAGTGTTTTAAAGCCCTCAAGGCGAGCGTTGTCGCTTCTCAAACTTCGAAATCTCGCATCTTGGTATATCGGTATATTTGCTTTATTGTGAATTAGGACGCTTCCGCAAAATCTTGTAGTGTGTTTCATTTATTCATCTCATTATGCTCCTCCACTTCTCCTTTTTCGGTTCCATCTCTCATTTGCAAATTTCGCGCCTCGCAGCCCTCCTCAGCCCCCTCCTCCCTTCGCTCTATCGCTGCCCGCGGTCGCCCCCACCACCAAGTTATTTGGTGATGCCATATGTTCTCTTGTGCTCCTCCGGTATTTACCCCTCGCTCTCCTCGTGTTCGATTCGCCGCCGCGCAGTACCTGCGTCCGACCTCGGGCCGTGCCCCCTCGCCCCCAGCCGCCGCGCCTCCGCGCCCGCCTAGTAATGCCGGACTAACCCGCCGGGCCGGGTTCCTCTCCTATATCGGCGCGGCTTCGCGCTTAGTTTTATGATTTTCTCTCTTGAATCCTCGGGTGGTCTGTACGGACAGCGAGTGGGGAAAAATTGAACCGGCACGTAGCGCGAGTCGCGTTCGTACGATTCGATTCTTTTGAAACATTCACGGGAAAGTTTTATACAGCCGTGCGTGTTCCTTTGGACTATCACGGAATCGCACTCGGAATCTGTTTCTACCCCCGCTGATACAGCGGCACGGCACGCCGTTCCGATCCCCTGCCCCACCCTCCGCCCGGCGTCTCTCCGCCGATTGGGCGGTCCAAGAGCATCTCATCGACCCCGCACCCCTATTCAAGCCTTCCAGCGGCCACTGGTCAAACACATTGTACCGAGTAACTCTCTCCCGCCTCAGCTCCTGCCGCTGGCGCTTGTCTCACAGCTCCCCCAACCCCTCCCTCCTCACCCCTAGTTGGTTATACACCTCTTTCCACTTGCTTCCCTCCCCCCTCTCCTGGTCTTGCCTATTCCTGCACATGAACATTTGTTGTCTCTCTGTCTCCTCCGGTGGTCGTTAACCTTTAGATTAGCCTTCTGCTCCGCATGAATGCATTAATAACGCTCGAAGCTTACATAATTGATTTGCTCTGTTATTTTACAGCGCGTCCCGCCCGTCCTTCTACTTCTGGTTCTCATATCGGGCGGTAATGTTTCCAACGCCCTGCCGTCGTTCAATATGTGGATGGAGGAATCTACTTGGTTTGTTTTCTATTCAAGTCAGCGAGACGGTCCGAGAACCTATTTTGACTCTGGAAGATTACCATCTAGCAGAGCACCGTCAGCATTTCTTAACTCTTTGGTTTCACTGTAGAACCATCGCTCACTTGGCCTTACGGGGTGGTTCACGCTCCTATTTATCATTTCCTCGCAGTTGTTCACTGACCTGCTCCTCTCGCTGCCAGTCAATTGAATCCTGGCTGCGCAGATCTTTCGTTCTCGGCTTTTGCCTCATTACCTGTGTCGTTCGTTGCAAGTTGTCTGGACCTTAGAAAACTGCGGCCTTTCTGGCGCATCATGCCCGGGCGCATTTCATCGTCCCTGTGAACGTTTGGTTTGTCGGGTGGGTCTGGCATGTTTGCCATGCGTCGCACCTGCCATTTCTTCGTGTTCGGGTGAATGTAGATTTTGGTAGTTATCTGGTCAGGGGAAATACTATCCAGTGGCTGAATCTCACTGCTGTTAGAGACGCCAAGCAATCGCAGGCATGTGTCGTGAATGCTCGCTTTATGGGTCTTGGGAGGGTTCATTTCGATGCTTCCTGTGCATTAGCACTGTGGCGATCGCAGCTCCGACCGAATGTTTTCGATGAACTGTGGAATCGCGGCCATGTTCCGCGCCCCGGCCACCAGCTTCGTGTGTGACCGCCGTTTCTTTTCTACCTTCGACCAGGATCTCCATACGTTAAACCTTTCCACACCCAAGCAATATCTGTCGACCGTCCATTGTCGCTCGACCTGCGGGCCGCCGGGTCCCCAAGGCTAGCCCCGCCAAGCGCGTCCCGTTATTGGGTGCGGGGGTGTGGGAACGCCCGCAATTGCAGCCGACAGGCAACGTGGTCGTTTCATAACCGCTCAACCGCAGTTACTTATCAGTCCGGGTACGGGCTTGCCGGCCACCAGCATAGAGAGCCAAGACGAGCCGCGTGGACTCGCCCTCAGAGTAGCTTGCTGTCACTCTCAGGGAGGTGTATGCCATGAAGGTTCGCCCCACTTCCCTCGTGATATTTCTGACTGTTAGCGGATCCACGTCTGAGGTGGGTACACGCATAGCCCGCGAAGCCACGCTCGCCTGCTCTTGTCTTCTTCAATTCTTCGTGTGTCAAGCGCGACTTTCCTGGCGTACATGGGAGGGTGGAAAAACTTGGAGGCCCAAATCCGACACAGCGTCTCAATAGTTTAATAGTAAGCTATGATAATGGAATATGGCTTGGTGCTGGCCCAAAATTATATTTAGCTTTTATTTTTTGTACTACTAAGGCATGTTATTGGCGGGGGAGAAATTTGATACATCCAGGGTCTGGCATTTGTTAATATTGAAAGCTTCAATCTATCTATTCCCACGACAGCATAGACGGGAATCTCTGATTTTTTTCACGCAGTTATTTTGTGGGACGAATTATGTATCGCCTTTGACAATTCGAATGCATGCCTTCCGTTTTCTGAATGAGAATGTGGTACGTATTAGATGTGCGCCGTATATCGAAGAGCTTTTACAGCAGTGGCCGAATTTGAAGTAAATGAAGGAAAATTAATACTCAGCGCAATTCCCACAGGCAACAACGGCGGAAGCTCCTCTGTAATAACTTACCTTTTTACGCATCCTGATATAGAGGTAGCTGTTATACAGCTGTCTGCTACATAATCCTTATGCCTGTTCTTCCATTGTTAAACACAATGATATAAAATGTCCGTTACAAGAGTATGTACAAAATGTCTCTCATTTTGCTATCCTCCTCTCTCTCTTAGAAATTTAGAAATCCTCAGTTTTTGGGAAAAAAAAAAATGATCGCGGACCGTCTTCGCACACCAAGTTCAAGCAGCTTTTTTTGAACCATAAGGAATGATTATGCGCTTCTAAGAGACTCCGCAACGGGCCCCTGCTATTCATGACGAACTTCGGCAAGGCGGCCCGCTTTTGACACAGCGTACGAGGATCGGGTCAGGATGAGAACACACATGCACAAGAAGCGCGGGCGCAAGTCCGTTAACCTTGCCGACTTAAGAGGGAAGAGCCGCAGCTCCTCGACAGGCCATTGCTCGCCCTGGTGTAAACCCCAACCCTAGTAGTTGTAGACCGGAAATTGCCACAAATGGCAGGCAGAGTGCGGAGCGTTCCCTCTGGAAAGGAATGGTACGATTCACCCTTGCCTCGCCGCGCCGAGGTGATTCGCGAGTTTGAGAAACGGCGAGGGTGATAACCTATAGACCATAAGATAACAAAATGGGTACCATGACATCAGCCATGGGTAACGGCCTCACGGACGGGCGAGGTGAGCGTGCAAGCCAGCGTAATGTTACTGCGCCCTTCGCACGCAGGACAGGAATCAAGTTTCGGGATGCCCCTTGGGCAATCAGCCTCCTCGAACTCGGCAGTTCGGGCTAGCTTCCCTGGCAGGAGAGAAGACTGGCAGTTTATTCATGTAAGGTAGGGCGTGAAAGGGGTGGACGACTGTCGGGTCAATCTTCCTCGCGGAGAGAAGACTTGACTAAAATAGATATGCAGACGAGGATGGGCTGAACCGATGGTTTTTTTTGAACGCATGGAAAGTAAATTCAGAGATGAAGAATATGCGATAGATTGCACTTCATCCCAATTATGGTGGCTTAAAACAGAAGTTAAAGGTGATCTACTTTTATGTCTTCGAAGAGGAGATAATGTGTACGAACTGAACCAAAAGAGCCCTAACACACGCATTCTTTAGTCTGGAGACATAAAATACAGATCCTCATGAGAATTGTTAAACATAATCAGTAGGCCGGCACTTGGAGTGTGATATTCCTTAACTTATACCCTGTTTCAAACATCACATTGCAGATGAACTTGTCAATGTCCGAGGGACCACGCGTCGAGAGAAGAAAAATACTGAGGGCATTAGGTATGAGAATTTTATCATAGGAAAGGAAAGAAAAAAACAAAATGTACAACCATATGATCAGTAATTCATATTTAACAAATTTATTATTGGCGTTTATAAATTTTGCAAAGTTGACTCGTTTTAGAGGGGAAAATAAGTGGTATATTCATCAATGTAACTAACTCTCGCCGGCGATATAAATGGTATTGAATTTCCTAGGAGGCCAGACAATGCGAAAATGTTGGGCGTTTATAAAACTCAAAGACCAAGCACTAAAGTTTATGTATAATTTTCTCATCTATTATAAATGTACAAGATGTATAATATGTATGGAGAAGTTATTAAGATCCATAGGTTAATTTACATGCGTTGAATCTGGTATGTTCGAAAGTCGTTTATTTCGTGATGTGTGTCCAAGCTTGTGCTGATAGGAAAGTTCTCTGCGTGGAGGCAAATTCTCTGCCGAAATAGGCAACCAATTCGGAATTTGTGGTTTTATTTAAATAAAAATAATGGTGAAGTTGAGATTGCTTAAGGTAATTTGTGAAACATTTCGCAATTTACTCGAAATGTCGCTGTGGGTAAAGCTATAGATAGAGCCTATTTGGAATGTTGTGTTTTATAAAGATAAGATATTCGGGATCCAATGACTAGTATGCGGCCATGAGATAGAAGATAATGTGTTTACGCGAAGGCATGTGTGCTCAAGAATAATAGAATGGTAGATATAGAGATAAGTGAGGCTTTTATGTTCAGATGTTCTTAGGTCCTGAGTGCGTGGGATCGTGGTGTTGAGGGCTTCGTAACAGATATCAAAGTAATTTAGGATGTGGAGTATCCAATACGACTGCAATGCATTCTAGGCACGGATGTTGGAGGGAGTTGGTTTGGGGTGTGTGGGATAGATTGATCGGATGAGAATGAGGTTTTCCGCCTCAGCGGATGATAGATTCGATTCTATTTCTTGTTTGGTGTGATGTACGTTAGGGGATGGAAATAGGATCTTTTGGATTCGTCAGTCACGCTTTGGTTTGTACGGACTATAGTATTGCATAGTGGGTATCATGTTAATGAATGGTTGTGTCGTGAGGATGAGATGTATTCTGGTTATATGCCGTAGCTCGCGCGTACACGGAGAAAAAGAGTAATAACGGCTCGATAAAAGCGAGAATGCTTTTGGAGGGGAGCCATTACATGAGAGGATTTTCATACTAAAGATATTGGGAATTTGCTGTGTAACTCTATTTTGTGATATGTCCTTTGAGGCCTTTCGATGGATTCGAGGCAGGGCGGTCTTTAGTTGGAGTGATTATTGGGTGTTGTGCTTGTTGGTATTTTTTTGGGAAAGGTGAGAGAAGGGTCTTTTATATCTTGGTGTAGTGATTGGGTATGCTGGCGGCTATGTGCAGCGCAGAGGTAGGTTGGTGTTGTATGGCACGAGGGAAGAGGGAGAAGTGTGGGAGGCGGGAGTTGTGGGGGATGTGTATCAAGGGTTTTTGGCCGCCCGCGATAACGCTGTGAGGTTGCACCCAGGCTTTATTTGAGCGAACTAGAATGAGAACGTTAGCGAATCCTATCAAAAATAATTCACGATCAATTGGCAGTATGTAGTGTGAATATTCAGTTTGATTGTATGGTTGAGGCTTAGTACAGACGGGCTAGTAAGATTGGCTCTTTTAGGTAAACAGAATGTGGGGTCTTATTCAAGATGGCTCAGGAAGCGGGCTCGTCTCTACAACAATAGGCCTATGTAACTTTATAGTTGCGGATTGTCGAGTTTTTAGTGTTGTCGGCGAGGGTAGTATCGGCTCCCCGACCCGCGCCCTCCGGTTTGCGAGCATGGCGGATGGACTTAAGGATCTTTGGAAGGTCATATCTCTTAGCGTGTTGTCCGTTGTTCTCTGGAGGCTTTCACTGCCGAAAGCGTATTGCATTTGTGAGCGTGGGCTGAAAATGAGTGTGTTAGGCAAGGCCAAGGCCGGACGCTTCGTTGCCGTCTTTCATGGGGAGAAGGCGGGAGCAGGGCATTGGATTATTTGGCGACCAACCAACGGACGGATATTGCACGGAGGCGGCGCCCGTCGACTGTCGAAGAAGAGCATCTGCCAATCCTAGAGCTTATATTGTTTTGAGTTCAGCTCGGTAATGGCTGTTAGGTCGCCATACAGAGCCTCTTAAGAGACCACATATAAATATTACCACTAAGATGAACACCAGACGCGCCGCGGAAACTCCTTATAATCAGACAACACAAATAACTCAAAAGAGCCGGCCATTCTCCCAATGTGAAGCGAGTCGGCGACAAGAAGCTCACTCTCTACATTGGAGCCGGAACGCAAAGTGCCCGACGAGAGCAAGCACCAAGCCAGGCCACTAAGACTGGAAGCCCACAACCACGCATCCCATAACCTAGAACTTTTGCCCCTTAATAGGCCCACGGAATTTTCGTCAGAATCAAACCAGTTTACCACCCACGTCAATGATCAGTCAAACCTGACAAAAGCAACCACATCACACCACGCGACCCGAGTGCCAATACATGCGCTGTCTGAGAGAAATCCCCAAGAACCATCGTTACGATAATCAGCCGGCGCTCAACAAGCACCCACAGCTCGCTCTAAGTGACAAAAGGACCAGACGGCGGGGCGGAAAGGGAGCGGAACGGCCGCTGCACCGTTCCCGCTGGGTCTTGGGCAAGGATGAGGCTCCGAAACGGTGCGAGTGACGTGGGAGAGTTGCTCAGATTCTGCTTTTCTTCGTCTACCCACACGGTAGGCATTTTTGACGTTTTGCCCGTGAAGCATTACGTATTGCATACGCCAATTGAATGCGTTCTGTAAACATAATTGTTACCGTCCATCAACGTTGATTTGATGTCTGAAATACAATTCCGTTATTACTAAAAAAATCCATTTTCCAGGAAACAAGTTTAACTAGTAGGAAGTCCCTTTATTTACGTAAGAAATATTAAATGTAGGGGCAAATAATGTTTTCAGATGCAAAGGTAATGCACCTAAAGAACACATTAATCAATAATGTTTTGGATAATATTATATTCTTTATTTTTTGTTAAATAACAAACGTTTTGAAACGGCGGTGAAACGTTTTATTTATTGTTCATAAGCAGAGAAAGCGAATATCTCCAACTTTGGAAACTCTGAATGGATGAAGGGAAACTGCACGAAATATCTCAACGAAATGGTCATTACCCCACCAGCTAATTTCAATTTTTGTTTGGGGTCTGCCCAGAGACGTACACACGCAAGATGGCAAGGCAATAGGTTACGTAAATAAGATCTGTCCAATAAGTGTATAGATTTCTTAGGAGATTCCCACGAAAAGTATCTGAACATACCCTGTAACGTTTCGACCTCTCACCTTCCTTGTACTTCATATTGCACAAGATTGCTTTGAAAGAGTCACAATTTGCAGAAAATAATGAATTCCCGGTTGTCGTTACTGAGCCTCCTCAGCCAATCCCGGAAGTTCTTCACCCAGTGTATTTATTTTCTCAAAAACCGTTGGGACGCCAATTTCAACCTTCATGGCAGCTACGCATAGCAATTGTTTTATACGTATCATAATGATATTCTTTATATTTATCTCACCGATGCTATTACATCATTCTTAAAACCATGAGCAGTCCCATTTAGTTTTCAGTGATCGATATAAATTTCCTCCACATTAATTTTACATAATCTTTCTTATTTTTATATTAACAAGTGTAGTGTACTATTTGAACCGAAATCGTTTAAAATAATGCGCTATAAAGAGATAAAACATTTATTTTTCTCGCAAAATTAAATTCAATTATAGGTGGAGATTATCTTATTGAGTTGACGTCAAAGATGAATATCAATAGCCAACGTTTCGGCTTTTATTAATCCTTCCTCAGGGCTAAGGAATAAACAATTTGCATTTACTTGGGGGCAAATTTTATAGATAACAATACAATTTTGTTTAGTGAATGGAAGCACATTATGCAAGGTACCGAATTCCCCACCAGAATCAGGCACGCTGATCCCTTTCATGCGCGCACATCACACAGTGTGACACGCCTGTGCGCTGATTCACCCCTTGTCTCGCGAAAGTCATGTATGTCGTGACTAGCATCATTGATTTCACTTGGTATACTCACTGAAACCTATTCATTCAAATGGACGGCATTCTAGGTTTGATGAAAGCGTGTCTAATTTTGCTACTATATAATGTCTTGTTTATATGTATGAACGCCTTGGGTCAGTAACAACATGAGGCACACTTCGACGAAAATCGACATTCACGAACATCGGATTCACGGAAGCTTGCTAATCTAGGATATGTTACTTCCCATGTACTTCATTTTGGCAACGACAAAAAAAGCTTTATGTAAGATTTGATGTGTCTGGCCTTATACAAATCTCCAGAATCAATCCCAGGGGATATCCAACACATTTCAACGAGCCGCGAAAAACTGATCAAACAGATGTATGAAGAGCTCGGCTCTAGATAGGCCTCTTCCACATTCTCTACAAAAATACGATAATCACACTAACATATTCCCCATACCGAGTATTTCATTTTGTATACGTTTTGCGATGCTAGAGAAGCAAATGATGTTGCACTACGAAGACAATTCTTCTTTACTCTTTAACGACGAATGGGGGATTGAAAACATTATCTTCTTGTTTCCCAGAATGAAATTGATATGGTATAGAATTATCTCGAGCTAAGGCATTCATATACATTATTTTTGCATTATACTATATAAATATTTACTAATGGACCAATGTCAAATTATAAAATAAAAATTCTCTTCGTTTCTCTTTTTGAGTAGATTTGTTTTCACAGCGGTGGCACTAAGGAGCGAGGACAGGACTGGTCTTCGGCAAGTTTAATTGCCCGCGTGAACCACCTAAAACGAAGCGGACGGGAACGTAGAAACGGACACAATAGAAGCGCCTCACCTGCAACAGGGACGTGGGTGGCGGCGTGGAGAAGGTGTGCACGGGCGCCGGCAGAGAGCGCCGCAGCATGCTGGGGAGAGGCGTGGGCGGACCTCGCGCCGGGCGTTAGCCGCGCGGGCGCTGGCCAGGCATACGCACCTGCAATTACCAACAGAAAACTCTCTCAGAGCGAATAAGAAATACATTCCTTAAGGCAATGCAATGCGCTTAGCAATAAATGAGTAGTTTCAGGCACAAGTATTGCAAGAAATGTAAACGTCAATAGGAATGCCGAAGTCATGAGTTTAAGCAGATTGCGACCCGGAAATCTCTTGTAGCCAACGCTAGGTGTGTGAGATAAATTGTTACTTTTTAAATTGAAGTTGTATATATGGTGTTAATTGAATTTTGAAGGGATTTTACCGTTATTCTTCTAACTGTAAACTTGTTAATACTTCACTGTCGAAATTTCCTCAGGCAAAAGGCAATTTTTTGGTGCTTCTTTACGAATAGCACTTACGAAAACAAAGCACCACTTACACATCTACGCTCCAAATAGTCACTGGATAATGAAATGACGTCTATCATCTCAACTCATTACAAATGTAAGATTTGAGTAATTATAATTAAATAGACACATTTGTAACTTTAGCCAACACAGAGCTTGAATGATACTAATTTCATCATTTCAACATTATTAATGATTTATTTTGTGTGAATAGTTCAGGTTATGTATTTGTTCTTTATTTTACTTCCCACATATTATACAAAATTTCATTACGTATCCTGTCACGTTTTATACTTTTCTAGATAATTATTATGTTTATTTTATTGTTCCACTCAGTAATAAACATATGGGTGATTCCACGCAAAATAGGACTAATTTGAAGAAAAACTGACCTCAATGTCTCATATATCTGAGATTATTTTTACAGGTTCATCAATAAAAACAATACAACTCATGTTTTTAGGTTTCCTCAAGTATTTGTATTTTCATTTTATTATTTTTTATTTTTTCCGTAACTACATACGCACTGATAAGTATAACATTTTATATCTCAAAATCTTTTAAAATCTCAGTTTTGTGTTTGTCTTAAATCAAAGTTTAAATCTGCGCCACTCAAGAATATTATCTCTTTGTTTATAAAATTATATTTTTAATCTTAATGTTTTGTTTATATATCTTAAGTTATAAAATTAATATTTTCACCACGAAACTTAAAATCTGAAGAAAAAAAATTAAAAGAAAGTTCATATTTTCTTCTAAAGAACTGCAAAGTTTCAAAATGGCTTCAGTTAAAATTACTTTTTGAGATTTTAAAAAAATGTTACCTCGTTCACAACGCCCCGACAATCTCATTCGTCCGTAGTTGTATTTGCCACCATCGAATGAAACGCTGGGGGCAACAAGCTTGATATCAGAAAGATGAGTACAAATATTTACTGAGCAATGAGTTTGACAGTTCTCATTAATATTCCAAAAAGTTGTGTCAAATTTACATCTTTGTAAGTTTCTCTTCACATAACTTGAACAAGATTTCCACTTTTTGCAAGAAATACATTTTAATTATTACTTTACTTTCACAACAGGGACAGGGGAATGCAACGAACGTGTGCCACTTAGTCATTTCGCTGCATTTCTATGGCTTTTCATATGATCTTCATTCGTGAAGAAGAAAAACAGTATAATTTGTATGATTTGTTTGTGATTTAGCTATTTGGGAACTCGTAATCGGATACTGATGTACTTAGAGACTTATTTTTTTATGCTAATCTCTTCAAAGTGCGTTCACAAGGGCCTGTGATGTCGCAAAGAAATGCCACTGCACGTATTCCAAAATCTTTCTTGTGTAGAAAGATATTCAAGACGTTTATTTTGTTGACACATCGTTGAAAAAGATGTACTGCATCTGGGTCGTGTTTGAGACAGTCTAAAATTGCACCCGATTATTTATGCATCACCATGCTATTTTCTGTGTAATAAATAAAAGTTGTATAGTTGCTTGATCATTATTAAAAAGGAATAGTTTTATGAAAAATCACATAAAATGATAATTTCTCCGTCTGCTAAATTATCTTTGCACAGACGACACTAAAATTTCCAAACTACTTCGGTCAAAGTGAATCCATTGTCGATACGTCTCGCTGTCAGTCATTCTCTCTTCAGACATGTCCTACAACATTTTACTGTAAGTAGTTTTTTTGTTCCAGACCATTTCTCACGAATTTTAAAGTAACACTCAGTACTTTGAGGATCACAAATTAATTTTGATAGGCTGTCCCGATAATCCTTCAATGCATTAACATCATCTTCTGTTAATATTGCGAGGCCTTCTCCATCAAACATTACATTTACGTTTTCGTGGTATGCACAAGCACGTGTACAGGTTTCTTTCAGATTGCTTAGTATAATCCTATTTTGTTTGTGAACATTTCCCCCATCTTTTTCACTGAAATAAAATTATTTTTCCACATATGATACGCGATCTGAACAATAAAAATCCATAAAACATCGGTATTGGTGATGAGAATTCTCGATAGCTCTTCTGGATTACACATATGTAGTTGAGAATATTCCATTTGTTGCTTCTAGTTGTTTTGCAACCATTCTCATGTACATCCATCGAAATGTTTTTTTAATTTTAAAATAGCAATCTTCGAAAATCGTTAACATTTTAATTTTGATATTCTTATAATCAGTAGTTTCGTATCTATTTTTCAATTTTTCTATGAAGTATTCTTTTCTGTTTTTTTTTCTTTTACGTTTTCTAAATAAAATATTTCTATCTCTAAAGTTCGTCTTATTTTCTCCACTTTTCGACGAGGATTTGAAGTAGAACGATGAATTTTGATTCAGTTTCTTTTTCCTCTTAGGTGTTTCACCTAACATTGTTAAACTTTCATTCAGATGTTTTAATTTTACACTCTTGGCTGGCGACGCTTCTGCTTCACTTTGTGATAGATCACTACCATACCTCATTTCAATGTTCAACTCCGAATTTCTGTCTTCCGAATTTATACTCTGTGGACTTGTCCTAGGTTTGCTGCAAAATGTTTCAACGGTTCTTTTATTTTGATTTATTGAGTTTAAATTTTACTTCAATTTATTAACAATGAAATATTCCTTATGTTTCAGTTCCAAATTTTTGAGTTTGGTGTAATTTGTATACATTGCATTCCAAACTTTTGGAAGGATACTCTCTGTAATACATTTTAAATTTTTACATTCGGTTTACTGGAGAAAAATATTGATTATAGAATTATAGAATATATTTCGATAATTGTAACATCAAAAATATTTTTTTGTCGGGTAAAAAAAGCGTGTCTTTCACTTTATATAATTCATAGTGACAAAAATATTAGAGAATTTGGAACACTTCAGGTTTTTGTCTGTCCGATTTTACGAGGAATTATCCATATTATATTTTATACAATAGTAATTCAATTTGTTTATCACACTTGAATAAGCTTTCATATCAAGCAGTTATATAAACAATATACATCATCTCTTCTATTAATAGTATCTACATCTTTTAATATTCTTTCACTGTAATGGGTCAGATAATTGTGATTGTTTTTGTAAAAAAAATATTGAGGTTCCTAAAAAGTATGAAAAGTTACAAATGTAAGAGGTGAAAATAATGGTTAATATTTTTTAAATATTAGGTGGGCTTCTGTAATCCCTTAGATCATGGCTAGTGAGAACGCTCTCCATTTGAACATTTCAGATGCGGTCAAAAATTACGTTGTCAATGTGATGGGTCAGATCATATCTACCTGTTAGCTACACAATGAATATTCCTCAATTATTACAGAAATTGTTTACTCTTGAGCCTCCTCATTAGCCTCCTCATTTTAAAATGAAAAATTGCAATGTTTTGTACTCACCATTGTAAACATTAGGTTCTGTTATGATTTTTTTCTGTCTATCTTAGAAATATTAATCTGGATCCACAACATCATAAATTATAATAAACCCTAATGAAGAAATGGTGTCGAAGTGACAACTTGTGTATATATGTCGACCAAGAGCAATCGACAAATTTTAAAGTCATTGGCTCTTCACGTTTGTGATTTTAGGTGAACCGTTCAATATGTCAATTGAAATAATTTTTAACAGAAATTTATCTCTGCACTATTCACATTTTTGGACCCTTGTACGATATTGCTCTTATGATGTTCTAATATTATTATATTGTTCTAAATCTCTTAACATATTTGAAATAATTTGGTAATTTCATTAATACTTTTAGTTGCAGTCTTAAAAATGATCCCAAACATTAATCGAAATATCAGGAAGATGAATCAAAATAAATTGTTTCTTATATCAAATAATATTAACAATTAGGTCGAATAATAGTCCAATATACCCACTAACAGACATATTGCTTAATACATTACTTAAGCATAGATTAATAAGATGAATAATAAAGAAGTTAATATTCTCATCAATGAATCACTTGGCATTAATGAGTTTCTCAACAGATTAATTTTATTACACATTTTCGATTTACTAACTGCCACGCTATTCCACTTCCTAGCTGTTTTTCGTTCTTCGAGATCCTATATTAACAGGCAAAATATTGAAAATTTAGGTCGATTAATGGCACGGTTGTGGCCTGAAAGCCGCCATATAAGTATTTGAATTACGTAGCAACCAGAAAGGGAACGAATATTGCGGTAAGGGAAGAATCACAGGTATGTTGTCACATGTATGTCAGAGATATATTAGACACATTAACGAAAGTTAGGGATTACTATCATTATTTAATGCGGCTGATGCAGAATTTTCTCCGTATTGAAAGTAGTTCTGTTTTCTGTTATTCAAAACCGATCGATGATCGGGATGAGACCACTGCTCTAATCTCAAATGATCCCTCCTTCCCTCTTCAAATAAAAACCACTTAGGAGAGTAAATCTTTTAAAACGAAAAAATACACGGACAAAACATTTGTGAGGCGAGAGGCTTTGCTGTTGCTTACCGGAAACCCAAGAGATCTCAGCTCGGCAGATTTTTTTTGTCTTGGAGAAGCTTCTGAAGAGCAGGCAGGGGGAAGAACGATACAAAACGAAAATCTGATGAATGAATGCACTATAGTCAATAAAACGTGGAATATCTGTTCAAGAAGAGTGATTTTTTTGTTTCGGTTCCAAGAAAGATGTCTGCCGCCATTAATTGCAGGTTATACGACAGTCTTTTATTTGATGTTCTTAATCAGTATGCATACCACCTTTTGGAAATCCATTTAATGCCGGTTTCTGTAGAAGCATTTATGCTATTGTTGCATGCTTCTAATTTACTTCCTATAGGAGCAAGAAAAATCTCTTTTTTTGTTTTAGAGACTCAGAATCACGTAGATCTCTTTCTATGATGAAGATGGAGGAACGTAAAAATTGTATTTATAATTAGTAAAGTTGTATTTTGAAAAGTGACCCAAAAGTCGCTTGCTTGGAAGGATAACACATATTTAAGTTTGGAGTAAATGGGGAAATGGCAGCTTCACCATCATCGTTTTCATATCTTAATTTCGGGGTGATCTGAGGGAGCGCAAATGCTTTTTTTGTATAATCGTGAGACCTAAATGTATGTATGAACTCTGGCACTACAGCCTCGTTAGACGAAAATCTGCTATGGAATTGCTGCCTGGCGAGTATGGAATCGGGAGGGCTTTAGTACGAAAGATGCAAACCTGGCATCATGTTTTTGGGCATTATCAGCCTGAGGGATGGTCTCACAGCTCTATGAACTGGAAAATAGCAGTGCAAATTGACAACGTAATTTTTGACCGCATCTGCAATGTTCAATAGGAGAGCGTTCTCACTAGCCATGATCCAAGGGATTACAGAAGCCCACCTAATATTAAAAAAATATTAACCATTATTTTCACCTCTTATATTTTGTAGGTTCAGAAAAGAGCCAGAAGTTGCATAGGATCTCCAACTATTTTTTGGAAAAGAATTATATTACACTTTCTCGCATACTTGTATGGAACAAATAAGTATTGTACTGCTGCAGAGAAATGTTCGATATAGTACTAAGTTAAAAACCCCGAGTGGTCAAACATTTGGCCAGCGTGAAACGTGCATTGTGACAAAGCAAAACGTATGTCAAAAAAATATTAAATGTAAGGGAGTAAATGGTTCAATAACTTAAGTAGAAGCGATATTCAGATTGGAATAGTTAATATGTATTTGTGGGAAACACTAACAGACTTTCTCGGAAAGTTTATTTTTCTACATTATCAACTATATAAATTCTGATGAAGCATTGTCGAAGAGATAACAACTTGTGTTATTATACTAGTCAGCCACTAGTGAGGCATATGTTTTCAACCCATTGACTCATAACATGCGATTTTCAGTAAAACTTTTGAATTTTGGAAATAGAAGCAGTTAAATATTTGCTCGAGACCCCATTCTATAACTTCATTATTGAATGTAGAGAATTTTCCTTAATGAATTACATCCTAGAAACTATGCTCTTTTCTTGTTGTCGTGTAGAATTTTGTGAAAAGGTGAGTCGTTTTGGCATAATTTTGAAATCGTTACAATTAAACAGTTGAACGTTTTTTCAGGAGAACGCTCCACATTTGTGGGGGGAGGTTTCTTAATTCTGTGGGATAGGTTCCATTTTCATGTAATCCTACAAAATCTTTGAAAATGTAGAATTCAATACTAATTGTTACACGGGTAGGCTAATCTCCTGTGATAAGCTGCGGACTACTTCTACTGCACTCAACTTATGAGAGAAAAAAATCTTAAAATATTGGCCAGCAGCTGCGATGGCTTCTTTTACCTTGGAATATTTTATATTTATTTATTGCTTAAATCAGATCATGCGGAATGGTGGCATCCGTCTCTTGGAGACTGTCTCTTGGAGTATATCTGATGTTGGAAGTAACACCAAAGGAAAGAGATCCAGTCGACAGTACCACGTGACCCAGAAGTAGACGATGTATCTGTATGTTTTCCTATATTTAGTTTGATTGATATAACGAACTCTCTGGATTTCATTAATTGATCCTTTCGTGTTATCGGGCGCGTCAACTGCTAAGGCCATAAGACGCTTAGAGTATTTCAATTTTTCTCGGGAGGTTGCGATGATTTTCTCATCTGGATTATGAGATCTGGCGTCGATTTACACATCAAATAGTGGAATTTCCCCAAATATCCCACCAGCGATGCCCCGCCCCTGCCGGAAGATGCTCTAAGCTACCTACTTGTCTCCCGAAATGTTTAGTATTGTAGTGCATGTAGCTGTGTGTGTAAGTAAGGGGTGATGTTAAGACAAGGAAGAGGAAGGAAAGATTACGCGCGGTCCGTTGCCCGTTTGTTTGGGTACTCCTCCCGTATTCACCTGGCGTTGATCAAAGAAACCAGGGAAAAATACCGATCAGAGCAGCCGGACGCTAGAATTCTGCTCCACACAGATGCTGAATGCGACATAACTGGGTAGATAATGTCGAAAATCCTGCCACAGTCGGGACGCGACGCAGAACCTCCCGGTCAGATGCACAACAGCGACGTTAGTTGATGCCACGTGCCATCTCAGCCGGTCGAACGAATCTTCTGGACGTGTTAATACATGCCAGTCGTCTCCACAACGGGTTAACCTTGTTATTAGACGGTTCGCAGGGCATCAGCAATGACTTATCGCGGTAGGGGACGAGGAGGACGAGGTATGCTGCCGCACGGGCGTTGGCCTCGGCCCCAGGCGCTGCTCTCCGCCCCGCGCGCGGACGCGTCACACGGGTTGCATAGCGAGCAGCGCTCAGGCGCCAGTGTCGTCGCCAGCAGCCCGGCAAATCTGCGCGACGCTGACCCGTGGCTCGAGGGCCAGGCGACGGGACAGGGAAGATGTTGCGGATACTGGCAAGAAAACCAGTGAATTATGAAACCCCGAACACCTTGCTGCATTTTTCAGCAGCTACAAAAATATTTTTTACGATGATTCACGCTGGGTGGTATTCTCCATGAAATAAGTAATATGCCCAACACAAAAGACCTACATTTCATAATAATTTTTTTTCAAATCTATAAAGATATGAGGTTTCCCAAATGCATAACAAATTAATGAAATGCCCTACGACGATGTGTTGGCCAGCGAATCGAGGAGCGTTCCAGGTGGCGACAAAGGAACATTATTACGCCGATTGAAGTTGACATACTGCTTCGTATTCATTTTTGCCATGTCCATATTTAATTCTTCACATGTAAGTCTGCGAGAGGTGAATCTTTTCTTTTCTTCTTCTTTTTTTAAATAAACGCGAGGCAGATATTTTAATTTGAGGTCATGACCTTACATAAGAAATGAATGAGCCCCAGACAAATAATTCACTATGATTTCCTGGTGTGTTCGACTGTAGAAAAGAAATGAGTGCCACATGCTTATAAGATATTTTAAACATTTCAAATATTGTGTTTCTACAATTCCAATTTCTCTGCCTAAATACTGAAAATAATTTTTCTAGAGAGTTCTAAGTTAGTCTCTGAGCTAACAAAAACCCAAAATCATTTGAAGCTCTTTACATAAACTTAAAACATCTTTAATATTCATAAGCCATCCATTATGACACTTTATTCTTGAAGTGATGTTTTAAACCATTAGTATTACAAAAAACTCCCAGAAAAAAATCATTTCTACATATATGTTAAAAATGAAAAATCTGTTTTCAGTAATTGCTTTCCTTGCCTCTAGAACTGAATTTTGAGGAACTATATAAAACATCAAATAGATTATTCATTCTGTCGCATAATTCTGCAGTGCAATGAGAATCATTAGCTACTGATCCAGTACTAATACGAAGCTTATTAGAACTTGCAAGGACTTAAAACTGAACGTGTCAATCTTAGAAAAAGAGGGCAGATCGATAACTTTTGGTGTTACTTTTGTTATTAATTTAAAATTATGCTTTCTATCCTAGTTTAACATTTTATTGATATTATTTCAAGATGCAATGTACTTTTTGTAATATTCTAATGCGAATGATTTACTGCATTTGTTGAAATTGTTCCTCGAGTCAATGAAAACGAAAACTACGTTTCCTTCTACTTCAATAAACGGTAGTTCTACAGACATGTACATATTTCTGAAATTTTAGAAAATTTGACCTTTGATATGTAACCAAAGCTATAACTTGCTTTTTACAGACAATTTAAATAATAATTTATTTTTATCAACAACAACATCATCAGTACTAAAATAAGCTATTGGACGTTTGTTTGTGATTTTCCGCTGACCAAAATCTTTAATGAATATCATTTACACAATCGTATGACATAAAACTCATAAGGAACATTTCATCCATAGACATGGCCACTAAGCGTTATTTTTCTTTGAGAGTAAGAACGTTTTCTTTCATAATAACGAAGACGCTATCATCATATTTTAAATTATGTATGCAGCTCAATAGTGTTCTTAATGCAGGTAACTAAAATTGCTCAGCATGACCCTCTGCTCTTTTAGAGAATATTTAAATGTACTCAGAGAGTTATCTACAGAAATCACAATAAAATGGGACAAAAATATTAGCGTATCTTTCTGCAAATCATATTGACACTTTGATGTACCCTCCGGTGATCTAGGAACTGTGCTTGTCATATCCTGATCTCCCCATGCCGCGACTTCTTTGGGTTCCGCTGAAGAGAAACGTCACCAGGTACAAGAAAACGCACTCGAAAAACGGCGAAACGGGATGTGACGCGGTGAAACGATTATTGGACAAAAGCGATATGCGAGGGGGTGCCGTTGCCTTCTCACCCTTCGATCACGCCGCTTCGAGGCCGCGAGGGAGAGAGCAGGGGAAGCGGGGAGGGGAGAAAGATTGAGGGAGGCCGGGGGAGCGGGTTTAATTGGCGCCACGCGCTGCAGACCGCCGCCGCCCC
>BOPP01000115.1:3516230-3545065 GCA_017312745.1 Gryllus bimaculatus
AACACTTCGATTATTGTATTTACGATCCGGCGGTGCGGCGGTGTAAGCACACATTCTTGTATTTGATAAAAAAACTCACGCGCTGCCGCCAGCGCCACGCACCGTCCGCGCACGCCAGCGCTAATGAATGACCGATTTCGAAATTCTAAAACAGAGTGCGGCCAGTCGGACGCCCGCACCGCGCCGGAAGCGGCGTGTTGGTGTGGCCCGGGGTGGGGTGGGTGGGGGAAGGGGGCCGCCCGCATGCGGAGCGCTGAAGTGTAGGGGATGACGAAGCAACGGAGAGATGGAGGGATTCGTCCAGCCCCAGAGCGAGTGGCCGCTACGGACGCCGCAGCCGGGAGTTGAAGAGTTCCAGGAGACAGAGAGAAAAAGAGAGACTCCGTTTTCGCTGGTAGACAAGGAAGCAATGGAGTAGAAATCTGTACAATCTCTTACAGGACAGCAGGTATTAATTACTTATCATCACTCACATGTCTGTGAGTGTCCACTCTCTACATACTGTTGTTTCCTTAATTTATTAGCAAAGACATAATCAATTAGTATTATTTCGTACGTATATTTGCCATTGCAATGATAAAGACCGACAGAAGTTAGCTGAGAGTCAGCATTGCCGCTGACATTGCTGCGACTCCAGGACCCACGGTTATGGTGTGGCGCATTGCCGACAGAAGCTATATATAGGTTCAAGTGCCACCCTGTGAAAGAATTTTTGACTCTAACTTAAGTTGTAGTTATGACGAATTCATCCTCTCTCTGGAGGAGAATATTACCGATCGGCTGCTCTTATGGGTAGTTTCCCTTGATTTCTGGGATAAATACCAGGCCAATGTCGCAGCAGTAACAAACGGGCCAAGGACAACGTGCGATAATTCCTTCCTTTTCCTTGTACCTTTTTCTCCCTTACACACACTTACATACACTACACTACTGTACATGTCGGGAGTCTAACAGGTATCTTAGAGCTTGACTCGTTTGGAGCGGTGCGTCGCTGAGAAAGATACCTGGACAGGGAAATCCAGAGGGAGGAACACCGATATATCTGAGGATAAAATATTCACTATACTAACGGGTTCAATGACTGTAGCAGTGGATCTGCCCAAGAATATCATTAAATTAATTTCTGCAAAAGTACATACTCGTATACCCCAAAGAGTAGAGTGTTAACGTTCATTTAAAACATTTTTGTGGTAATTGTCTGTTATTATGTTGTAAAATCTATGAAACTGGTGTAATTCAACGGAATAATAAATAAAACCAAAATATATTAGTCTCTTGAATGTAGGCAATTTCAAAGATCTTAAAACAGTTCTCCAATGCACAAACAAAGGAGACATGATATTTTATGAATAATAATAATAATAATTATAATAATAATAATAATAATAATAATAATAATAATAAATAACCAATTTCTTCTTAAATATAGCATATTTATTGTAATTTTATGTTCATACAATATCAACCATACCATATAAAAGAGGAAAATGTGTAAATATTAAATGTGTAAGTAAGCTTAAATTCATGAGGTATACATCCTCACTAATGTTCAAATTTTATAATTTGTCCAAAAAAAGTCACAAAATGCAGTTTTCAAGTACTTTTTCAATTATTAAAATCAAATATTTCAGCCAATAAATATTTTGTCTAAAATGAATTTAATGTTCGTACATTCTTATCGTGGCGATTCCGAATCCATTGCTGTTTTCTACTCCAAAACAGGATTGAGAATGTAAGCTTCGGTTTTTTAATTGAAAAAACGGTTAGTAACTAATATTTATTTAAATAAATTTTTAGTAAGTTGACTTTCAGTCCGTAACAAAAATTGTTGAAATCTTTTTTCTTACGTAATGTAAAAGTGCGCTTGTTTTTTAATGCTCTTTAAGTTGACATTCTGGTGACAAGGCTTCTACCAATATGATTTAATATGTATTTTGAATGAGAATTTTTAGATATTAGAGTGTTACATACATTTTATTCAATTTTTGAAACTATGTAATTATAGTTATTTTGATATGGTTTATTTGTTTTGAGGTTTTATTCCATAACGATGTCTTAGACTTTTGATCTGTATTAATCATATTTAATTATGAATGTTTATTATCCATTATCCTTAATTGATTATACTATTAATTACGCATTTTCCCTAAAGAATAAATCATTTTTAGTGTGTATCTGAATCATGTAATTTATTCAGTCATGCTATTCTAATTCATATTATTTGCCTTTGAGAAAATAAACGGAAATAATACCTTTCGTTTTTATTTATAGAGAAATGCCACCTATATCTTCAGTTGCAAAAGTCGCTAAATACAGAAAAAAAATTGAAGCACGAAAATTCAGAAAAATAGAATGAATTCCCACAAATCAATTCTCGAGATTGTGTGCTACAGAACCAAAAGTGAGCATTGCATAATAAATACTCGCGAAACGTGTTAATACATGAACTTGCCAATATGTGATGTAGAAGGTATAAGTTTTTTTTCTAAACATGAGATGGAATCAGTGAATAGAATATATTCGAGTGGGAACTTTAATAACTTTCAGAGATTTGATGAGAAATATTATTGGGCAAGCTTTACTAACAACGCAGAACAAAAAAACACAATAGGTTTTTCCTAAGAAAGCAATATAAATATGCAGTAATTACGTATAATGAATATAAGTGAATGCTAATTTGTCTTAAATTTATGTGATAGGTTGCTTTAAGCTGCCATGTGTAACATTCGAAAACAAATTAGGTTGTAACGTCTGTAACAATATTAATCTTTTTAAAAAAAATCAATTTCATTATTATCTGCCAAATAATATGTGAACATCAACTCCTTTAAAATACATAAAAATGTCAAAAAATGTTTATGTAATTTGATGGAGTAGGGGACAAGACTTATGCGTATTTTTACGCTATCGAAAGGCAATGAGTTTCGAACTCGAACTTTTTGCTTCGATACGTATTTTTTTGCTGCAATTTTTGCAAATGTCGAAGAAATGGAGAGTTCGCCGAAAATCAGAGCAACATTTGTACCTTTCACACATACGGGGGAAAAATTTAATGAAAAAAACCTGGCGCAGTTTTTGAGAAATATTTTTAGAAATTGTATGAATTTACGCGAAATTACGCGAAATCTACTTGTTTTTTTTAAACATCTGCAGTACCTTTTTTAAAGAGCTGATGTTTTACAACAGACTTTGTCTAAAGCAAAATTTCTACTTCAATTTTCCGGTTTTTAAAAGTTAAATTTTTGCAATTTTCGGAAATACTGAGACGTCTCTGAAAATGGGACTAATACCATATTTTTACCGCCACTTCACACATACGAGGAGAAAATTTAAAAAAAAACGTTGTTGCGATTTTTGAGTAAAAGTATTAAAAAAATAAAATTGCCTATATTTCGCGCAAAATTACACAAACCAATTACAAAATTACCATTCATATTTTCGAAAAACTTAACATGACCGACATAACTTGATATGACATAATTCATGCTGTCATTTCATAGCAGATTTCATTCAGGAAAATATCTGTATTTTCAATATTGTAGTTGTAGCAAGACGCCCCCGAAAGAAAACGACAAAATGTGGATTCTAGCTACACTACGTCTTTTATCCTCTTTTTTCTTACCAGAGCCCGGCAATAAGAGTTTTTCTACCGACAATTCGTCGTTTAGCGGGGCATGATTAAAATACGTTCTCTTCTTACGAAGTAAATGCAAGAAATTACACTCATTCCTCAACATTATATTTGTTTGTTTCTTTCCTTCCTTCTTTATTTCCTTCTTTCTTTCCTTCTTCCTTTTCTTCTTTCTTTCCTTCTTTCTTTCCTTCTTTCTTTCCTTCTTTTATTTCTTTATTTCTTTACTTGTTTATGGGAATATTGAGAATGGGGCCTAAAATCGAACCATGCAGGACTCCATGTGCAATTGGCAATGCATCGGAAATGTGAGTAAATAATGTCCCTTCATTCCAGTACGGTATTTCTACTCACTGAAATCTTTGTTTAAGGTATCAACATATCCTATTTAGAGCAATACCACGAATTCCATACGAAAGTAATTTTGAAAGAAAAATATTATCAATGATATCAAATGCTTTTGAGAAATAAAAAATATTCCGATATTTGATTCATTTTGATTCACCGATGAAGCGATATATCAAAGAAATTAAAATATGGCTGTTTCCAAAGATTTTTATTTTCTAAATCCAACAACGATTCGTATTCACCACGATAGATAAATACACAATTTTTTTATTTTACCATGATGGGGTTTTACGAAGGAATATCTTTCTAATATTTTTCAAGAAAAAACAGAAAAGAGAAATGGCCCAATAATGTTGAATTTTGTCTTTATTTTTGAAAGAAAATCTGTTCATAAAATCAGGTGTTAAAATAAGGTCATGTACACTTTTTAGAAAAGACGAGCATTGTTCTCGAAATTCCTTTTTAATGTAATGCAATTTATTAAAAATCTCAAAAATGGCTCCAAATATTTCTTTGATTTTTTCTACTATACACTAAAAACACTTAAAATGACGCAGATCTCATTTACTTTTAATTATCTGAAAATTGCACAAAAGTTAGAAATAATGCTGGAAAATATGTGTGTTTTTAAACCAATAATTTCGTTACCAAGAGCAATAAGAGTTTTTCAATCGAAATGTCGCCGATTTCCGCCTCACGATTACAACAGTATCTCTTCACTACGTACGTAGTAGTCACCCTTCCCGCACAGAGAAGTCATATTAAAATAGCATGAGAGGCGCAAACAGCAGCATGCACGGGGACTGAAGGAGAACGTTGCAACTCGCGCTGCACCCCGTCCCCCGCCACCACCGCCTCCGCCACCGCAGTCAACAACGCGGCGCAGCTTTTGCAAGGGTCAACAGCAGCGGGCGAGGCTGAGGCTGACTCGGCGGCCGGCCGCCAAGCGCCGCAAAGGACGCCAAGTAAATTATCAGATCGCATTTAGCAGTGCGCGCAGCGCGGGCGGTGGGCAGGAGGCAGCGAGGGCGTTGTGGCTGCTAGGACGACGACGCGCTGGCGGGCGAGACCGGGCGGGGGCTGTGAGGCGGGGGCAAGACGAGCGGGATAGCGCTTGACGCGAGCGGAGGACGGCAGGCGCGGCGAAGCGAGCGCAGCGCCGAGCGGAGCGGAGGCGTCCGCTGAGCTCACCGCTGGTTCTTCCGCTGATTAAAGCTGGCGCCTTATGTAGGCGCGGCCGGACGCCGAGACGGGATGCTTATCTGGCGAGAGATGCGGGCGTCGGACCAGAACGCGCAGCAGCGCGGACGGGGCGGGGGTGGGGGCGGGTGGCGGAGCGGCCGTCGCGCGCACCCGTCGCGCCGACCGCTAGCTTAATCTGCCGCCGGGCGGCTGTTGGGCCGCTCGCGGGGGCGGGGGTGGGGGGTGCGCAGCGAGCGCAGGCCCTTACAGCCGCCGCCGTTGCACGGACGCGCGCTGGGCCGCCCCTTCAGGTTATTGCCAACTCGCCGCCGTCGCGCCGCCTCTTCCAAACTCCGGCACAGCCTTCCCGTGAGGCCTCCGCCCGATCCCTTTGTATCTTCCTCTGCGCCGGCTCTCAAGCTGCGAGCGCTGCCGTCCCTTCCCCTGCCACCCTCACCGAGCTCGCGACGTTGGCCATCTCCTTGGCCGTCCTCCCCCGCGTCCCTTGCCCCACCCACGCCAGCAACGACCGCTGCCCCGCGGACGGCCTTTGAGGTCGTTTCCCAAGTTGTTTATGCCTTTGTTTGCGGACACCTCCCTCAGGGCGCGGAGGCGCGCCGAGAAGCGTGCGGGGGCGGGAGCGGGTGGCGCTAACTAAAGGAGAGCGGAAAGCAAGAGGCAGGGAGCGTGGGGAGAAAGGTGGCGAGGCGGCAGGTGAACGAGGGGACCTGAGATGGGTAAGAATAATTGGGAGTTTCAGAAAAAGTTAGTGGGGCAAGAGAGTGAATAGCAGTTTGAGAAGAGAATGAGCGAGGAAGAGTAATGGAAGAAAGAAGCAAACAAAGAGAGGGAGAGGGAGAGAGAAGCAAGCGAGTGAGAGGGCAGGTGAGAGCAGGTGGAAACGGAAGAGGGCGTGGCAGCAGAAAGTGGGAGTGAGGGAGGGGCTGCCAATGCAGAAAGTGAAAAAAGGAAGGTGATGGGAATGGTGACTGAGACGCGCATTGTCTGAGGAAGGGGTAGATCAAGGTGATGTCCTTTGCCTTGGCCTTCAAAGAAGAGGAAACCTAGGTGAAACATGCAAGTTTTGGGCGACAATTTACCACTTTCATATAATCTGTGGATTCAAAGATGTTGGGACAAGAAGAAAACCAAATAATGCTTCATGTGTTTCTGTGTCAAAAATATTTCTGCAGCTTTTCATATCTTTCTCTATAGTAAGCAAACGAGAAAATAATATACAACACTGGTTATTAGCGCCTCCGCGCCCTGGGGAGTTGTTCTTAAAATATTTCCTTCAAAATACCCATTAAAATACTCTTTGCATTAGTCTTTCAACATATTTTATAAGGGAATATATATGCGGCAAACAACTTTTATTTTGCAAACACATTTTACTACTTGCCAAACACTTTTTTATCATAATCAACAGATTGTACGAATTCTATAGGTTCATATTTAAAATAAAACTAGACATACCGTTCTTTTGTAGTCCTGACCTGAATATTTAATACATAAATTTTAATATTTTTCTCCAAAAACTGAAAACTTCATCAAGCAAATCATCACCTTCAAAATACCAATTTTCAATTTTTTTTGCGTATGTTTGCACTCGCTCGTAACAAACAATTAAAACAAGAGCGGTTGTTAGTTATAATTTTCTAGTTAGTCAGATCTTCGTTGGCTATTTTCGTACAACAATAATACGAGTAGGTAAAGTGCACGTTAGTTGTTACGAGGTAACCGGAAACAAAGAGTCGATTTGTCATCGAAGATAGACGAATTACCCAATCCGGGTGCGATATCCAATGTTGCATATTACTTTCTTGTTTGAATACTATAGAGAAAGATATGGAAAGCTGTAGAAATATTTTTGACACAGAAACACGTTTTGTGGATCTAGGGACAGTTTTTCTTTCTCCTGTACCTAGTAGATTAGTTTATCATAAACGTAGTATAAACAATATATTGAGGTACTCGATACAAAACAAGTGATTTTTCTCAAAACATCTGTCCATCTGCGAATAATAGGGTGTAACCCCTCCACAGAATTTTCTTCAAAATTGATACTCCGCGACCACTCTGGGTGTAGTTGCAGTCACTGTATATTGAAACGAATCTGCTAATTGTTAGGAATTCTTCACAGTCCCTAGAAATGTCAAACATTTCAAAACAAATATTTTCTTAGGCGCGGGGTGGATGTTTAGAAAATCTCTTCTGTAAAGCAATTTTAGTGCATTTTATCTCCCTTCTAAAAACACAAAGAAGATAGATTTTTATTCAAAATAATCCTCCGTGTCGCTTTTGCAGTTATCAGTGACCGAGTCAAAGTATTACCACGACTTGTGCGATAATTCGATAAATCTTTTGCATTGGCGTAGAGAACGACCGTTTTGCCGCATTGTGGCAAAACTAGATTATGAACAATTATATTTCGGTACAAGTGCACCATCACATAGACAAATCAAAAAGTGTATTATCTCCTATTTGTGTCAATACAGAACTAAAAGCAGTTAGCACTAGAGCGAATAAGTCAACCAACTAATATGGTTAAGTGTATAAAATGTTATCAGGAGATGTCCCCCTAGGGGGACATATCAACAGATCCATTGAACTATTGAACAATAAACGAAATGGTGACTTATACCCAACACAAGTTCATTCGCAGTTCACACACGAAAACCAAATGGCAGATCTACAGCAAGAATGCCAAAATCTCCTACATCAAAATCATATCTCTGCATGATTACATAGAAATAACTTTAAAAAATGGATACTTAAATATCATAAATAGCATATAAACCACTATACGTGCATAAAAACATATCACATAAAATATAACACAAAAAACCAATCAATATAAATGAATTAAAGTTAAGTTTACATAGTAGAAAACCTGCCATTTTAATGGGAGATCTAAATAGCGAACATGTTAATTGGGACTGGATGTGATTCAAATGGGAAAAAGTTACGAAAAGCATCAACAACTTTAAACTTTCAAATCATAGCACTACTCCAGAAGCCGTAACGCTCAATCAGATACCTTTGTCATGGCCAGGGTCATCACAGAATTGCCCTTTGGCATAGACACAAAAAACATAGATGGGGTAAAATTCCAAACAAATGTCGATAATGTTCTTCCCACAGACCGATTCATGAAAAATAAACAAGAAATTTATTTTGCTGTAGATACAAAAAGCAGCCTAGATAACGAAATATCATACATATCACTTTATCAATTTGGATTCAAAGAACACTCGACAATACATCAATTTTAAGAATTACAAAATTAATATATACAAATTTTGAACAAAAAAGCATACCTTGGCAGTATTTTTGGACGTAACCCAAGCATTTGACAGAATTTGGCACGACGGATTGATATTTAAATTGCAAGAAAAGGCTTACCCTTCTACATGTTGAAAATAATACCAAGCGTATGAAAAGAAATCGTTTTTACAGTAAGAATAAATTCAACGTATTGACCACAAAAAGAAATCACAGCAGTAGAACCACATGGCAGCCTATTATCAGACAACTTTGTTAAAAATATTCGCCGCGGATTTCCCAACAACTCAAAACAATAGCAATATTTACTGACGACAGTGGAATAATAACCTCTGACAAAAGTCAAGAAACAGGTGCAAAAAATCTACAAGAAAAACTAAGTAATGGAACACAATGGGAAAATAAAACTAAACCCTAACAAAGGTTTAGCAAAAAGAATCACACTATGCTCAATAACCACTACTTTCAAACTTCTAAAACTATTTGATAAAACAATCGAGTGGTTACGAAAAAACAAACCGATTAAATGTCTGGGAATATTATTGATCACCAGACTATCATGGAGAAATCACATAAATGATAAAACCATAGAAGCAAACAGTAGACTACATATATTGTACCCATTAATTAACAGAAAAACTTCTCTCAAAAAGAAAGTAAACTAATCCTTTACAGAGCAATAATTCTTCCCATTATAATGCATGCATGCCAAATATGGTACAACACTTCTGAGACTAATATAAAGAAAATATCAACATTACAAAAGAAGATCTTACGTATGGCTGTAAATGCCTGCTGGACCATTAGAAACACTCAATTACACTCAGAATTAAAAACAGAATCTCTTCATAAAATTAGGACCAAACGTCCACTTTCCTTTTTCACATATTTACATAATATACCAGGAACTGACCATTGCAACCTTGGTTCATCAGCAACAACATCCCGAATCAAAAACAGATTTCCATATGACAAATATTTAATCGAATTTGCTGACTCACTTAAATCATTCCGAATTGGAATACACAATGCCAGAAATAATCAACAAATTTACATGAAAAAACAACAAACAATAATGAGGAAGTTGTTGAGCTTCCCTTATTTCTATTTATCAAAATAATGTTATGTTTGTTATTTTCTTTTGTATGTTTGTATTTTGAGTTGTTATTCATATGGAAAAAACCCTGGTAAAGCCGTTGTGCTTGTCGTGTGAAATAATTATAATAGTAAAATACATAAAAATATTTTTTTAAAGACTCTCATTTTCTCTACACCTTTTTGCTCGAATTGAGCAAATTTCACCCAGGCCAAATAATTTGCGTCATAATACAGACACACGAAATATGGCAGTAGTTCTATTTTCATTGAAATCTTTAGAATTTGAAAAATTGCGAAACTTAATTTTTTTTCAACCTCTCCTTCATTTTCAGTATTGAATCTAATATTGATTCCGTAATACAATCTATTTCTCAATAATACTACATTAAACCGGTGTATGTAGACATTTTTCAAAATATTAGCAACGAATTAATTTGTTATAGTGTGTTACAATCTTCACAATATTAATCAACCATTCTAGAATTTCCAATGAACAGACATAAAATATGATTCGGTAGAGCTGGAGATCTCAGACAGGACAAATATTTTTGTTTCTTTTTTTAAACATTGTGTAAGAATATGGCACGAAATACACTGAAGTCAATGGCAGAAAGCTATTTTTATTTAAACTTATATTTTCAAAACATTCAAGATAAATATATTTTCCAACATTTGCGCATTGCTTGGTTAGGAGTTTTTCAAGGGATGGTTGCAATGTTAGCTGGAGAGAAGTTGCAAAATTATACTATTAAGAAAACTTTATCAATAATATGAAAAAGTATATACTTTTGGTAAGTAATGATGTAATGATGGGTATTAATAAATGATTTTATGATACGAGCAATTTATACACGATTATATGTGATTTTATGATACGAGCTTGGAACGAGCGATTATCGTAAACTTCACACGTCCCATTACATTGAGTTTCATACTGTACTTTTTTTACGACTTATAGTAACTTTTTTAAGTTAAACTTTTACATTAAATCTCTTCGTGGCAGTTGATATGCAGGATTCAGCCAAGGCCACCTGGCAGACAGCTACGCTACCTTGCAGGGGGTTGCTTTGGTTTATTAGTCCGCCTGCGAGAGAGTACAAAGATTGCGGCAATAATGGCGAGATCACCATTTTCACTTTTTTCTTATTTCTGGAGGGGCCAACTCAACCTCTGATTCACTAGACATTTGAAAATAAAGAATTGGCTGGTTTTTAAGGGTAACCACAAGGCAGCAACATATAACATAAACTGACTTGCGTTCTGATTTAAAAATCAATCCCTCTAGCTCTAGCACTGCCTTAGTCAAAGTTAAATTAAGATCCACTTTATTTTAAATAATATTCCACCAAAAATATTAATAATAAAATACAATAAAATTGGCAAGCATAATATAACATTAAATGCAATTTTAATGCACATAATCGAACAAAACATTTACTACAACGATTCTCAATGATTAATGAAGTGTCAATACTTGGTTTGTAAACTTCTCTGGGTCCTCTCAAGAACCTGTATCATAAAGAAATCTCTATGGTAATGAGTATCATTATGCAACTGGTTGTAGACGTCAAAAGACAGAAATATACAATGGGAGTAGAAAAAAAATATGAGAAGGCGATATAGCTAAATATGGTAACGTCGTTCTGGATGAATGAGAGTGAGAGAATAAAAGAGAGTGTGAGGGGGTGAGAGTGAGAGGCAGAGAGAATGCTGAAGAAAAAAGGATGGTATAGAATGGTGGATACGGATTTCTAACAATGCTTGGAATACATTTTAATAGATAACATACATTTCACGACATAATAAAAAAATACAATAAAATAAACGTTCCGATTAGCCCCAAATTTAAAGAAACGTTTCGTAGACAACGGAGTCCCGCTCGGTGGAATATTTTGGACTAAGTACCTTAGTATGCTTCTATGTGGAATTCCAGAGTCGGGTCTTAGTAGCATCCAGTCGGTGTCTAGCGGCCGGCTGCTGTTTTCCGTAGTTTGTTCGATCAATACTACGCGAATGCCGAAGCAGTACCCTAACAAATCGCAGGTATACTCAATACTGCCACACATGACGGGAGACCAGCCGGGAACTTAGAGCTCGTCCCGGCTGGGGCGGTGCTTCGCAGGTGGCGGATGCCTGGTTGAAGAAAACCCAGCAAGCCCACGGGTAGGTCGGCGCCGGACCTCACTATCCAGAGGACAAGAACACCACCACATCTCGCCAGAAACCATTCACTACAATACCGGGGCTATGGTCCAAAGCAGTTGACGTGCAGAGAAACATCAATCAATTTAGTCTGGCTGCATTGATTGGACGTTTCTGGTCTTTCCAACCAGTTCGCAGGGGAGACCGTAGATATATCGCAAGTAACGCGTAACGTGCCGCGTAAACCTAACTTGTCCTTGTCACATCTCCTATCCGCAGGGTCGGTCGATGGAATCCTCCATTCCTATAAGGTCAATTCCCCTTTTTATATTATTTACTTATTTATTTAACATAAAAAACACAAACATGGAAAAGCTGTGTAATACGTACCGTCAAGGAGAAGTGGAATCTATGCACCTTTTCTTGAGATCTGGAATCGCTACCCGAGCTCTGGAATCGCTACTACATTCAGTTCAATTAAGAAAACTGGCGGAAAAAGTGTTTTTGGCAAGGATTAATAAGAAAATATTAGCACCCGTGTAATAAAAACCATTCGGAAAAGCAAATCAGCCACCGATTTGGCTACTATCCCTTATCGTGGCCTACGTGAAGGAATCGACTTTCTGCAGCGATAACTTGGTGGACGATTATTGGAATAAAAATATTCCCCACAGAGCTATAAAAAATAACGCGCACAGACAGCAAAACTTCATTTATGTCTAGAAGCAAAACAAGGCGTAATCTCAGCATTTGTATTATTTACCACTTGGATTGTATAATTCTACGGAACCAGTAACAAATATTGTATTTAAGCTTCTGGGTCAATGACCCCCATTTCGATCAGGTTTTTGGCCAGTTTCCCTGATCCTTGAGCAAATGTTGAGATGGCCCCTTGCTTTGCATCTGGACATAAATATAACTTCCATTTAACATCTCCCCATAGCACGCCACACAAGTTTTTAACTGTTTTTGACTTAAATAAATAAATAAATAAATAAAAGTAAGTAAAAATTTGCTAAAAGGACCAAAAAACTAGAAAGTGTAACTAACCCATAAATTGGAATACATTACATTTTATAGTCATATTTAGTATTAGAGAATCTTACAGTGTCAAGAGAACTAATGCATTAATCATTTTAAATTCAATATATTTTTTTGAATCATAGTATAGTCTCTAAGTCTATAGAAAGTGTTTTGTGGCAAAAAACACATTATTTGGCACTTAAAGTTTTAAATCGATTTAAATTGTTTAAAGACGTCAATGTGTGGAAATATAATGTAATACATATTTTGTATATGCAGGTTTTGTTGTGAGTTGTTGATACTACTTCCTGATCAATATGATTCGTACACCGTGTTATAAAATTATGGTCATCTGTATTACGTGTCCCACCCTATAGTAAGACATTTTTGACAAAAACATTGAATTGAAAATTGAGGAAAAATATTGGTAAAATTCCTAGCTTAATAGAGAGGCTTATAAGAATCAGGTGGGTGGGCCGATCATTCGTACAATTTTTTTTCTGTAATCGAAAAGTCTGGAAGCCATACAATATGTTTCCCCAGAATATTATCATATCTCCGGACGGAATGAAAATTCGGGAAATATACAGAAGCACTACGAAAGCTGACTGAATTTGAAAGAATTTTGAAAGCGTAAGATAAACTTAATTTTATATTCTATTCATTTAAATGGTTGTTCCATTTGCGGTTTGACTGAATTCAAAGAAACAAAAGTGCTATTAATTTATAATCCGTTAATTGCACATCGTTCATTTCCAATGGTGTATATAATTGCTTATTTGAAATGGAAAACTGCATTGAAACTGTTTTCCCTTCGATTATGAATAATGAAATGAATAATGACTCGAAAATAGAGATGGAACGGATCATAAACACTCTCTGGAAGTTATATTATGCGACCTTATATTTCTAAAAAATAATAATAAAAATATAAGACGGCAGATAATATAAGTAAAACAGGTGATAATCAATCGAGAAATATCGCAGGATTCGTGTGACAAATTCATCGTGAATGTCAATCACGGTATTCCAAGGCGGTATTTTAGCTTAGGATTGGTAGCATTCGAGATTTTGCAATTTTGAAGGTCTCCCTTGTACAAGGCGCGATCGCGATGAGCCCCACGTCTGCGTATTGTGCGTTTCTTCCTAAGCGACCCCCGCGAGCCCCGGAATGTCCCGCGGGCATCGGGCCGCGGGTGCGGCCCCGGCCGAGTGCCAATGCGCGGGTTAACAGCAGCCATGCGGCAGTGAACGGGGTCGCCGCGCCTCCGCGATGGGAGGTATCGCAGTTTCGACGGCGCGGGCGGCAGCGAAAGTGCCTAAAGTGGATTACGGTTGCGAGCTAATTGCTTTACTCTCGCGGTAGTGGCGTTGGGGGTGGGGGGCGTGGTGAGTTGGAGAGGGGTGATGGGGAGTGAGGGCTTTGCGAGGCGAGAGCGGCTTGAGGCGAGGACGGCGCAGGGACGCAGGCAGCGACGGGACGCGAGTGATAGAGAGGAAACACGCACACGGCCACGGGGCACGCGCTGCAACGACTGGCCGAGCGCGAGACGCACACTCTTAATTGATGCAGCGGCCTCGAGGGCGCGGCTGGGGCCGCAGGGCTGAGGGAGAGGGGAGTTCAGGGGACGCACCTCGAGGGGGGGCGGTGGTGGCGACGGCGGGGGCGGGGTTAGAGGGCGCGTATCTGCGCGCCGCTTCCCGGCCGCCAGCCAATTCTTTTCCTTCGCCAGAAAAATAGCTTGAGTTAAGTAAGATTTTGGATGGGGCGACTTCGGGAGGAGAGTTAAAAATCAAGGTTGCAATGAAGGAGCTGAAGATCCACAACGCCGTGGCCGCCCCCGCCGAGCCCGCGCCCCGGTCTGCCCTGCTCCCGCCTGCAGGACGCCTTCGGCCGCCAACCTCCCATCCGCCCGGCCCCGCCGCCCCGCCCCGCCCTCTCCCCCGAGGTGCTGCTTCCGCCGCCACTGCGCCTCAATGCGCGCTAAACTGCGAATGCTTGGCGCTCAATGGTGAATGAACGATGAAAGATCATCGTGCCCATAATGACTTAAACTCATTAAATCAAAATGCAGGAAGCTTTTTACCAGCTTTTAAGCTTCACTGCTGCCTGAGTAGTTGAAAGCGAGATATAGAGAGGACGGAGGGAGGCGGCGCGAGGGCGCGGCGGCGGGGATGGGGCCGGCGGGACGGGGGCGGCGGGGAGGCCGCGAAAGCTCGCTGACGGTCGCGGGGGGCGCGGGGGGCGGGAACTGACGGAGGGCGGCGGCGGGGAACGGGGCCGCTTCGCGAGCGACAAATCTCAATTCTTTGAATTACTTCCAAGCGCAGCCAGGTTATGTGAAATTGAGACATTCTTTTTAGCGGTTTATTCAGTTTTATACCCAGGTGTGGGATGCGGATGCGACTGCGCGGCCCGGCGGCGGGTGAGGAGGGAGCGGCAGGATGCGCGGGCGGGCCTGCGCGGACGCAGGAGGGGGCGGGCGGGACGGGGCGGTTGGCGGCGGGACTATCGGTGCTAGTAATTACAGTATCAGCCCGCGCCAGCCGCGCCGGCGGCGCGGGGTGGCGCGGGCTGTGCGGGTGCGCGAGGCGGCGCGCGGCGGCGTGGGGCGGGCGAACGCGTGCAGGCGGGGGCGGTGCGGGGCGGGGCGAGGGAGGGGGGCGACCTGTCGCTGGCAGCGCGCAGAGGGCTCCGCGCTGCGCTCCTTTGTGCTGGGGCCGCCGTCCGCCCGCCCACCCGTGGGCCTCGAGGGCTCTTGGCCGCGCCCTCGCGAGGACACCTATCGTAATGAGCTCAGGCGGAGGCGCCTTCCAGGCCCAGCGGCCACGGCCACTTCCGGGGCCGGCGCACCTCCTCCCTCACTGACGGGTTTCATCACATTGACAGATAGGGTTGTAGCGTTTACAAGGCGGAAAGGCGGAGAAAGTTCATATTTAAATACACACGGCAAATAATGAAAAACATGTCATGTCAAATGAATATAAATCTCAGATCGCAAGAGTAAATTAAACTATTCTATACAAGGAACCCAATTTTTTATTAATTCTTGACACATATGTTTGTTTGTACCTGTATAGACAATTGAACTTAATATTCGTATAATGTCAGTCTTGCGGAGGGGAGGTAATGCTCAAGAGTAGGAGCACAAATCTCCACATTGTATGCCCTGAATAGTTTTTAATTGATTTTTGCTGTTAAATAATAAATAATACTACGAGTTATATAAAACTGATTAGTCATACTTTACAAAACAAGTGTTCATCAGATTAAGAAGAGGGTAATTAAAAAGTTTTAAATGTTTTAAAAGTTTTGAACGACCGTTTACATTAATATTACAGTAAGAATTAAACATACATATTACACTATCATTGTAAGGGGCATGACCCTTTGGTAATTGTTGAGGACATCTTCGTTGGTATGCCCTCCGAGAACAATTTTTAAGGTAAAAATTCAAGCGGGCATCTGGTTACGACTTCCCTTTTAAACTTTGACGTGTATGAACATTTATGCTCACTTAGTGGTTTTCAGTAGATATTTATACCTGATGGGTTAACTCAGGGAGTACCGAACACTCTTAGTAAACCTAACCGTTAACAGTAAACATGCAAACATCGAAGAAAAGTGTGTTTTCACATGTCTCACAAGACGCGTATGTTACATCTAACGGATATTGTCCCGCCGTTAAAGGAACGCATCAACAGTCATTTATTCCTCACGCGCGACGCCATGTTAACCAGAATGAAGGCTAACCGAACAATCGACGAATCAATCGCTTAGTCATTCAGGCAACGTGGGTGCTCCAGGGAAGGAGGTATAGAAGGGTTAGAGTTGTCCGAGTCCATGGCTGTCGTGAGTAAGGTCTGTAACATCGTTTTGTCCGCTCCATCGCGTTTTGTCCTATGACGAGACAGCGTGGGTGGACGCGCGACCTCGCTTGTATTTATTGCGCTCTGAGAGCCTCGACGTGTGTCGTGTCCACAAGGGAGCCCGTGAACGTGCGCGGATTACGGGGGAAACAGATAGACCTAAACAGGGTCAACACTGACCTACTGCCGCAGGCAGGCAATACAAACTTGAGCAAAACTAGCCCCTCAGACACTTTTACTCACTAATTGAAGATCGTGATTGGAATTCTCGATTGTGGCGACCCCACTTCTGACACAGGTCACGTCCAAATTACAGTGCAAGTGCCATCATACTCGAATACATACGTAAAAAGTGCGCAGATGGAATTTTAATAAGCAATTCTATGTACTCAAGGTGCACTTTATTTCATACCGTAATATAGATTAGGAAGATAAAGGCAAAATTCGAACAAAAACTACCTGAAATGTATTCTATTGTCTGATAATACATTTTATTGTTTATTTAAAGGATTTTTATGCGTTATTTGCTCTAGTTGTGGAGACAAATTCACGGAAGTAATTTGAAGAACAAGGTGGTCGTTTTTGAGAAATAATTATAAATTGCATTAATTAAAAGCAACAATTACGAGAAAATTCTTAGTTTTTTTTATTTGAATGTCTTTCTATAATGATATAAATGTTTACAATGTATTTCAGCAGAAAACAAAACCTAATGCTATATCCAAGAGCCTCATGCTATATTCAAGGAGAGGGGATAAAAGAAAAAATACAATGTCGTTTTTAAGAAAATAGTTTAAAAATTGCCTATATTTCACGGGAAAATTACACAAAAACTGTACATGATATAATTTGAAGATTTGTCTTCCATGAAAAAAAAATCACTATCTTCAATATTGTAGTGGGAGGAAGAGGACGAAAAACATTGAACTTTTCTAATTTTCAAAAATTCATAAATTTAAGCAAAAATTAAATCTGCGCCATTTTATGCGTCCTTTCGCTATTCAAGAGCAAAGTTTATTCAACAAATTTGGGGCAATTTTTCTTAGAAAATATTAAAACTTTTGAAGCTTCATTTAAAGTAACCCTCCCCCTCCAAAAATCCGTTTCAAACACTCAGTACTTTTATCTCGTTTAGATTAATTGAGGAATACCAATTTTGGAGAAAGTAGACTAAATGGTTTAAGCGATAGAGCGTTGTCCACGGATGGACAGATTGGCAGACAGTCAAAGAGACGGACGTTTCGCCGTCAATCAATTTTTCGATATCAAGAACCCGCAAGACGTGGATTGTGAGTACAGAACGTGTTAGAGGATGTAATTTACTATGTATAGGAACAAGATTACTCTCCTTTTCCCGAACCTGGGCACGACAATACAGGTCATATTAATAGATATCGCTTTAATCCGGTGATAGTCGGTACTAAGAACAGACTACTGGCAGATCATATTACTATATGGATCCCATGAATATAAAACAGTTATTTTTTATAAAAATATTTAATAATTCGGTACCATATACATCAGTTTTGCCCTACTTTGTATAACGTTTTGGCCAAGATTGTTTGCCTTTTTCAAGTACTGGGGTAAATTATATTTCATGACTCATGGGAGAGGTCAGCATCAAATTTACAATGTTCTTGAATATAAATAATGGGTTTTAATCAAATAGCAGATTTCCCTCGTGTAATCTCTCGTGTTACAAAAGTATTGCATGTCGTGAACTGTTTAATATTATTCTTTCAAGAGGCAAGCACAGAATGTGTGAAAGGACGAAGAGGAATGTGAAATGAAAGCGTGGAACCCATACTATTTTCCAAGTTAAAAACAGTAAAACCTAGCCTAGGCACCAACCAGGACAACCTGGAAGATTTATCATAAACCGTCAGAAATTCTGAGCAGTAAACGGAAACAAACACTAAAAGCACCGTCAAACACATTAGGTTCCCTTTGAATTTCATGCAGAGTGGCAACTATAGTTCATGTTTCAAGGTCAAAGTGGGAAGGTTTTTGGTCGAGGTTGCTAAACGACTGAGTCTTCTGTCGTGGTATAAACGTTCTTTTTTTCTTTTTTGTAAACTTTCCTCTTAACATTTTCATAATTGTTGCGTAATAAACCGAGCACAAAAACTTTATTTTCGCCGTCCTACAAAGTTATTCTTTTTGTATATGAAATGTAAAAGTTGATAGTCCCATAATAATTGTTGTCGATTCTTTAGTCACCAAGGGTCATGAGTTCCTTGTAGTATTGAACCGTTCTGCGTGGTTTGTAAGACACCAGCGCCTTTTTATAGAATAGTTTCGAAAGTTTAGTATAGTTTTATAGTGCAGTTCAATAAAGGTAAAGTACAATATATTACAATAAAGTTCAAAGTAAAGATAAAGGACAATGAATAAGTGTTTAACACTATATAAGTGAATATAGTTATTTTGTAAGGAATTCCGTTACGTATTATTTATGGCCAAAAAATAAATAATATTTGAAAAAAACGTAGTGATATATTTTTGCAGTTCACATGGAAGAGACGCATTTAACAACTACGTGATAAAAGTATTGACAACTTTTTTGCTGCTTGTAGATTTGTCTGACAACAGGTTTCGACCTCAAGTTCTTCAAAATGTTCTATTCTTTTTTCATATTATCAAATAATCCGATTGTGGAATTGACCGCGCAAGTAATATTATGACTTTGAAATGAATAATCTGCTAGGAGGAAAATATATAAACAAGAACGAAGAGAAAATATATAAAATGGTATTCCCACTGTCATCTCTACGACGATTTTCATGTTTATTGATTTGCATAAACCCTTGAGAGTTGACTTTCTCCTTTTGTACTTTTTATTTCATCTCTTTTTTAAACTTATTGATTTCCATTACTTGATTTTTGTGGTCCTTTAAATGACAATTCTAAAGAGAGGCCGTTTTTTCAGATGTACTGGTTTATTCATTACAAGTTTTGCTTATCTTTATAACTTCAGTTCCCATTCAACACGTCTCTTTTAATAACCCGTTTACATTTGTTTATTCCCATTGAAATATCACTGCCAATAATATAATTTGTACTTCTTACAACACATTCAAATTATTTGGGACACCACAATATTATCATAAGAATGTTCTGGCTCCAAATTCCTTTGTACCTATATCAAGTATTATTGTTCATTACTTCGTCCATCAATTGTTCAGATATTCTTATATTTTAGTTTGTTGTCCTTTTGAAATAATTCTATTAGGTATTTTGCAGCTCTTCAGTAACATTCTTTGACAAAAAAAATTCAATCTGAAATGTCAAAGTGCCAGTGATCGTTAAAAGGGATTTTGTCATCACGATTGAATGGGATAAGTGCAATCGTAAATATTTAAGTGTACAAACACTTGCTTTGTACACAGAATTTACAAGACAATTAAGAGACCACACTGCAGGGTAAATATTACTAAGCCTTTGCGATTCACTAAAATGTTGGAAAACACTGTGCCATGATTTCCACCTGCAGTAGGCAGTAACGCACTGGCTCCATTTCAACGTTTAGTGGCCGTTGTTGTGGGTCCTTGGCCGAATAGACGAGGCGGAGGCGGGACCTCCATCCCTGAGCAACATCAAATGCTCAGCGGAGCCCTTTCGAAGCCTGCAAACATCGGGGTTTCGCTGGCTGCGGATAAAATATTCAAACGCGCACAGACGTCCGCCCATCGGGGCGACGCACCCCCGGGCCCGTGGCCAGAGGCGGCGGCTGCGAAGACGGAGGTGCGGAAGACCGGCGGCGGAGGTGGCAGCGGCCGCAGGGCCTTTTCCGGGACGGCAATCCGCGAGGGCTGACGCACAGAGGCGAGCGGCGGCGGGGCGGGGCGGGGCGGGGCGGCGCGGAGCAAAGCGATGGACCGGGGGCGGAGGCGACCGCGAAGCGGCTGCGCGGTGCGACCCTTCTACGCGCACCCTCGTCGTGGCCCTCCCTCCGCCCCCGCCTCCCTCCCGCCGTCAGGAATCGCTTGTCTTACCTCATCCCCAAACGATTGCGAATCGGGCGCCGGCGGGCAGGGGATGAGGGAGGGCGGGCAGGGGGCCGGGGGCGGCAGGCAGGGGGCCGGGTACGCGGCACCTGTGCCGTCAGGACCCCGCGGGCGCCGCGTGCGTCTGCTTATCTTCACCGACAGGCGGCGCGGCGCGGCCGTGGGATGTTGTCACGCATTGCGGTGATCTCTGCGTCGCATCGTCCGCAAGCAGCAGGAGCGGAATGAGGGGAACGAGAATGGGGGAACAAGAATCAAAACGGAAACGTTAAAGAGGAACCTAACGAGGAACCGGTAACTATGAAATTGCTTGTGCCAGTGCTCCTAGTGCAAAAACGACGAGTATACCTGCGTTGTATAGGCATTTTCTCCGACTTGTGACTTCGTGTTGTCATTTCATGCAACGATAAAGTTGATGCACTATCTGTCTATCATTTTTTAATAATTATCATTCGTTACTTGTCATATATTATTATATTTACAAAATCTTTCTTAACCTGTATTTTTCTAAAGTGTTACCTTCCTTGAATCCTAAATGGCATTCATTTTGAAGAGGTGTACTCTCTCTGTACGCAGTCCACCAATTATTTTGGTGGTGCGCCAGAGATTGCGCAGGTCGATGTTTGCGCACCTCATGATAAACCCTCTGGTGTTATCTCGATGGTGACTAGAGATGCTAAGTGTCGCCCGTCTGTTTCAACCATTTTCGCTGTGTGGAGATAGTATTACACCCTTTTTCTAGAGTAGCGGTTCCAACTAGCGATTCGCGAATACCCGAAGGATTGCGAAAATTATGTTAGAGAGGAATTTTAACTTCCACACGTAATGTAAAAACACATTTTTAAATTAAAGGTAAAAACACAAAAAAGCTGGTGCTAAAAAATTAAACAAAGTTTCGTATGTTTTTTAGCGTACATAAACGAAGGTTCAATTTTATTAACAGTTGACGTTAATTGTAATTTACGTTGCCCGTTCGTTAGGGTACTGCTCCAGCATTCGCCTGATGTTAATAGAAGAAACCGTTAACCACAAATTACCGTTCTGAGAAACAGGCTGCTATAATCACCCTCCAGACCGGTTGCATTGGACCCATGTTACGCATTATCTGTTATTATCTTACATATTTTTTATTACATATATTTTCAGGTTTTACAAAGTTTAGCTCACACTCTACATTTGTATAGTTGATTTAAATACACTTAACGATCGTTTATAATACACGAAACCAGTTATGTCGATAGGATTGTACGAGCTCTGTATATTATGAATTACATGTTTGTAAAATAGTACATTCAAACCTGCTCATAATGGATGAGCACGGCACAGATCAAATTACCGATAGTAACAGTTTTCTGTTATTACCAAGTTTTCAAAATTTACTATGCCAAATAAAATGCACTTCGTCACGCAACTATGTTTTAATTAAATCACTTTTGTAGTACATACAACATGCATAATTATTTGAAATAGTTAACAATCATCTTCCTAAAACAACCTCATTGAAAATCTAAGATGTTTGTTTTGACTTTTTCCTTATTAATGTTTCTTTCCCAACAACAACACAAAATTATATCCAGGGTATTTAATATTTCATTGTTATTCTGTTAGGCAAAAAAACATTTAGTTTATTTTCGTAAGAGCCTCACGATGTGTTTCGATGGTTTTTTCTGATTGCGTCTCTTCTTCGTATTCTTCTTCCTGTCCCGAACTTTCTTCTTCCCCGGAGGATAGATTTTTATCTTCCGGAATTCAATTGCTATTCCCAGAAGTGTTCAACGTCCGTTGGCACTTGCTCATCACGATTGACCATTTTTTCTGCGATTTGTTCCCTCAGGTACACTTCAACATGTCTTGAAAAACGGTGGTCTCAGCAACGCTTACATCTGTACTGCTTCCATCCTGGAGGCAGAATCCTACTCTACGGAAGCAATTTATGGCCGTCAACAGGCGTAAATCTTTTCATTATTTTGATATCCCACGCACAGCGTCTAAAACTGTGACAGATTTTGTCAACTGTGTCACGGAATCACATTCGTGTATGTGGGCAAGTAAGGATCGCATAAGCAAGCACATGTAATGCAATTTCAAGGTATAAATGATGCATTAGCCGAGGGGTAGAGAGGTGGTATTCCCAGGTAACCAACACAGCTCGACATTTTGTTAGGAAACGTGCTACAAGAAGCATTGTCGAGAAATAGCAGAACTTTTCTCTTTTAGTTCACCATTGGTGCATCAAATCCCCGTAGTCATTCTTGCATAATAGACGGTGACATCCAACATTTTTTTAGTTTTCCATTGAAAGTCACGGATAGTAAAATTTTTGATGTAACGTATTTTCTGTGCCTTTGCAATGACCAATGGACGTTCAAATTGTCCTTTTGGGTCGTAGCTAAGTAATACAGACAGGCGTTCTAATTTACCAGCGACACACGCATTTCGCATTACAGTCGAAGTTTTTGTAGGAACTGTTCTAAAAAACCGAGCGGATTCATCGCCGTGTCCAGCTCGTTGTATCCAGATGTGATCCCCGGAATTCTTTTCAGCCACTCACCTGCTGCATTGTGATCGCTGTCCGTTGATTGTGTCCACTTTCATATATTCTTGCAATGTCAGGAGTTTCCTCTTCCTCGAACTCATAATATACTAAACACACGGTGCGTACTTAACTAAAGTCTTGTAACAATTCAACCGCTTCCAATATACAGAGGAAATTAACGCTTTTTACACAAGTCTCTTGAGTTGAGAGAGAAAAGACAGCTCCTGCGTCACCAGAATCGGCTTCTCTTTCTGGAAATTTGTCAACTTCTAGCGGCCTGAACTGCGTGTCTCGAGCCGTTGTGAAGGTCACTCCGTCTGACGTCTCCCCTTTCCTCCAGGTTGCCAGCTCAAAATAAACTGATAAAGACAGTCTGCTTTCGCGTTCTGGTTCCGTTAACAACAGGTAAAATTACTAGAATATAATACAGCAAATGCATGAGGCCCGTATATTTTTCTTCTGAAATCAGTTTTCTATTATTACATGGTTCCGTTTCCGACAGGTTTGAGTGTATGTATTTATAAGTAAATATCACGCTCGATTTGGAGTCTAGCGCCCAAACAACTACCCGGAAAGCTACTTCAGCACTTCTGCAGATGTGACACGACTGTGTGGGTTGCCCTAACGTTGCCCTCGTCGTCGGAGACCGCGACGGACCGCAGCCTCGTCCATCCCTAAGCTCGTGCTTGCCGAAGCGTCTACTGTGACCTTACGATAATCCTTTTGGTCAAAACTTCTTCTAATCATCAAACGCAGTTAATAAGTTAACTGCGAACGTTTTCGTTTATGCTGTTTTATTAGTTTCGCTTGTGAAGTTTCATGAATACCCGAGGGTTCGACGTAGTGGGTGTTGCTTGTAGGAGAATGAAGAATAAACTGAATGCGACAAAATTCATGGGATACCAATAGTCCAAAATACAGATGGTAGTAGTATCGCGTATAAAAGGTATAAAAGGATGGTGAATTGGTAGAGCTTTCATTTGCACTAAAGCGATTCATGTAAAAAGGTTTCTGTCGACAGAAATTAACAACTTTCAATAGGGAATGGTAGTCGGAGTTCGACGCATGGGGCATTTCATTTCGTGAATCGATAGGGAATTCAATATTCCGAGATCCACAGTGTCGAGTGTGCCGAGAATTCCTAACCTCTCACAACTTGTACCTGTACGCATGACCTCTCACAACCTGTACAACGCAGTGGGTGATGGTTTTCACTTAATGATGAAGAGCAGGGACGTTTGCGTAGAAATTCTAATGGTTAGTACTAACAGACAAGCAACACTGCGTGAAATAACCACAGACATGGGAAACACGACGAAAGTAGGGCAGTGCAGAGCACTTCGGCTAAATCTAAAATATTTCTTGAGTAAAATTTCCTCACTTGCGTATATTTTCTCAGATGGCATCCCTATCGTGCAGATATAACCTCCTAGCGGTGTACTATTTATTCATTTGACATTAATGTACGCTCAATATCACGGTAGTTATTGTATTAGTTTTTTTTCACAGTAATATAATGTCGAGATATCTGTGAACAAAACTTACTTCCCAAGTATTTAGGAGCCCTGGTAAAGCGGAACCCCAAGTGCTAATCTCTTAAAAATGTTAAACCATACTGTAAAAGTTATTTCAATGTTTAATTAGTATTTTTAGAGTCTTTTAATAAATTTCCTTACAGTTATTGTAATTACTAGTCGCGCCTAATTTATTTTTCCTTGCAGAAATTCTCCATTTTTAAAGTGAGCAAATTTTAATCAAAATCACCGAAAATTTCAAAAGTAATATTATAAAGTTAATTTGGTAGTGGTAAATGAAAACTGTAAGCTGAGGCAATTTCCAATCTTCTTTTATCTCTTTATGGACTTTGTCTTAGGAGTTGCGAATTCGGACTTCACCGTGAAGTGGATACGTGTGGCTTTGAGTCTATGAGCCGTGATACACTCGCAGAGGGCTGTAAATGACAGGACAAAACAGGTAAAATTATAATGCTACAGATGCATTTTATAATTGCCTGCTTATTTTTGTTACGAGTATTATTAGATTTTTCCAAGTGAAAACCAGATACTCATTACATTACACCCACACACTACAAACTTTTAAGGAATGTTTTCCTTACCGAACACTAGAGATCCTCCTCCTCTGTGGGTTCCTTGGATCTAAAGGGAGTACTGACAACGAGACCGTCAACGGCACGACTCGCCAATGATAAGAGCACTACCATGGCAAAGGCATCTCTGGCGGCCGTTGTATTCCAACCGAGGCGGTTAGTTGGTACGAGGGGGGGGGAGGACCCCCGTCGGCCGTTGGGCTGTCCAGGCCGGCGTATTTTGTATGTGGTGTGTGAAAATGCCTCTGTCCCCCACCCCTCGCCCACACCGTCGCCAGTAGCCACTTGAAAATGGCTCCTCCGCGGAGGGAGGCGATGGGCTCAGTCAGCAGGTGGGCGGGAGGCGGGGGCGGGGCGGGCTGGGAGATCCCCGGGAGCCTGTGGTTGCGGCCGCTCCCTCGGGGGCGACCGGTGCGCCCGGGCGGGGCGCGGCGACGAGGGGGTGGGGTCGGGGGCGGAGGCGGCTGGTGGCCGGCGTCTAAGGAGCCTCGAGGGCTTTCGCATCTTCCCCCCTCCTCGCCCTCGTCGTGGCGCCTGCTCGAGCGCCGCGCCGCGGCAGATGGCTGGCCCGCGCCCTCCTGCGCCAATATTTCCTGGTTCCCTTCCCGACGAGGCTACAGCCCAGGTCGGCCTTTGCTCTCACTCGCACGCTCCCGCCCCTTTCGGGTCTCCAGACCATGGGGGATGGACCGAGTTGGGCTGGGGGATCTGCCCACGGCCAGGCGCACGGACAGAGAGGAGAACGCGATACGTTCCCCATTTGAGGTGCGACTTAAGGCTCCGTCTGGCATCAGACGATCAGATTCACTGCACTCGAAGAGGTAGTGAAATTCGTGATTCATGCATAAAGGAAATTTCAATGCACGGTATTCATACACTTTTATTAGCTTTATAACGATCAATGTTATTCAAATCCCAAACAGTAATTTGCGCCTAAATTTGAAAGAAACCTCGAACCTCTCTCATCTCCTCAACTTCTCGTTGTTTCCGCTCGATTTCTCCGTGAGCCTGAGAGAAAATTCTCAGAGAATTTTCGGCTTGACAGCGAGATATACGGTACGCATTTCACATGGCAACGACGCCGACGGTGGGGGCCTCTTCCTAATAAGGGCTCAAACTGTGGGACTCCTTCCCACGCATTGTGCAGACCAGTATTATCATGGAAAAGCTTGATACCGAAAAATTGGTCAACGGCAGAACGTCTGTCTGCGTGGCCGGCCGGCCGGCCATGAAAAACGCTAGTGGTTTGATGTCGCAGTCCCTAGAATTTGAAACGGATGTTACGGTTATTCTGGTACTTTAAAAATTGCACAAAATGTTTTTCTTCAAATTTCCCCCCGAATAGAACATAGTAAATATGAGCGTTATAAGTACGCGCAAGGGGCAAATCGATTTTCGTTGAAATCTCTGAATTGTTGAAAATTGTAAACGTTTATAACTTCAACTAATGGTGCTAAAAAAGGACTTACTTTCTCGCCCGTAATTTCTCATAGGATATCTCGTTATAGCCACTACTAGCCGACCCGAAAAGAAAGCAAAAAGTAACAGAAGACATGAACAGAACGAAGAGAAAAAGTGAGATATAGGACTACAAAAAAGTGTCCTATCTTGGCAATGGTGTAATAAGAAAAACTCGCATGTACACAATTTTAATAATATAAGAAAAGTCTCACATTAGCACATTACATTAATCGAAATAGCTGATGCGTTGAACTCTCACGTCTTTTGAATAATGCAGCATCTGCCTAAAAAATAGTGCTTTTTGTGCGACTTATAACATATCACAACCTTACTACTTGTTGCTAACTGAATAATCCAACTCTAGGTTGAACATACTTTTAATTACTCCAAAAAAGTTTGAATTGCGAGTAAAATTAATATCATTCTTATCGAAGCAAGTATAATAGAAAAAGAGCCTACCACACAAGGCTGCAAAGCTGAGTTTGATTTGTTCTTAATATAATTGTGATATGGTGTTGTACCTGGCATAAATCATCGAGCCTATTCCTGCATTATCTGCTTGAAATCGTACCTGAAACAAATGCCTCTCGTTATTCCTCAGAACATACACACAAATCAGGCACAGAAATGTTTCACACATGTGAGGCAAGAAACTATTTTTCTCCAATAGTTAATGGAAGATTCTCCATTAGAGACGACGTCTGGAACTTCCCCTGTATTCAAGGTAATTTCCTTCCGGAAAACCAGCAAAGAACAATTAATTTTTTTTGGAAAAGTTAGCGAATTTGAGGGATTTTTCCGAGATATCTTGTTAATGCAGGACAATGTTTCGGAGTTAAAAACCTACATATTACTTAACAACGTTCCTTAACATTGGTACATCATTTTTTGTGACAAATTATATTTCTTAAAATTATTTTATTCGAGTCTTTTCCAAGAGAAATCAGAGTACACTCCAAGTCTTTTAGTTAATATTTTCTTAAAACAGTGTGAAGTGGTTTAGAATTGTATCTGGGAAAATGTCAGGGAAATATATTGTACGAAAGTGTGGCTATTCTGGTCCCTTAAACTGAGGCTATTAGTCACAGACGTTTTTTTGAGAGATGTAAGGAATTTTATGACAGGTGAATTAATAAGCATTAATATTCATAGACAATATGGAACTTAAATTCATATTTCTTCGAACCGAGACAGTTATGGTGATTCTGACTTAGATTTACTGTTATTGACTAGTTAAATTTTTTACTTAGTAACCATGTAAGTAACCTTGCAAATTTTCACAACATTTCACATTTAAAGAACGAAAAGTCAATGAGTTCTTGAGTTTCACTATTTTATATTTGTTAAAAGTTTCAGATACTGTAGGTCATCTGGAATCTCCAGAAATTAAAAGTTATAGAAAATGTCCTCAATGAAAAAACTTGGAGTCAATAAAAGTTACGATATTGTCACAAATTATCATAGGAAAACAAAGTTTAACAAAAATGAAAATTATGAAATCTTGACTTCAGCTGACGATTTTTTCAACGCATTGTCTTCTTTCTTTCGCACAATTTTGCCTTAGAAATCTCAATATAATATCGCTATGAAAGCAAAAACATATAGTAAAAAAATTAAACAATACTTTCAAAAATAATCACCATTCCCATAGAAAAATGAAAATAAAATGAACATGAATAATGCCAATTTTAGAATTAGTTAAAAATAATATAATGTTATTTCTATCTCCTTAGACAACATCCGACAGTTGAAAGCGGGAGAGTGGATTCCGCGCAAAAGCTGAGGATCACCGCTGGCAAAACCAAATGAATCAACTTGGTATATGAAATAACGGTTTACTACCCTACGATTACATTTCGCAGATGAGAGCTGGGCCTCAATTCTTGCGTTGGAAAGCCCTTTACAGGGTCATTTACGAACCGAGCCGCAAGCCTCCGTCCAACCCCTCAAGACTTGGGGCCGCGCGACCACCGGCCACTCGGAGGAGCCACCGTCCCGCCCCGCGCTCGTCACTTCAAATATGTTCTAATGCTACATTACACAGTAAACTACTAAACCTAAATACGTGGTGAGGGGCAGGGCAGGGCGCGGGCGAGGGCGCGGCAATCAGCGGCGGGGCCGCCCTCCCCCCAAATTGCCCAATTA
>BOPP01000115.1:3564193-3575350 GCA_017312745.1 Gryllus bimaculatus
AGGCGTGCTCTCATCTGGCGACGGCGGCGATTACAAAAGTTATGGAAACTGCGTCTCTCGAAAACATCGACAAAAAATAAATAAAACGTAAAAAAGGAGAGCGGAGGAGGCAGTTTAATCAGCCCGGCTCCTGGAGATTTATTTCTCGTTCCTGTTTTCAAGGAAGATTTCACTTACGGTTTTTAAAAATGCCGTAAATAGACGCCGTGCCCTGGAGAGGCGCCTGAGAGGCGTTGGGGGAGGCGCCGGGGGGCGTGGCGCGGCGCGGGGGCGTTGGGTCGGGGAAACGTGGGTAAGTTCTTGCCGGCGGCGCCTGGGCGGTGGATGAGACGGCTTCGAATAATTCCCTTCAATGAGATTGGAATGTGTACGTAGTAGTATGAAGTATAAGAGTGTACATATATTGATGTATAAGAATATATTCCAAGTATACTACCAGCGTTAAGAAAAAATAGTCTTCCATACTTGTAAAGATCATATTTAGATCAGTTATGGAAGAGAATCGGATTGTTTAATCATTTACATCGATGGATCAAAATCGGAACATGGATTACGAAGTGTATTCCTAAACGAAGGTATCCCAAACTTAGACACTTCCGCAGGAAGAGAGCGTAAACACGGCTGAATTGAATGCAGTATTGTAAGCTAGTGTATACACGTGTTTATCCTTCGCAGAGTGTAGACAATCGCCTGACAGTGGTCACATAATATCAAATTATTATTGTTTTATGCCCCAAAATTAGTACAGCGAGAAACATCAGTTATGTTTATCTGATGCTCTGGGCACATGGGTATTCCACGAAATGATGAGGCCGATATTGCAGCAAGAAATGCTTCAAATACACAGACAGAAATTGAAGTTAGCGTACGACCTCAAGACTCAAATGTTGCTTCAATGTGTATCACAGCATGGCACACCACATGGAATGTCGTTGACCCAAAATTAAACTCTATCAAACATGGTATCTGTATACGGTCACCATATACCTACTTCACTCGGCGAGATCAAGTGTCCAACACCAGGTTAAAAATAAAAATTATCTCTTCGTACATGTTGAGAAAAAAAGAGCAACCCATCTGCGGCTGCTGACAGTAAAACATATACTGATAGATTGTGCACATCTCTCAATACTCAGAGGCAGATGTAGCAAGAGGGGCAACCCGAAGGATGACCTTGGGTCCTTTCAGCTGACGAAACGATAAAGCTTTTGAAAGATGCCAATTGTTTTTCACGTTATTTAAATTGTACGTATTTCATTCTTAATACAAAACAGTAAAAATAATCCTACAGGATTTAGTTGCCAAGCCTACAAACTATTAGTAATAATTATTATAAAAATAAATATTATAAAAATAATTATTATAACAACAATAGTAAATTTTTTATTTGTCGAATGATATACATACGAATCGTTAGAACAAAAGCTATTTATTTGACAGCTCTTGGTTAGGTAGCTCTTCATTCGGGATTTTTGGCACGCCACGTATGGACGCAATGAAATTTGTGTACAAGCTAACACCAACCCTTGATCAGTTGTCTAGCAATTAATGGAAAACCCCACATGTGTAACATATTTATACAATTAAATATGGTAAATTAAAAGTGTTGTCTGGTATCAAACAATTATTTTGCTAATGATCGTTTCAAACGCGTAGCGATCATCCTCATAGCTTGCAGCTTCCGGGCCGAAAACAAAGTTCTGCCGAAGAACTTTGCTTTCTTGCAGAACTTTCTTTTCGGACCGGAAGCTGCAAGCTCTGAGAATGGTCGCTATGCGATCTAAACGGTCATTAGCAAAATAAATGTTTGATATCAGACAACTCCTTTAATTTACCATATTTAATTATTAGAAGGTATCTACTTCACTAGCGATCTAATTAATTAATATTTATACAATATTTCCCACCACATTTCACTGGCAAAAAAATTTCAAATTTTCTGCACCTTTCGTTGCCTCGAGGTTTGTGACGATTTTTTGGATGACCTATTGAAACTAAATAGGAATAATATAGAAAAAATATTAAAATATTTAACAGATTTAAAATAAAAGCAGTTTATTACAATACCTGACAAAATTAAAATCTCAATGATATTGGCAGACTTCAAAGACAAAGATTTTTCATGGAACTTTTATTCCGCAATTTCACTTTGTCTAAAGAACATTGTTAACAATTGTTGAAAGAAAGACCCTAGTGTCTACACTATTTTTCGGTTTTCAGTTCTTTGAAAACTTAGTAAGGTATTTATTAAATTTTATCGTCTACTATCCCATGAATTCAAATAGTGAATTATGAGTATTTCTATATTTTTCCAAAGTACAGAGGCGTCTATATTAACGCCGTTGTGGTTCTGTTTTCAAAGTCTTATTAAAGAGCGTCCTGGAACTTCTCATTTAATGTGAGACCTTGTCACAGAAGGATGGTTTTCAATCTAAATATTAAAAAAAATATTATATTCGACAAGAACATACATTTGGAATTGCATTTGAGATATTCTATTACAATTGCGTTTAACCCACACTGAATATAGAAAGAGATATTCATGTCAGCAATTAAATCTGCGAATTTCACATGAGCCTTTGGAAAAGTCAATTCCCGACTTCTGACAGCATATCTCCTTCACATTTCCGCCGCCGCTCGGCATCATGCGATCATGAAGTGTTAGAGTTTCAGAAACCTCTCGACACCACTTTGTCTTTCCCTCGACCAACGATCATAAAACGCTCCGAAGGGAGGGGGCCCTCAACGCGATCAATCACATCAGATCAATCCTGCCAACGGGACCAGCCGGCCGGAGATGTCCCAGGCGAAAATGAAAAGAAAATCCGCCATTATCGCTGGACTACTGCTCCCTAGGGGAACAACTCTCACGACAAGCAAGCGATGCCAGTTCTGAGGGAGACTTCCCGTAAGTTGCTTTTGTATAATCTCACCCCAGACTTGGGAGATCAATGACTCAGGACTCGCTGAACGTCACGTGAGGACTTCTATTGCAAATTCTTCCCACACCGCTGCCGCCCGATTTCATCGGTGACCTGGCAGTTGCGAGCTCGTTGTCCTCGCCTTTCGAGCCCATGGCCATGGACCACTCACGGCGTGAGAAGAGAAGAAATCAAAACCCACGGTTCGTTATTTAGGCTACTTCTCTTGTATTCGCTTGTAATTACTCGGACGAAATGTCAGAAACAGCCGATCACTGAAGTCAATCTCTTAATTTTTTTTTCCAAACTAGCTTCGTCTAACTCAGTTACTCTCAATTAGTTTACATCGAAAATTTGCATCTTCAGGGACTCAAACCTAAACATTCCGTTCTGGAAAGCTCCAGTTGAAAATCCGCCACTTGGTACGCAGATACCGCACGCCGTTTTCTTTCAAATTATTGCAGAAAATTATTCCAAGTGGGCGCACGCCATCAATATCGGTAGTAGTATGCGTAGATTCTTCTTGTCGATTCTTGGCAAAAAATGAATTGTCTGACGCCGTGTTACTCCACGATTGTATTGGTAGCATAATAAGCCTAATACCACTACCAGATACAAAAATAGAACGAAGATTCAGAATTGAAAAACTGACTAACGACAAGTTCAAATAAAAACACAAAAAAACACATAATGCAGATGTGAAGTGAAGACAAGAAAACTTGTGTTAAATACCAAATTAGAAGGGGAATAGCTTTACGCAATCATTGAAGTCCTTACAACAATAGGGAGCACGCAACTCAACGCTTTCATCCATATTGTTTATAAATATTCTTTTAATAATGTAATATAAATTACACGATTAATCTTTTTATAATTTTTGGTTCCAGGAAGAAAATCGTTCATAAACGATTTCTAAATGTTAAAACCTATTAATGCTAAATTAACTATTTACAAGACAAAACGTTTTGAACGGGAATTCTAATTCTTTAGTAAATATGACTGTTCAGCCACAAGTATTGTGACTGACTAGTACTGTATATTGATATAAGAACAAGACGCAATTGCAACTGTTTGTGGCTACAATTACCCTGATAATTATTTCGAAAAGAGTCAAAGGTTCCCACTGTTTCCACTCGCTCCACACAACCTCCTCAGGTTAGGAAACACTCATTTATTTTCATTAACGCCGACACAGGAAAATTGCGTGTCACATTCCGGGGAGGCCAAAGCTACTTTACTGAGCAGAGGCAACAAAGCACATCTCCGCTCTGACTTCACCCTTATATTGCTGGGATAACAATTCTAATTAAATTGTGAGAAGAGTTAATAACTACTCAAAAACACATCTATTTTACTGCAGAGTAGACATATACATATTGACACATTGAAAATAAGAAACATTATAAAACGGTAAAATAAGAAAATCATTTAGATTTTGCGGCAAGGAGCTACGGTATCCGTTCTAATTTAAGAGGGGATGGTTTATGTAATTCATTTTCTATTCTTTTAGTATTTATAAATCAGTCAACATCAGTAGTATAATGCGCTCTTGAGTGAAAGGTGTTCCTCTCCAGAGCCACAGAGAGTACACTGAGGTAGCTGTAATCTCGAACTGCAACTGCAGTTAATTCCAATACAAAAGAAGTGCTGTGTTTAGTGATTGCGTCAAAAGAGCTAACCAAAACGAATGGTCACAATGCGCTTTACCTCGATACTGGGTTGAGTATTATCCATTTTTCAATGACCGCATCTAGACTATCATAATGCCATATTTTCTGCAACTGATTTCATACATTCCAGTACCTAATATACCATCTTTCACAAGGTTACGTACGATATAGCATTTTAGAAATGAAAGTTATGTAATTTTCCTGCCACGCTCAACTTGCTCGCTAGCGATTTGTATAGTTTGCATAATTTTTATAGTTCACAATAGTTTGATTTGAGACTAATATGCTATAGAATAAGTGTCAAAGATAATTTTTAAATTAAAATTTCGATTTCTGGTAAATGTAATTTTTTTTAATGATTTCTTAGATTGATTTTATTTATTTTTGCCTTAAGGTATCTCTTAATTTTAGGAACATTTGCATAGAAAACCATTTCGAAATTCTAGGTTTGGAGAATTATGTAAATGAAATTATTGCATGCCTTCAACCGCTGAACAAGTCAGGAAATTTTGGAAGGAATTGGCCACAGGGAGATTAGGCACTGTCATCTTATGGTCATTGCTGCCATCTAAATCATCATTAAGTAAACTGGAAGCAGCGGTGCGAAAGGAAAAATCCAAAACTTGATCACAAGGCTGGTATGTGATGTCTGATTATCTCAGAGGCCAACGAACCCAGCAGAAATGTTCTTTTCATGGATTATGCTTCAAGGCATTAGCAACAATAAATAGTGAGGAAACGCAAAACACATTGACATTGTATTTGGCAATACAGATAGTGGAAAACAAGTTGGAGGGTTTCACGGATACTTAAGGGAACAATTTTTTTTCTAAAAGTGGAGGGAGTCTGTCTCTACTTGGCGTGAAAACCCGCGAAAATGCCAAGGCCTACCAGTAGCGCCTCGGCCTCGCAATCATGGGTTTAAAGGGTACGTGTGGTTATCACGAAGATATCCCTACGCCATATTCTTGGCTTCTCAACCTGAGAAGTGAGTTATCTCATCGTCATACCGCAACATATACTGGGACATTGCAAGAAAACCGCACACTTATTCCTGCCTGAACGAGAATCGAGAATCGAACGAGAATCCAACCCGGGCTTATGTCATAGAAAGCGAGCACATTGACAAATCAGCAAAACCGCGAGGGCCAGAACGACGGGGATATGGAAGTATTATGGTCAGCATTTAAAGCAATAATTGGGAAAGCTATAGAAAAATTGGTTCCATTCAGGTTTCTAAAAAGTATTTATAACCCGGAATAAATCAATACAAAAATAACTCGCTTAAAACAAAGGAAAACAAAGAAAGTTTTTAGTGACGTGCGGAATATCGCCAAGTGTTCGCGCCGGGAAGTGCGGAATATCGCCATCGTCGAGACTTGAAGAGCGTCTTTGAGAGAATGTCTCACGATGTGTATCAAATCACGATGTGATATAATCGAATGAGATACCTGTGTGTACAGTACATTACTATTCGATCCTAGCGGACAGTGAGATTCCATGACGTCTCTTGTAAGCAAAGGAAAAATATTCTAAGATTCTCCCGACAACCAACTCAGTGCAGAAATGAAGACATATTCCTGTGCAACCTAAACTGGAATGCTCCTGACGAAAGACTATGCAATAATTATTGAATCTCAAGAGGATCTAACCATAAAATAATATGTAGGTAAAATAGCCACGGTAGTAAATCTCAGCGACATTTACGGCTGTTTATATAACGTATATCCAACAACAGAATTTGTGTTTTTCTTAGTGGTATATCTGTATCTGACCGTTTCATAAAAAAAAATCACAGTCTTAAACATCAATAACTTCAAGTTTGCAAGTAAGGCTTCTTCGCAACAAACATGAAACATTAATTATATCAACTGTATATTTTATTATCCGTCAAGAGGTGATTTTAGGATCCGACAAGAGGTGATTAAAGAATTTATTTATAAGGAAATTTAGGAAAATAAACTTCGGGGTTATTGGAAAATATCTTACATTAAAGTTGGATTTTCTGTACCAGAAATCTTTCACGTAATGACCTTTAGAAAACAAGTACATGCGTCCCAAAAAAAATCCTGGTTCAACCACTATATTAAAGTTGATACGACCTACATAATCTATTTTCTGCATTTAATATGTCTTGTTTCATTCGTAAACACATAGACGTCCTTGCTAGTCAATGACCCTTCAAACCGTTGGCTTATGAGAGGAATAAGTTTATGAAAGTCTCTGTATCTGGAAATTGCAAATGAACCATCGAAAACAGCAACTCAACTTAACCAAGGTAAAAGTATTGTACAAAACGATAAAAACTACCACCCATTCGACCATTCAAAAAATAATACTTCCATCTGATGCATCATCTCGATCAATTCAACAAAACAATACACCTTCAACTGAAGGGTATCCCTAATACGAGTCCAGTAAAGAAAAGGGAACAACTAGAAAAGGGTGTTGGTTATCCCTCAAGAGAATACACAAGCTAATACGCTACAGGACCAATTTGTAACCTATTAAATCTATCACAGAAGCCAACCCTGAAAGAGTCTCCCTAAATTATGATAATTAGCAAAAAATTCTGAAAAAATCCTTTGGATTTAACAGTTCAAGAATTATTGAAAAACACTTCATTGACAACATTCAATTCATTATTCAACACCTGAAGGAAACCTACCACTTTCTAACAGAAAGATAAATAAAGAACTAGTTCACAAAACTTACAAACAAACTAAAGATGGGAAAACAGCCTCCTGATGAATCAGAAACACGCACCTCCAAATAAAATTAATGAACATTTTACAATGGATGATAAATGTTTTAACAAGGTTAGATTCTTAAACATACTTTGCAACAATCTCAAACCTGAAATAATAAGTGCAAAGGAGACCTATGTAAAATCCGACTGACAAAGAAAGAAAGCCCCTTTTTAATGTTGCCTCAAAAATCGTGTTTCCTCTAACATTGTTTCGAGCGTATGGACGTGTACGAGTATGGTGACAACCTCATGAATCCATGGACCCTGCATGTCAACAGGGGACTGTTCAAGCTGGTGGAGGCTCTGTGATAGTATGGAGAATGTGCGGTTGGAGCAATATGGGTCCCCTGATGTGTCTAGTCTCTGACAGGTGACACGTTCGTAAGCATTCAGTCACCTGCACTTATTCATGTTTATTGTGCATCCCGACGGACTTGGGCAATTCCAGCAGGACTAAGCGACACCCCACACGTCCATTGCTACAGAGTGGTTTCAGGAACACTCTTCTGAATTTAAACACCGCCACTGACTACCAAAATCTCCAGATATGAAGATTATTGAACAATGTGGTACACAATTATCCATTTAATATCTAGATACAGTTAGGCTTAAAATAAGAGACGATGCTGATGTCTATAAAAATACAGCCGCCTCCGGTTATATTGAAATCGAATATAGTGAATTCTCGGTTACAATGAAATTAAGTCTCTGGTCCCGTTTCACTTACATTCTGAATAAGCATAGGAAGATGCGGTTATAGTGATCCTGAAACGTGGCTATAGTGTACCTAGGAAATACAACGTCCTGGAAATTGTTTCAGGACTGGAAGAGAACAAATCGCTTCAATGCTACAAATTCCAACACCAGGCAGTTTGAAAATATCGTCGGCTAAATGTCATAACCGAAAAAGTCTACCCTGAGATGAACAGATACCTGGAATTGGGGCCTTATTGTTGACCTTATGCCCCTCAGTTTCACTGCAGAAACAAAGGCCGCGTCCTACGTGAGCTACAACTAGTGGCGGCGACGCGCGATTACTTTCTTCCCTTTCATGCTTGGTGTTATATTCCGGACGACAAAGCGCGTTTTGTTCTACGTAGGCAACAGGAAGTTCGCGACTGCCATAGCCCCACACCCTGGCAATAGGACAGTGTTTCAGCAGTGCAAGAGGCAAAGAAAGATGCCAAAACTGCATTATGATACTTAGAGAGAGTGGACAATGCAGAATCAAGTATAGAGAGAACACGGACTCTGGAGGATGTAGAGAAATTACAAATAAAAAATGTACTAAGCAAACAGTTAGAAATAATTGATTTTTAAAGACAAAAATGATATTGAAATTTTCAGTTCGTGCTGTTCATGTATTTTGCGGTATTTCTATATTCATAAAATTAAACGTGGAGAAATTCTATTTAATTTAGACATCATCGGTTATAATGAACCTGTGATGTAGTGAAAAAAAATTAGTCCTCAGAAGTTCACTGTAACCAGAGTAGACTGTACATATCTTTGCACTAAAATAACAACCGTACCTTGTGGTCTCTTTTCCGCGGCTTTGATGCGATGGAGAGACCATTTGGGGTGAATACCAGAATTCGAAAGATTAGAACGCGAAAGGATGTAGGTATTGTAATGGCTTAAAGGCCTTCGGCCTAGCCACATAGGATCAAGTAATCTAATTCGTTTGTAATAATTACCTATTAAATAAATAAACTAAAATCACAAACACACCTTTGTGTAGCAAACAAAAATTTAACTTTCGTCACATCTTAATTATTTGAGTAGTCCAATAATTAATCGGTCTACAACAATCTCTTAATACATTTCTCACCGCAGTTCATCGTAATGTCTTTGAAATTAAAAAAGAAGAACAAAATTATAGCCCTTTTATTAGTGTTTTTTAGTTCGAACACATACCTGAGTATTTTGAGTACAATTCGAGGTCGTCGGCTTGCTTCAGAGGGACCGGAAAACTTTCCTCACTTTTTCAGAATCGTAGATGGGTTTCTCCTTTTCCGTTTTTGTGTCTGTTTTTTTCTCTCATTTTGGAGGCAATCCTCTTGGAGGAACGTAAACTGCATCGCGACGTGGAAGGCCCTGGTGTAAAATGTTTGCGCCCTGCTGAAGCAATGTGTTCCCAAAATCGCATAGTGGTGTATTTTTAATTCTAGGGGTATGCGATAATAGGCATTACGTAACTTTACTATCCTCTTTCCTACCATTGCATATAAAAGGTTAAGAGGCAGTTTTCCAGGCATTCAATACAATAAATAATAAAGAATAAAATTTCTATACCATATGGATCGATTTTCCATTGATACATTGGACATTGAGATTGTACAGTGCGTCACTTCCGGATAGAAAATAAAGATCTCCCCCTAATGTTACATGGAGTTTCAAGTCTTTTCGACAAATCTATTTATTTAGAGGAATTGTTTTGTTGAACAACGGTAAATGATTCTTATATGGTTGATTCTTCAACGCAGACAACCAGGTATTTTCATTGTCCTGTTATACTTTCTTTCATGGAAAATTTAGCAGCGCAATGTATAGATGTTCGCTGCTTCGTCCTAAGAGCTCTCAAGGAGCAACTGTTTTTATTATGGTTGTCAGGCCTGGAAGTCTTCAGTCATTTCGGAATAATATCCATTATTTTGCTTCCAACATTGGTTTGTATATAATTTCTTGTGCATCATACAGGTTCCACACATTACTAATTGATTTTGACTGAAATATACCATGGAGGGACTGACAAGACATGGCTTCAATCATTATTTGCAATACTTGCGACGTACCCTCACTGAAGCGGATTAGGAAGGAATATGATGGAGGATTTAATTCTGTGGAACAATTAGTTAGGGTTCTTTTACAGTTCCACAAACGTAACAAAATACGTTGAAACTTTTGCATGTCAAATGAAAAAAAAATATTACGATTTCTTATACTTAAAGCTTGTGGCCTGTAGCAAGAATGAAACATGCGCTAAGACGTAGCAGGCTCATCAAGAATTTATGAAAGATGGAGAATTGGCGAAATGAGTCAGGGGAGAAGGGAGCGTTCCGAGAAAAAACTGGCACATACGAACTCGTACCTGCTTCAATCACAAAAAATCCTCGGTGAGTAGTGGGTATTTGTCCCTTGGTACCGCACCCAGACAACAACTCATGGTGCAATACTTGGTAGAAAACATGTTTAGATGCCTCAGGGCAACAACTATTGCGACTTCAGCGAAGCTAACAGGGAGGTTCTAGAGTCCGAGAGTTCCCAGATTTCGAGAGGTAGAATCCAGTCACTATTCGAAGATCTCTACCAGTCGCCTGCTCTGAACACGGGTTTCCGTTGTTTCTCCTGTCAAAAACAGGCAAATGGCGGACAAACGTACCTTGACAAACGGGACTCATACCGCGCCAGATACTTCCTTCCCTTTTCTTGCCCTCTCTTCTCCGATCACACACACACAGACACAGACACACATAAAACATGTACTTCACTACACACATGCCGAGAGCTTAGGTCTAGTCGCGTCTGAGGTGGTGCCTCCTGGAGGAGATTCCTGGAGAGGAAAACCCTGTAAGCGAATGTATGGGTCGGCACCGGATCTTACGTTCCTGTCGGGGAGTAATATCGCCCCCCACAGGATATAACATGCACTAATTTCCTTGACTTGTGACCATAGCAGTCGACACGCCCAGTAACAAAATAGACAATCAAACTTACGGTGAAAAGGTAGTGCGTGCCGCACTCCACCGGGTGAGTGGCGGGGCGCGGGATTGCGGGGAGTCGGGGATAGGGATGAGAGCTGCAGGGCGGGAGCAAT